>JAGFMF010012021.1:11306326-11366593 GCA_019455555.1 Galemys pyrenaicus
GGGGGGGGGGGGGGGGGGAAGGGGGGAGCAAAGACAGGGATGAGGCAAGAGGGTGCACAAGGGACTGAGGTGATGGTGCACTGGTGAAATGGTGGTGGGTACTCCCTGGGGACTACAAATGATGTCAAATATAATTAATAAATAATAAAAAAATGGAATTTCAGAAAAACAACGTATACTTTTTTTCTTAAAGATTTATTTATGCATACAAGAACTGGAGCACAGGCCAGAGGTACAAGGGGTGTGAGGATTCACTAGAGACAGAGTGGGGAACAGAATGGTGGATCTACTGAAAAACACTGCTGAGGGCAGTAGTGGATGAGGCAGGAGAGGTCTGCTGCACCATGTGGGTCACCTCCCTGGCTAGGGATTGAACTCGTCCTGCAGTGGCTGTGGATGACTTCATCGCCCTGTGACTTAACCTCTTGCGCCACCAGGGAGGCCCTGACTACATTTTTAGTATCAATATGTGTCATGCAATATTTGAGGGTGATACATGGGACATGTTTATACTAAGGTTATTCATTATTTCTCTGAAATTCAAATTTAACTGGTTATCCCCTTCTAGTTTTCCTCTTTCCCTTCCTCTCTCCCCCTTATTTTTCTTACTTTCCCTTCTGCTAAATCATGTAACCCTACCATTGGTAACATAATCTATGACTTTCCTTTGCTGCTATAATAGCTGAACTTGCTGAGTAAAATCCAAGGTCTGTCTGCCTCAAACTGAATTATATAGCATATAATGAAATAACAAAATTCCAGGGCTTACATTGAAATGTCCTGATGATTAAAAATTGAACTCCATGAAGATATTATTCAGAATATAGATACACAACTGATTAAATCAGGGGCAAATTTAGCTTTCTGTACAAGGCCAGATGGTAAACAGTTTTGGTTTTGTGGCCATAGGCCTCTGCTGCAACTACTCAACTTGCCTTTGTACTTTGAAAGTCTGTAAACACACGGGCGTGACTGTACTCTACCAACACTTGGTAGAGCTGTAGTTTGACAATTCAACCATGATACTAGAAGATACTCACAAATTAAAAATGCAATCTTAACAGAGCATTTGGTTGTTATCCACAAAACCAGGTTTTTTTTTTTTTAAGATTGATCCACCTATGCGTACAAGAGCCAGAATCGGCGGGAGGTGAGAGGATTCACCAGAGACAGAGTGGGGAGCAGAACAGGCAGACTGACTGAAACACACTGCTGAGGGGAGCAGCGGGCGAGGCAGGAGAGGTCTGCTGCACCATGTGGGTCAGCTCTCTGGCCAGGGATCGAACTCATGTTGTGGTGCTGTAGATGTTTCACAGTGTGGTGCTCAACCTGCTGCACCACCGGGGAAATCCCAATACAAAACCAGTTTTTAATAATTTCACACAACCTGATGGTAGGAAGTTCTCTAGAACTTGGGTAGTGGGAGAGGTGAGGCTTATACACACGTTGAGATGAAGATGTACTCCCCTATTTCTATGTTTTTATAAATAATGTGTTATTTAAAAAACAAGTATACTTCAAACAAAAGGAAAAAAAAATAAGTGAAAGATAAAAATCCCACACAAGTACATTGGAGGTGGGATAGAACTGGTTCATTACTGATGATCCCAAAAACGAATGGGAGGATGCTTTCCAGAAAATAACTTGACAACTTATTTCAAGAGCCACAAAACCTTATATAGGACTATACTGTAAAACAATTAAAAAAATAAGTACTAGCATACATAGTGAAAGAGGGAAACAATTGAGATGACTCTGAGGCAGGGCAAGATCTAAGTGTAGCAAGTGAATTAACTCAGTGTTCAAACTTTACCCGGTATGAAGTCTGGACCTGAATTTGTGCAGAGTGACAGCTTTGGAAGCTACATCTGAGGGGAGCCTGAGGGGAAGATGCTGCAACACCACTCAAGAAAATAGTATGCATTGCCTCTAAAAATTATAAGACTACATGAGCACCATAAAAAAAGGCGCACGATGAAAAAAATCCACACACAGACTTGAATGAGCATTCCGCTCATAATGACATACAAGCATAATATATACAAAACAGCAGCTTGCAAGGTGATCGTATAAAAAGCTGTGGCATTTCTCCCCAAGCTTCTGAAAAGCCAGTGTGCTGCAGTGACTCAGAGCTGGACTGGAATCAGGAAGTCTGGCTCTGACTCCTCATTCCTCACTCACTGGCATTGTGACCCTGGCCTCGGTTCTGCTGTCTGTAAGATGAGCATGACGACTACCTCATAAGATTACTGGCTAAATAACATAATATGTAAAACACTGCAAACTGCAACTGGCACATACTCTTCTGTAAGATTTGCAGTTGTTATTAGGTGACTTTTATAATGAAACAAGCACGTTAATATTGCCTAAGAAACAGTTTCCCAGAGATTCCAAAAATAGAATTATAATGGAGCTCAGTTACAAGAAGCACCCACAAAGTTCTGTGATACTTACAGAATCAACCAGGATGTGTGAATGAGTGTGGGACCCTCCTTCCACAGGCTGAGAAAAATAGACATCTATGGAATACTGAACGTCTGGTTCTAAGCAGATGGGTGTGGGAAGCAGCACGATCCTGTATTAAGAGAAACAGAGCAAAAAGATGTCAGCAAAAGTGGCAAAAGTAGAGTTATATAACCTGCTGGCTCTTCTGGTAGTGTCCCATCCATGCCATAAAGTGGGTTCTTATTGGGGTAGAGGCCAGCACTTGGTCCAGACCAGCTCAGGTGGGTGGGTGCACAGTGGACAGTAAACTACACTTGGACTCCCCATTGCTCTTCTGTAGGATCGTGCCAAATAGCAAAGTCTTAGAAACTACTGGCCATGGGTTGGCATGACAGCTCTGCGGAGAGGATGAAACAAAGGCCTCTTCATCCTACGTAATAGCCACAAGATCTCTATTTAGTTTTTCCACAAATCTCTGATGAGGCAAAATTAGTGGCCTCATAATTTGTAGGTCTTTGCTCAGCTGTTGAGTGAACCCAAGCTGAATATTTTACTCTTACTCTTGTAGCATTCATTTCACTTTCCCTCATCCAAGGCTCTATGGGGAATGGAAAGGAACATTCAAGGTTTAGAGTGAGGATGTCTGGACTGGACCCCGGTTCTGCTCCACACCAGCTAGGAGGCTTGGGCAAGTCAACTAAGCATTCTTGTTCGCAATTTTGTAGTCATCTAATGATGAAATCTACCTTGTTGAGTTGTTAAGAAGATTAAATATTACATTAAGTGTAAAACATAGTGCATCGCACAGAAAGCACTTAATAAATATTATAGTCTCCTTCAATATGCCTCTTCTTCTCCTCAGTTTCTGGATTAAAAAGTATTGATCTATGAATGAAATTCAAAGAGATCTTCCGTGATTGGGTCAGTGCCCAGGCATACCTGGAAGCTGCTGGTAAGGCAAAAGACTGAGGCTTTGACTGCGGGGTCCTGCGTGTGCAGTGCTCCCTCCCTCTGGGGGGGTCAGCCACGATCTGTGCAGCCCAGTCGCCTGCGGACTAGAGGAGCATGACAGGAGAGCGTGTCACTGTGAGGATGCGGGGGCCTGTTTCACACACATAGACATGAACCCCACGGGTAGTGTGTGTGACCCAATTTAGGTCCTGGGGTCCTCAGAAAATAGAACTTGGGAACTGAAAGAAGTCTTAGAGGTTCACCTCAGGCCCAACTTTTTGGTGTCAGAGTTGCAATCCAGGGAGGAAGAACATTGTTTCTAGTTACATCTACAGCTCATACACCTGGAAACTCCTAGCATTCCTGACACACCTTCTCTTCCATCCCTGTCTCCCAAACAGTCAATACTTTGTGTTCCTGGATTACAGCACAAAGAAAAAAAAATGGAATCCTTTGTAATAGGATACATACTTTTTTCTATTTTATTCAGATAATATAAATCATATTGAGTATTATTTAACAATTTGTTAAATCATTTAAAATTATTGTATTTCCATATGTACTTTCATGTTTATAAATACAAATTTACAGAATATGCTAATGAGTTAGAGTCCAAGAGCATTACAATTTGGAAAAGCTGTTCAGAGTTTTCAGAGAAGTGTCTTTTCTATGGAGAAATTAATATGTGTATAAAACTATTTTAATGGCTTTCTTATCACCCTCACCAGGTCAAAGCTCACTAAAGTCTCTAAGTCCCTGAGTCCCATTTGTTAGTGAAAAATAGAGAATTATGTCATTTCAAGAGTTTCAGGGCAGTTAGGGTCATGTAATACACAGGGAGTATGTCCAGAATGTCCTCCCTGGAGGGCCATCAGGGGCCGGAAAACAGTCTCCCTCACCCCCAGTTGTGTAAAATATTTTCAGAGGAGACAGTCTGTGAGATTTCAGATTATATTTCTTTAAAATGCAAAGTAAAGGCTAGAAACTATTGCTCCAGATAAAATATTTTCTAATTTGGTTCTTACTCTGTCTTGGATTTTTCTCATAAGGTTGGGGATGGGTAGCCAGGCATGTGTGGAGGGAGCTGTAGTCACTTCTAGTTTTTCTCATTTCAAGGAAAAATCCAAATGCTAATAGATGCCTCTTTTGCATCCCTGTGAGTCTAAATCTTGTGCATTTGATAGTTTATAAATATTTAGGGAAAAAAATTCCCAGGAGGACAGGATTTGTGTTGTTCCAGTTATTTATTATTCTTATACAAACATTCCATCACCACTTCCTTAAATCTACTAACTTAAATATTTAACTGCAACTTGAGCTTCTCTCCGTGGAATAAAGTGTGTGTGTGTGTGTGAGGCTCACTTGTGTTGCTTTAATCTCTCTGGGAAACCCTTTGGTTTATAATGATCTCCAGATGTTCTCCGTTTTGCAAGTCAGTTTATGATGAAGCTATCTAGCAAGGGAATGGAAACACTCAGTTGGACAATGCATTTCAGCTTTTTACCACCGAAGAAGTTAGAGGTAAAGGATACCTGAGTTTCGTAGCGAAGGGCAATGGTGAAGTCCATGGGAAAAGGAATGTTGTTGACAGCAAATCTCAAGCCAGACCCTGGGAGAAGCCTGGCAAAACCGGGTCCCGTCCATGTAACTGGGGTCCCAGGGACCAGCTCTCGGAAAACAATGTGAACAGCAGGCATCTGGCCAAAACCCACAGAGTCCTAAAATTGGAGAAAAATATACACAGCTTTGCCTTACAGTCAAGTCCTAGAAGACTTCACCAAAAAACACCTCCCCCCTCCATGACACGTATTTCCTGCTGTGTGTGAGTCACTGCGACAAAGATAAATTATTCCACCAGGATACAATCCAGAATACAGGCGGCAATAATGTGCTGAATCTGCAGCTTTGGGACCTATATTACTGAAGAGAGTGATTGATTTGAAAGCTCTGTCTCTGGAAACCACTTTAATTTTAAGTACCCCATGTGCTAATGAACTAAGCAAATTCCACTTTGATGACCTCGGGTTTTCTCAGTTATGCCTGTGGCGTTTTGGCCAAAATATGGAAGAAAAGAAAATATTCCTACGTCTACATCAGGGATTTTGCCTAAGTGTGCATGACAATGAGAAAATCCACATGGATTTTTTTTCAGCTGTTTCTTCCATGCAAATCAGAGAAATGTTCTTCTTCCATCTGCTTGGGGAGCATATAGTACAAAATTGTTAGCACACTTAGTTATGACCCCTGCAGTCTATACAGCATGTCAGCTGGCACCATCTGGACCCTGCAGATAACACTTCCTTAATGACTTTTTTATATCTGCCTCTCCACACTCACAGCCTTCACGGGAATTTTGCCTCTTGTTACTTTTCTCCTGCATTGCTGCAACAGTCTTCTGGCTGTTCTCTCCTGTTCTCTCCCTAGTGCAACACACGTTGCACGCTGCTGCCAACAAGTATTTCAAGCCCTTTTCAGCTGCCAACAGAAGCACACCCAAATTACTTAGTCTGGAGTTCAAGTTACTCTGTGATCTACCCCAAAATGCTCTTCATTTGAAGATGTTTATTTAGTAATAATTCAGTACCGGACTGAGGACTAGGAATGCAAAGATGACTAGCCCAGAGTCCCTGCCACAGAGGAGTTTAGAGTCTCACACTGAAGATAGAAGTGTAAATAAGAAACCATATTGCCAGAGGAGGTTTCAATGGATAGAGGAGATGTGTGCTCCTCTGTATGAAATGTTTTTCAAATATTAAAAAAATACTCTTCCAGTTGAGTAGAAACCCTACTGCTCCCCATCACAGGCCCTCTTTTCCTGACTTGTGTTCCCCTTTTACTCCCAGTTGCTGTATGGCTTCTAGCAGCTCACGGCTTCTAGCAGCTCACGGTTGGCTCCCTTCTCCAGAGAGTTGCCTTCCCACACTTCTCCCACTGGTGGCCCTGTCTTTTCAAGGGGGCAGGACAGCTTTGTTGCAGTCAGGCTACGGAGCTCCTCTGTGGATCTAGCCAAAATTTGATTTACCCAAGAGCATACCCTATTCTGCTCTTTCCTCCTGCTGAAAGAGTTTTTCCAAAGAGCTTGTTATGATGTGTCTCCAGTAGCTAGAATATATGATGTCACTTTTAGGAGGAATATTATGAACAAAAAAAGGGGGTGGGTCACGAAAAGATCAGTAACAACAATAATTAAAAAAAAAAAAAACAAGAACAAAAAGACAAAGACAAATCAAAGGCACCTTGAGGGGGTAGTGGGGGAGAGACTGGGTTAAGGGCAGAAAGAGCACAAGGGACTGAGGTGATGGTGCACGGGTAAAATGGTGGTGGGAAATCCATGGGGACCACAGTTGATGTCAAATATATATAAATAAATTAATTTAACAAATAAATAGCAAATAAAAACACTGTGGCAAGTTGGGAGGGAGATGACAGAAGAAAATTAAATGTTTTATGTCTTAGTACCTTCAAGGCTAATTTACCCTAATTTTTGAGCAAGAGGCCCTGGCAGTTTTATTTTGCCCTCGACCTGTGTATTGGCCTGAGCTTAAAGGGAGAGGACTCTGGCTGCTGTCGAGGTGTTGTCAGCCGTGACTGACAGCCTCTAGGGCTCTCCACTGGCCCCTTCTCTTGGGAACTGCCTTGGATGAGGGGAGTCACCTTGCCAGGGAGTTACCTGCATCTGCCCCGGCAGCCTCAGCCATGACTAACTGACATGGAAATACAACAGGCTGACCCTTGACCCTCTGCAGGGGACAACTTGATGGTGTAAATTATGCCTCAGTTTTCAGGGGGTTGGGTCACAGCTAGACACCTCCCAGAGCTCATTATTGCCTTACATTTCCTCCCAGCACTACCATGGTCCCTTGACAGGTTCCTCCTGATGAAAACTCCCTGATACAGCATATGAACAGAATCACTCTTACAATCTCTGCTTCCAGGAAACCCACCCTAAAACACTAGCTAAGCACATGCGTGCGCACACACACACACATTTATATAACACTGAGACAAAATTTACACCAAAAAAAAAATACCCTTGTTTTGTATTCCATGTACTAAGCTGACCCAGTAAATTGATATCATGACCTACTTATTAACAGGCATGACCTGCAACTTGAAAATTACTAATCTATGGGACCTCAGAGATGGAAGTGACTAACTAGATCCAGCTGTCAGTGTCGGCAATGTCAGAGATAAATCAGAACTGGGTCTTAAAGGATGAGTAGAAATTTAGTGATTCAATAAGATAGGGGTATGGAAGGAAGGGAATGAGAAGGGTACACTCATTGTTTCTCAAAGTGCTGTCCTGGACCACCCATATGAGAATCTCCTTGAGGTAGCTGGCAAACAGGCAGATTTCTGGTCAGCCCTGGAGCCTCTGCCTCAGCATCTGGAAGGGAAGGTCCTGGAATCTGCATTCTACATGGACTCCTAGGGCAATACAACATGCAGTCAAATTTGACTATGCTACCAGGAGGGAGAAGAAAGAAGGAACAGTGACTCATTCCCCTACTCTTTTTCAGGTGGGTTCAGACCAAGAAGGCTGGAGAAGCAGAGGTTTCATGGGCATGTGGTACAGGAACAGAAATCAGCAGAAGAGAAAGCCAAGCCGCCATGACCAGCACATAAGAAAAATACCACTTCAAAGTCTTCTCTGACCGTCTCAGCTGGTGGTAGTATTTAATCTGAAGCCCATCTCACACCCCTTGCGCCTCTTTCCTGACTCCTGCTCCACCTGTCAGGTGGTCCTTGTTTGTGTACATGGTTCTGTCCCCCATCATAGTCTTAAGGACAGCACGTATGTCTAAATATTTCTGTCGTTATTCATTCAACCGTTTATTCACTTTAGAAAGTCTTATATGTGTAAGGAACAATTTTTTAGGGACTGGGTTTGTGAACAGACAGCCAACATCTGCTTTCATTTGCTTTTCCAACATGCCCATTTATGCACAGGCACTCAGGAATCCTGAATAAAGACCCCAGTGTAAAGAATGAATGAACAAGTAGGCCAAAAGTGGCCTTGACTTCTAATGACTGCTGGCTGTATGGATACAGCATCTTTGGGTCTTCTCCAGCTTTCCAAAGTTATTGGACAGAGGACCCTGGGGTTCTGGCACTAGCCTGGCACTGTCCTATCTCTACTGCGAAACAGGGAATAGCCATGCGCCTTCTCCGGGGACACTCACGTGTCCTGTATTCTCCAATTAGCATTGCATCTTTCCTTACTAAAGTAAAAAGAAATTGTGAATTCTAAGTGTCAGTCTCTGTAACCTGCCAGCTTTCTGGTTTATTGTTTTAACTGGCTTTTCAGTGGAGTCTTAAGGGTTTTCTATGTACGGCATCATGTCATCTGCAAGTAATGATGGCTCTTCTATGGTGGAGGACTGTGACAGTATGATTCTACCTGAAGGGAGAGATCCTGTACTTCCAAGTATTAACAATGATATAAACCAATGATTTGTCAAAAAAAATTTTTTTTAAAAGAAAACAAGTGTCTGACTCTATAGCTCTCCAGAAATTTTCATTTTAAAAAGAAATAAAGCTATTGAAGTTTCCCGCAAGGATTCTAATTACTTTGAGCTTAGTTCTTCCTTTCCTCCATTTTATTCTTGAGAATGAGAGCTTACACTGAGTGTTTACACAGGCCAGGCATGGTTCTGAATGCATTCCCCAGATTACTCATTTATGGCAGGAGAGACGATGGTGGTGAAGAAATGGTTTACCTTGTTCTGTTGGTCAACATGTACACTTTGCTTCTGATTTCTCCTCAGTAGTATATTTCCCTTGTCAATGATGAAATCATTCCCTTGATGCTGGAAATACACATCACATGTAGGCAAAGCTGTTGTTAACATCTTAAAAAGAAACATTTCAAGTTATCAACAGAAGTTCCAGTTGTCTCATAGATTAAAAGTTAACATGATCCTCATTTAATAACTTCAGGAAGAACTCATAGAAGCAGTTTATTGCTTTGTTTTTCTATGAAATGGTGGCTGTAAGACCTGTGTTAGATTTACTTTCTCAAGGATGCTGTATTAGTGAAATTCTAAACTGGCAAAACATTTACTCTTACCAATTAATCTTAAATGGCATTAAAAAATATATGCTATGTTTTATTGTCAAATTTCAAGGAGAAAGTTGCAGAAATTCAATAATAGGTAAGGAATAATTATAATTTTTGATATGTTCCAGATCCATCTCTTAGTTCTCAGTTTGGCTCTGCCAGTGTGGACAAATTCTACCAGTCAAACTAAAGTAGAGGAACTACATGAATCCAGTTTTTCGTGGGCCTTTATTTTATTGTCTCCTTAGTCATTTAGCTGTTGATCCAAACTGGACTTATAATCTCCAGTTACTCATGTTTCTAAATTTTCACTTTACCCTGGCCATGAATGTTTGCTTAGTTGGTGTCTTATTGTTGGTTTAACAAACAAGATTGTTAATTTCACAGGTGTCCTTGTTCATCTTGAGCACTCAGCCCTGCAGTCAGCTGTGACCTCCTTTAGCGATCCCCTTTTCTCTGGTGTTTACTATTCAGATTCTCAGTCAAGCTCCCTGACCTGCCCCCAACCCTTCTGTGATGGAAACACTTAAGACAGGCCACACTGGGATGATGTTCATCTTCTAACAAAATTATAAACTATTTCGCCAATTTTATACAGAAAACATATTATGGAATTAAATTTATACCACTTTAAAATCTATACTATGCAAAATTAAATCAATAGTAACTTCTTGTTAGCGTCTACAAGAAAAAAATTTCTACAAGAAAACAAACTGCAAGGCCTCCCTGGTGGCGCAGCGGGTTAAGCAACTCACTGTGAAGCAAACCGCAGCCACTGCAGCTCGAGTTCAATCCCTGCCTCCAGCTAGGGAGGGGACCCACATGGCAAAGCAGACCTCTCCTGCCTCACCCACTGCTCTCCTCAGCAGTGTGCCTCAGTCATTCTGCCTGTTCTGCTCCACACTCTGTCTCTGGTGGATCCTCTCACCACCCATACCTCTGGCCTGTAACCCAGCTCTTGTATACATAAATAATTAAAAAAAAAAAAAAGAAAACAAACTGCATAGGAATCACCTAGAGATCTTATTAACGTGCCTATCAGATTCTGGAGGTATGAGGTAGGACCTGAGATTCTCCAAGTCTAATAAATTCCAACGTGATACTCTCTGTCTGCAGCTCTGTCTCAGTTCTGATGCTAAGAGCTGAGCCCCAAAAGATTGCACCCATCTCCCAACCACTCAGAAGTCCAGGTTCTGTGCTCCTGTGGAGTGCTTATACATTGGGATTCCCATGACCACATACTTGGGTTCCATAATTCACTAGAATGGTTCACACAACTCAGGGCAACAGTTATGTTCAGTGCTATAGTATATAATAAAGGATATAAACAGTCAAATGAAGAGACACATAGGGTGATAACTGGGAGGCTCCCTAAGTAAGAGCTTCTGGTCCTGAAGAATTAGGGTATACTACTCTCCTGTCACATGGATGTGTCCACAACTTAGAGGCTCCCTGTATCCTGTACTTTTGGAATTTTTATGGCGCATTCATCGTCTTGTTCTGACTGACCATTATCTCAGTCTCTAGCTCACCTTCACTTTTTGTGGAATGTGAGGTGGAGGTAGGGCTGCAACTCTCAAGCTCGCAGTCATAGCTTGGCCTTCCTGATGGCCAGCTCCCATCAGGAGCCCACCAAACATGGCTTTATGAGGACAAGAGACACTGCTATCACTCAGGGGATTCCAAGCGATTTAGGCGCTCTGTGTCAGGAATCAGGGTCAAAGACTTTACATTAGAACAAAAGATGCTCCTAGTGCTCTTATCACTTAGATAATTACAAAGATTTTAGTTGCTCTACTCCAGGAGCCAGAGGACAAGACAATGTGTGTGTGTATGCGTCTAGTTTTATAATAGTTACAGTATAAGTTGCAGTATTCCTTTCCAAAAGCTTTTGTTTTTTTTTTAATGTCAGTCACCATCAATTTAAAAATCTATGTAGAAGAATCTAGAGACAGGACTATTTCATTTTTATTCTGCTCACCACAGTTGTAAATCTGAGTCTGGACAGTGAAAATCTGCTCCAACTCCAACCAGTGAAAGAGCAAATTTCACCCCTCCCACCAGCAGTGTCCAGAAAAGGAAAGCATCTCCAGGACGGACTTAGTCCTGGGAAGCTGGAACGAGTCCCCCATTTTCTAATCAAATCCTGTCTTCAGCATTGGCCTGCACATGCCTCTCCCCTGGAAAACTTTGGCCTCACTCTGCCTCTTCCCCGTTGTAGTGCTGTCTATGCTGCCATCAACGCTGGGAAAGGTTACTGGAGTTTAACTTGTATTTCCTCTGATCATGTCACATCTGTGTGTCTGTGCTTCTAACAAGTCTTTAGAACACCATTTTTAGGGAAAATAGCCTGCAGGACTATGACGCCTTGGAAGTGAGTAGTGCCAAGCAACATTTGTAATCATGCACTCCTTCAACACTCCTGCCTTCAGCGAGAACTGCTAATCCAAGCTCAGCTTCAGGACGCCAGAGAGCATGGCTTACAATTCTGTCATGTACCTAATTTGCTCATTATCAGAGAGCCGTGAAGTTCCCATTACATGTCTGGCACTTGGCGAGGTCCTAGCACAATCTTGGGTGGCATAAGATCTCCCTTCCCTCTCAATGTTTAGAGCATCCTTGGGGAGACAGAAAAGTAGTCAAGCTGGTCAGTTAACACATTTTATCTGATGGGTGTATTGAAAAGGCAAAACTCAAGTCCAATTCATCACAATGCAGTACAGCTTACACTTACATGCCAAGCTCTGCCAGAATCAGGATACAAAGATAAACACAATGATCCGGTGTTCCACGATGGGATTAAACTCTATATGCATTTGTAGGCAAAATCATTATTTTCCAGGGACCTTAATCAAGATCTCTGGGTGTGCTGTGTGTAGCTACAGATACTGCATCAGCTGAAGTCTAAGAAGAGAGTAAATAAAATACCAACCAAAGGCACAAGTCCCTGGAGTGGCGTGGCCTCCTCAGCTTCATAGACATAAAAACTCAAAGGCGCAAAGAAGTAGCCAGGGGCTGGTTCAGAGCAGCTGCGGCCAGTGATGTGTGGGCGACATTCACACTGCCCATCCTGGGGTGAGCACCTGCGGGAAAACCAACCCGTGGTGAAGAAACACAGAGGGGGTGAGTGCAAAATGCAGGCAGGGGGTACTGGGCCACGTGCTCTGAGTGTGGCCCAGTTGTCTGAACCCATTGACCAACTGTGCTCTGGGTGTTGCTGAGACTTTAGGGTTCCTCCTGTCCAGTCTGAAAAGCCAGTGCACAGCCATGAAACCCAGGAACTGTTCTTCCCTCAGCGTCTCTAAAAAAACTGGGAAAAGCAGTGTATAGGACTTGTCTTTACAGTGTGGCAGAGTTGACGCTTGAGGCAGGTCAGATCACACATTTCTAGGCACTTAGTCCACTGCCTTTTGGGATTCCCAGTCAAGAGAACCAGAGATATTTGAAGATAATAAGTCAGTTGGGCTGCAGTTAGTCTCAAGATCACTGCTTTTCAATGTCCTTTGCAGGTCATGAAATAAAATCCTTCACCTCTGACTATGAGCAGATCAGAATAAAAGGTTTTTGTATGTGGAAATGAGTGAGGAATTCTGACACATTATCAATATTCATTTTACTGACTTACACATTAGCATAAGCACCTCCAATATCACAGTCACAGGGTGAACATCCATGGAGATGATGTTCCAATCCCCAGAATCCAGCCTATAAAGAGATATTTGCTATGAGGATATTTGCTGCTCTGAAGCATCATATTAAAATCACTATAATGTAATGAATGTAGATCAAATAGCCAGAGAGCCTGAACATTCATACAGAAGCCTTTCTTCCCTGTGTACTTGTGTCCTTGGGAACCATCTCAGCTGGACGCATACTTCCCCAGCCCCAGGACAGAAGTAAGGAACAGGAGGGTGGTTTGAGTATACCTCAAGTGGAAATGCAATGGAAGTCACACAGCCTCGGGCAGCACCAACTCAACTTCAAGTTGGGTTGTTTAAGGTCAGCCTGAGAAGTTCCTCTACTAGTCAGAATTGCAACTGCTTTTATAAAACCAAGAGATTTCCTTACCAGCAAATCCCTAAGGTCTTTTACTTACACAATATTGAAATGTTTGGGGGAGAAAAACCTCAGTCAAGCTGATTTTGAAATCTTATGTGAATATCCCAGTTTAGAAGTGTCATTCATTTTCAAATAAGTTGTTCTGGCATTAGCAAGGGCCCATGCGAGAGTCAGCTCTGCTGTACTAGATTTTTCATCATTGCAACATCTTGACCTTTATTCACTATAAACAGCTGGTGAGACACAAACAACTATTTCCTAAATCTAATAGCATTTACTATGAAATGGTCAGAGAAAAATCTTCCCTCTCAAATCTCAATTTAATGTGTTCAGATAAAATTTAAATCTTCAGGCATGAGACTCTTGTTTGAAATGTGTGTATTAAGGATACATATATATGTATTTTTTTTTTATCTTGGTGAAATTTTACAGTCGATTTCACTCAAAAAGATCTATTTTAAACATTCAAACTTGTCATAATTTGTTACAAGTCACTTTTGCTATTTTCCCCAAAACTAAAATTCAATTTAGGAAAACAATGCAAAATGAGCTGTTTCATTCAGAATGTGGTTGCAAAAACTCCCTCCAGCCAGGGTGTGCTTAGTTCCATGATGGTCACCTCAGCACATGTCTGGAACCATCAGATAGATGGGGAAGCCCACCTGTTGGGGTTTGGACTCAGCCATGCTGGACAATTTCCCCACGGGGTTGTCCCGGCTCAGTTCTGGTCTTCCTGTGAACAAGTCAAGTTAACTGCACAGTGGCAGTTAACCTGCCAGTAAAAGGGTCGGCCTGAATCCAAGGTTTGTCTGGAGTGAGCTGCTGGGGTTCCTCACTGGTCCCGTAACCAGCTCTGCGCTCGCATTCGTGATGCCCGCGGGGCTGCTGAGCTGGGAGTGACCACCCTTGTACAGCTTCTAGCTGCCCCGACATACGGGACATAGAGTTCCTGCTTCGAACTTCCTGGCTCTCTCTCCCCTGTCTTGTCCTCATATGTTTTCAGTAAAATGACCTAAAATATTACTACAAAACTATGTCCTAATAGGCACATGTTTCTTATTTATCGGCTACATTTCTTCAGACACATCAAGGTCACTGTTCTTTTATTAGGTTAAGATTTTGTTTTTTCTTTCTAAAATGTCATCATGGGCTGCCAAGACTGGAGAACAAAAAAAAAAGAAGAGCTGGGTTTGAACTCCTTAACTGCATGACACAGTTTTCATGGAGTAAAAAGGTTTTAGTTTACTGTCAAGACATATACTCATATATTTAGTGGAGTTACTGAAAAATCAAAGTTTATTTCCCACAGTAACTTTAAACTTAAGTTGTTTTTTTTTTTTATTTTAAGTGAGCTTATCAAAAATATTTCTTGGCAAAGAGTGGTAGGGATGACAAGGGAGCTACCTTTAGGAGCTGGAAGATAAGGCCTCTGATCAGGAGGTGTGCATACACACGTACACACGCAAAGGGCAGATGAATGCTTTTATATTCTACTGCTTGGCACTTCCAGGAGAATGACAGACAAAATTACTGACATCAGTGCCTTGGCCAATTCAATCCAACCAGGTGGCAGCTGGTAAATATTTAACACCCAGTTCTCTGCAGGAGGGTAAGGGGTTGTGTATAGTGTTTGTTGATTTCGGTAGTGTAAATACTTTTACCATAGGAATATTGCAATGCAACAGGATAAGGAAAACAATGAACAAGACCTAGTGTTTTCTAGGCAATGGCGGTAGGACTCTGTACCGCTATGTGAAAGCAAAGGTGTGGCTAATACATACAGCGCATTTCCCACAGTGCGGTCCGGTGACAGACGGTTGGCACAGGCACTGGCCTGTGTCCATATCGCAGGCTGAGAGTGGCAGACTCCCGAGGGGGTTACAGTTGCAGGCTGAAAGGATAGCACACACGATCATTCTCAGTTTTATTTCCCTACTCTTATAAATGTTCTTAATAGCGCACACTGAATAAGATGCCTGGCCACGAGGACACAGAGCAGACTGCTCTGCCCAGTGTGCTGGCTGGCTGGCTGCGTGATCACTGTTCTGCATGCAGCCAGCCACAGAAGTCCAGTGCCAACACTTCCAGAGCCCTTGTGCAGCTCTACTGGATAGCAAGCAGGAAGGGACAAAAAAGTGGAGGGAATGCATGCAAACTTGAGTGCTGCACAGTAATGTCAAATCTGCTGGCCGAGCTAGGTGACCAGGGGCCAGGATTCCTGGGTGTCACGGTGATTATGACAGCTCCTTCTCTGGAACAGGCTTCTATCATTTTTTCCTCTCCCCACTCTGTTTCTTGCTGCCTTGTTATTTTTTCTTTTTATTCCCTCCCTCCTCTTTTTCTTCTACCCTTAGATAGCTCGGAGTCCTACTTATATCGTGAAAGTGAAGAAATGATGCCTCCAACCAAGATACAGTGACTCTCCAGCAGGAATAACCACTTTTCATGGAAACAATCCATATGTCCATCAACTGATGAAAACATAAATAAAATGTGGTATAGCTATACAATGGAATATTATTAGCAATAAAAAGAAGTGAATTGCTGATTCATGCTATACATGAATATTATTTCATCATATTGAAACTATTATGTTACGTGAGAGTAGCCAGGCATGCAAGACCACCTATTACATGATTCCATTCATACGGAATAGGCTGATCTATAGGGACATAAAGTAGATTAATGTTTGCCTAGAGCTGGGGGAATAGGAGGACATGGAGCAGGTAGCTGGAGGGTATGGGGTGGCAAACATGGAGAGCTACATGCAAATAAAGAAAATTGGATCCATATTTAACTGCATACATAAAAATTAATTCAAAATGAATTAAACATCTGGATATAAGAATGGAAACTATAAAATACTTGAAAGAAAACATAGGGGACACACTACAGGACAGCTGCCACAAAGATATATTTAAGGACTCAACTCTAATGGCAAGGAAAATTGAAGCAAAAATAAACAAGTGGGACTACAACAAACTGACAAGCTTTTGTGCCTCAAAAGAAACCCTCACAAAAACAAAAGGCAACCTACAGAATGGGAAAAAAATATTTGCACATCACCCATAAGACAAGGGGCTAATTTCCAAAAGATACAAAGTACTCAGACGAACCACCACCAACAAAAAAGACAACCCAATCAAAAATGGGCAAAAGACCTAAATAGACATTTTTCTAAAGAAGATGTTTAGATGGCCTACAGACATGAAAAACTGGTCAATATCTCTTTTTATGGGGAATGCAAATCAAAACCACCCTGAGGTATCACCTCACTCTGTGAGGATGGCCCTCCTCAAAAAGAATGGAGACGAAAAACATTGGTGAGGATGTGGTGGAAAATGTTGTCAGTCACTGTGGAGACTGTAAATTGGTGCGGCTTCTATGGAAAACAGTCTGAAGTTTTCTTAAATAAAAATGGAAATTCTGTATGATCCAGCAATACCTCTATTAGATATTTCACCTAAAAATGTGCAAACCCCAACATCAAGAGATTTCGTGTTGCCTGTATTCATGGCAGCACTGTCCACCGTTGCCACATCATGGAATCAATCTGAATGCCATTCAGCAGATGAATGGATAAAGACAATATGGAATATATTGTCAATGGAATACGACACAGCTGTCTGGAAAGATAAAAGTGTCTTTTGGGACAAAATGGATGGACCGCTAGAGATGTTGAAACCAGAAAGTGAAATATAGCAGATGGTTTCACTCATCTGTAGAATATAAATAACTTAAAAATATACACAGGCAAAATACAGAAGTACTAAATCTTGGACAAAGTGAAAGAATTTAATGGTTACCAGAGGGAACAAGGGGGAGGGAGCAGGGGATGGAGAGGAAGGCAGACGTGGTATTGGCATGGGTGGTTTGGTAGAGGGTGAGTGGAACACGTGCACATATGGGGAAGCAAGAATGTAACCTCAGAATTAAAATAAACATTAAAAAGAGTATGGGTTTCCTTTCTCTTTTGCGGTAAAATACATACAATATAAAATATACTATCTTAATCATTTTAAGGGTATAAGTTAGGGTTTAATTATGCTCCCATTGTCATGCATCCAATCTCCAGAATTATTTTCATCAGAAAGAATGAAACTCTATATCCATTCAACAACACCCCTCCCACCACCCTACCCCCGCCCCAGCTGGTGACTATTCTCTTTTTGGCTTTTATGGATTAACTATCCTAGGTAGTTATTTTAAATAGAATCAAACAAGATTTGCTCTTTAATGTCTGACTTATTTCAGTTAGCACAGTATTTTCAAGATATTCAAGTTCAGCCTATATCAGAATTTCTTCCCTTTTCAAATCTGGATAATGGTCCATTGTGCATGTCACATTTTGCTTATCCATTCATCTGTTGCTGGACATTGGCATTGCTTGCGCCTTCGGCTACCATGAATGCTGCTGCTATGAGCCTGCAGTCTTTGGTATATGCTCAGATGCAGGGTATGGGGTTTCTAACGGGGTGAGGAAAATGTTTTAAAATTGATTGCAGTATTAGTCACACAACACATATACTAAAATTATTAAGTTGTACACAATAAAGAGTGAGTTACACAGTATGTGAACTATATCTCAATAAAGTTGTCACAAAAGAGAAAAAAATCCCAAGACAAAAAACAAGGTTTGGCAACTCTTGAGCTTAGTTAGTGAACCAGGAGAATGGAACAGTGTGATGAGAAATTGGCTTGACTGTAATTCATTATCCTGAAATTTAATTGTGCAATCAACTCCAAGAAAAAGAGCATTTTGTTACAGAAAGTTATAGCACTCAGCTCTCTAAGCATGCAAATAATCCATACTTCCTTATATGGGCAAAAATATAGAGAATAACACTGTGACAAAAGAACAATTATTTACCCAGATTCCCTGAGGAATCTACAGCTTTATGAGACTACAGGAGGCTCTAAATTTCTGTGATCCTAGAGCCAAGGGTCTCCCCATTTGACCACAAAAAACTCCCAGGTCCTTTCCATTTCCCTGCAATTCCTCCCCTGGTTCTTTTTGTCTCAGAGAACACAGGAGCAAGACTAGGAGGGGTGTGAAAAGAAAGGGAGAAAGTAATTTGAAAAAAGAAACCGACAAAAAAATTGCCTTTTAGGTAATAAATCTATCATAAATTTATAATGTAATTTCATAAATGTGTACAGACGGGTCCTCGTGGAGACATTTATTCGTTTATTTATGTATTTACTTATTTATTTCTAGGTATACAACTTGGAATTACATTTGTTGGGACAATCCCTGGAGTTTGCTCTAGTAGGGAAAATATGAGCGCCCCCTGCTGGTCCTTTATGACAAACTCATCAAGCCAATGAGAAAAGCTCTCTACTAATTTATAGCTGGGATTTTTGCCTTATTTTATAAAAACTTGGAGACGGTCAGGGTTCACGTATTTACAATCACCGAATGTTATGAAGACAGTCCCAAACTTTAAAATATCCATGTTGGCGGCCCTGCCCCCATTGACTTACGCTGACAACCCAGGGGATTGGATGCGCTGAGTCCATAGTGGTTGGGTTTACACTGGTCACACTTGGCTCCTTCCACGTTCTCCTTGCACAGACACTGACCTGCCACAGCGGGGTCTGAGTGGCCCACACAAATGCCACCTGATATGGATCCGTCAGGGTCACATTCACAAGCTGGGGACACAGACACCATTATGTCAGTTCATTGCAAATCATGGGAAACCTGAACTGTAAATAAAGCATTATCCCCCACCCCCCACTTTGACTGTTTTTAATAGCTATTGTTTCAATCATTAAATATGTTGATATGATTAGACAGGTGGGCAAGGGCTACACGGAAATATCTCACAGTCTCACAGTCTTGGGAAATGAATATGTTTTGTTGTTACAAAGACTTTGAAATGAATCTACAGCCAGAGGACCAGAGGAAGACTGCTATGGAAACTAGAATATATTATTTTGAGGGGTGATGAAAATATTTTGGAGCTATGTAGAAGGGGTGGTTGCACAACATTTTGCTTGTGAATTATTGTTCACTTGAAAATTACTGGTTTTATATGTCATGTGAATTTCACCTCAGTAGTTAAAAAGATTCTAGAGGTGAATATAAGGATAAGAGACAATTAAAAGTGGGGTACCACAGTGAAAAAACACATATACACATGCACACATTTGTACATATATGCATGTGTTTAACTATATATAAGGAATCAAGGGACATAAGAAAGATGGGGGGAATTACATAAAATTTTCACAAAATTTCTGAAATGTAGTTAAGAAAATCGGTCTGTTCCTCCCCATCTTAGAAAATGTGTTGCAAGGATGAAGACTATTATCCTTTTTGACTCTTCCTGGAAGGAGCACATATGAGAAAAGAAGGAAAGAAACAACAATGGTGACAACCACCTCCATCCCTCCCCTTCTCAGTGGAAACTTGAACAAGTCAAGGAAGGAATGTCCTGTGAAAAAGGAAGCTGATAGCCTGAATAATCCCAGAGGGTAAACATTAGAAAAGCCAGATCTTGCTTGGGTGGGTACAGGAAGGACTCTCTGTCCCATACAGCTTTAACCCCCCTTATTATTGGGGCACGAAGGCAGAGGCTGGAGCAGCAGTACGAAGGCGTGGGTATAAAAACAAGTGTTGGCATTTACAGCTGACCCCCACCATCTCTTGCTCTGTAATGTGTTTCCAAGGGATTTCACTGTGCAGTAGGCAAGTAAAGATAAAAAAATAGACTCTGGGTTCTGAGGAACAACTACATTCACATTTGTGTATTTTTGCTTTGGACTGAGAAAAACAACCCTCCAGTGTAATAAATAACAACCAATTAGGTTAGTGAATTTAGTGGAACAAATCCAGTTATACCAGTTGTTTGGTATCATTGAAGCAAACACCGCCTGTCTGACAGAGTTCTTACAATTTTTGATGGTTTGTTACTGGGTTGTGACTCTCGATAAAATCTTATTATGGAAAAACAGGATTGGGTTGTGTTTCGATTGGAACAAACACAATTTTCTTCTTATTAAAGTCAGTTGTTTCTAGAAAGGAAGGAACTGACTGGATTCATTTTATGTCAAAAGGAAAAAGTTCAACTTTTTTAGGAAGCCCTCCAAAGGTTTTAGTACTGAGTTCCAGAGTGTAATTTAATTATGTTGGGGAAGTAGCCTTTGGGAAAGGGATGAGGGTGACAGCAGATAGTAACTTTACTTTGAAATAACCCTTTGTCATGGCCTTTAGGCTAGATGTTCAATAAAATTTCCTGGTGTCACACATTTTAAGTCCAGCAAACTTTTAGTATCAGAGATTAAGTCTACCAAATCTGTGTTTTTTCACCTCTGACTGAATTTTAACCATAGAAGACTTACACTTAGTTTATTCTTATGCCTAGAATCTGTTTATATAAATATTTAGGCTCAAACAAGGACAACTTAGAGAACATTTACATGAGAAAATCGATCTTAAAACACATCATTTGTGTACACACACACACACACACACACATACTCACACACACAGTGTAGGTAAACTGGGAGGAACTGGGAGCCTCATGATGGTAGTTTTGACCAGTTTCTCATGTCTCCTTGTTTACAGATAATGTCTTCTTAATTTCCTATCGGGGTATTAGTTTTCTTTCCTTGGTTTCCTTTAAAGGTAACATCAAGTTCCTGTTAAGTGGTTCTTAAGGAATAAGACGCTGGTTTCAAAACAGTTGTTTTAGATTATTTCTAGATCTCTTTCCAGATTCCTAGGCTATCCATTTGAAAACAGTATTTTCCTGATTCTACCCAGGAGAGCAATTTCATCTTCTTTTATAAATACATAGATTTAAAAATCTTAATAAAAGTCATGTATATGCATTTGCCGATTCTGGTAGGGCACTTATTTAATGAATGTATTTCCTGGGACTCCAGTTCTTTGTATCAATGCTAAAGAAAGAAGTCAGTAAAATTGTACACAATCAAGAGCCTGCTTGAGCAAAAACATCTTCATTTATGCTTAATCTACATTGTATTGATTTAAAGTTTGAAATCTAAGACACTGTATGCATTCAGGTGGCCCATGAATTACGTGTGTAGAAGACTTCATTTTTCTATATTCTGATTAGATAAAGTTTGAGATTCTAGTGTCATAGCAGGTCCTTTCCCCATATAATGTGAAATATTTTATAACAGCCAAAGAAGCAGGATTTCTGGGTACTGGGAGAGGCTATCCCATGGGTCCCGGGAATTCTGTTGAATTCTGTCACACTTCTGTTGAGTGTGACAACGGGTTTTTTTTTTTGGGGGGGGGGACTGTGGTTACAGCAAGCCCCCTTTGGGAATGAGGTAGCATCTTCCTCTGGACTGAGAGGAGGTTTGTTCCCACTACCTGTATAATAAATGAATCCTCAAGCTCTATAGTCTTTGGCTCTGACCTAAACTCATGAATTGTTGCAGGATGCATCTGGTATCTTTTGTGTTGCTCCAGCAGGTGTTGGGGCTCAGACACCTGGGAACTCACTCCACCGCCACCATCTGGTTATTTGCTGTCCCAAGAATAACAAAGTCATTTGTCTTTGACCCAGGAGTTTCAAGTCTCCTGCCAGCAGCCATGAAATAAGAGCAATCTAAACTGATAGTTTGAAGTAGTGTATGATTTTAGACCTAGTTCCCGGCACTGCGTATTTGAAGCTGGGTTGGATTATTTATCTAGGCAATAATTTACAGTGGTGCTGGGATGAGTAACCTAGGTGAGGTGCCTAGGACACAAGGCTTAAGGAGGTACTTCCTGCAAGGTTAGTGCAGGGGCAGGTGTGACCCCCACCAGTGACTGTTTCCTTAAATTTGGGGACCTCCTTGTTTTGTTTGCCTCACTCAAGTCTCACTCCTTCAGGGAAATTCAAATTCGAATTCAAGTATGACAACACCAAGTATTGGCCAGAGGATAGAACCCAGGAGCTCTCTGTGGCTGAGGGAACAGTTCAGTATCACCGAATCAAGTTGAAGAAGCTCACACTCCATGGTCCTTTAATTCCACTCCCAGGTGTGGGGCTAGGGGTGGCCTTTGCTCAGGTGCACAAGGTTGCATAAATGAGAACGTTTACTGCAACATTCAGAGAGAAATGGACAAATAGATTTTGTGATATTTATAGGAAGGAAATCTACTAAAAGTGGAGGATGATGGCCACCTGATGAACAATGAACAAATCCCAAAAATATATTGTTGACCAAAATATTCAAGGATATTGGGCAACATATCATTTATCTAGTTTGAAAGCACACCATATTGTTTGTAGATCACAAGTGTGTGAAAGTGTAAAAACAAGCAAGGTAGTGATAAATGATAGCATGATAAATATATTTATATATCTAAATAATGCATGAAGAGGAGGGAAGTGGGTAGGTAGATGTGGACCTGGGACATCAATAACATCCGTAATGTTTTATTGATAGAAGTCCAGAAGTTGATAGGATAATAGTTTTGACAAATCTGATCGTGGGTATCAGGTTGTTTATGATAGGATTCTCTATTCTTTTGTATATGCTTGAAATATTTCTTCTTAAAAAGTTGAGAATAAAAATAGGATGAAAGAATTTTGAAGGTTAATGTAAGGAAAATGAAGTAAGGTTGTAGCAGCTCATGTGCCTTAGTAGCAAAGTTGAATTGCCTGCCACTGGTCAAATACTGTAGTCAATTTTACTGCCATCACTGCTAGCTAAGTTCCCTAGTTGGCTCCCCGGGTTCTCCAGGTTCCTGGTTATCTCACCAAACCATCTGCCCCCTCCTGGTTGAACCCATTCTGTCTCCTGATTCACTGGCTGGCAGCTGGGGCTCCACCACCATTTGCCCAAACAGGTGGAAGGGACAGGGTTAGAGCCCGGACTCACGAAGGCAGGCGTAGGGATCCGAGATGGCCTTGAGGGGGTCCCTGTAGAAGAGGGGACTGCAGCGATCACAGTGTTGTCCCTCGGTGTTGTGCTGGCAGTCTTCGCACACGCCCCCGCTGAGGCCCCCGCTGGCCAGGTACACCGTCATGTCGAAGTGACAGCGCTCCGAGTGGCTGTTGCAGCGACAAGCTGCGGGAGGAGAGCGAGTGTCACCGAGGGCAAGTAAGGGGGGGGGGGGGCAGCGCACACTCAAACCTGCATGTGCACTTCCTTGCTGCCTTCAGCCTTTTTCATATAGATACACCAAGTACACAAAACGTTAAATAGGTGCTTACAAAGGATCTTTCTAGTATGCTGATTCTATAATATATTCTTTATAGACTGTGTTCCCCGAACTGTTAATATTTAGGTTTTTAAAGTGAAGTCAAAAAACAAAATTATTGGGGTGATCTTGACCCCAGCAGGTTCATCTTCACGTTGCTCAATAAAATGAGTTTACAGACTCATCTAGTCTGCAGGCACCCCACTGTTTACTGAGTCAATACGAAGAACAGTTTGCAAAGTTATAAAAAAAAAATCCTTGCAAATTTGAATTGTGTTTTAGAGGGATTTCATAAGAATGGGTGTTAATTTTCTGGGGGTCTGGTTGTTCTGTTGTGGGTATTTTTTTTTTTTTTGGATCATTTGTGGTATGGTCTCTTTCACAGTAACTTTGATTACATATACAGTTTTTTTTTTGGTGGGGGGGAGAATACTTTTCCTGACTTATGCATTTGAGTTTTTTACATCAAATGTTCTGTATTTACTAAGACTTCTCAGCTAAGAAGCTAGAGATGCTCCCCATCCCTCAGCCCCTACCCTTAGTGGGCTGCAGGTCATTGTTAACCCCATTTGGAGCTCTGTGGGAGCAACAGAGGGGAAGATGGTCTGTCTGAAGGACTTTGTTTGTTCTTAGTGGTAAATATTGGCTGTTGGTCCTCTTGATTTCCCCTGTAAACAGCAGAAGTTTAGACTGCATTTTGCTGGGTCTTGGACACTGTGACTCTCACAGATGGGGCTCTCTAGAAGTTCTTCTAAGTGACCTTTCACTCCATCAAATTCTTTTTTTCCCAAGTTTGGGATAAAAGCTGAATAACAAGTTTGTTTGGAAGTTCATCAAACTTTGGAGGCAGTAAACAAATTATAACCCACTCCATCCTATTACCCTAAATTTTTAATAAAAATGCAATAGCCTGCCAAGTAGACCTCATTTCTCTTATTACCCAACATTTGGGCTGAAGGTCACATTCAGGAAAACATTTGGGATCTCTATCAAAACTAGTGTTCCCCTAATTCCCTGGGTGGGTCTGCCCCCAATGTTCTTGCATTGGCCCAGCCTCCCTTCTGGATAATGACATATGCATGTTGCTGCATTTATTAAATTAATGTTAATTTTTTGCTGTGAGGTTCTGAGAAGCTGTGGGGATAGAGGGAGGTATCTGGATACCCCAGAGCTGGAGCTGGAGGGCAAGGCTCACCACCTTTGATCCTGACAGCTCCATAGAAATGGAATAAATGAGGAAATCAGAACACACTAGGGTCTGCTGAGAACTTCTTTTAACCCACCTCTGCAAGCACTGTCCTTCAGGCCGGTAGCTGGCCTCCAAGGAACATCCTGGAAGAAATCCTTGCACCTCTCACAGTTTGGACCCTCTGTGTTGTGCTGACAGACACACTGGCCATGAACCTGCAATGACAGATACTTGGACAGTGTTAAAAGAGGACTTTTTTAACCAGAAAATGCAGTGTTAGCCACACAGCCTCTGCGTCCTCAGGCCATGAATGAATTAATGGCACCAATCCTGACCACCTTTCATTAGTAGCTTAGCTGGCTTCTACATTAAAAAAAATATACTTATTTATGCATAGAAGAGTTGGGGTACAGGCCAGAAGTATGGGGGATGAGAGGATTCACCAGAGACAGAGTGGGGAGCAGAACAGGCAGAGGCTGTTCAGTGGGGCTGAAATACACTGCTGAGGGGAGCAGCGAGTGAGACAGGAGAGGTCTGCTGTGCCATGTGGGTCCCCTCCCTGGCTGGGGATCAAACTCATGTCACAGTGGCTCCAATAGCTTGATAGCGCTGTGTCTTTAACCCCTGTGACACCAGAGAGAGCCCTGGCTTCTACATTTCTAAAAATTTAAGATGTTCAGTGAATAGTCACAATAAATTATTTGGAATTTCTGAATTCTAGTTTTAGGGCAACACATGGTAACCCACAGTGTATTAAGGGATAGAACGAGTGTACACAGTATATACTGTGTGTATGTGGGGGCAGGGAGGGGGGAGGTGGGAACATGATGAGCATAAAGAAAAATAGGGAAACAGGAATCAAACGAGAAAGGAATGTGATTTTATTGGTTTTATCCACAATGCTTGTAAAAGCCCACATTTAAAAGGAGACACTCTGCTTTCAGTGAAACGTAGAGGGGAATGAAAGGGAAGGCATACGAGGCTCAACATTAAACCTTGTAGGATTATGACTGGAGTTTAAAATTATTTATTAGACACACCCCCAAGGCGTATCTCTGGACTTTTCATACAAATACAATTCTACCACGTCACTCTTCTAGGACTGGTCCCTAGAATGAAAGAGGCCTGCATTAAGGAGTCCCAGCCACCACGAAGGGGCTACAGAGTGGCCATTTCTACAATACTGTGTCCTTGAAACACTAGCACAGGCTCTCTCACACGGTGGACCTTCTTAATCATGCGAGGGGAATGCGTGTGACATTATAGTTCCTTCCTACCAAATCTCTACTCCCTAAGAAATAAACAAAAAGAGAACAAAATGGCAATGTTGAAATTATGTGACATGTGCGTATGTGGCAGAACTGATAAGAACCTCTAGTTACAGACCTGCAGAGCCCCCAGATGACCTGTAAGACCTGTGGAATGAAACCTACCCCTGACACAAAGCTGGTAGTTCACTGGTTGATCCCCCAAAGAGTCTAATCTACATCAGCACCAGGATGGGGGAAGGAAATGTCGGAGTGCTGGCTGCTCTTTTGGGTTAGTAACTCACCATCTCGGGAGGACTGAAAACATCTCCCCGCTCTGAGGGCTTCGGGCCACATCCACTGGCATGGCCATTGCAAAAACAGCTTCCCCGAACCACCATCTCATACAGAGCATAGTAATATTTGTCAAGGGAATCATTTTGCCTGCTCCCAAGCAAAGTGTCCCCGAGAGTGTGGAGCTTGGTAAAGTTTATCCTCAAATTTGTTAATGTCACCAGATCTAGAGAAAGGAACACAATGAAAATTACCAATCCAAGAACATTTAGGTTGCATCTGTTCAAGGCACCCTGCTTCATTGGCACCCCCATGAGGGACTACAGAAATGCAACAAGAAATACTCCTAAGCGGCATGTGAAAAGATGGAGCTGGTGTGACAAATATGAAGGTGTCCCTACCTTGGATGTAGGGGCTGTAAGGGTTTTCTATTTCAAAGCTGGGATCCAAAACTTTAAAAACAACCTGCAAAACAAATGTGGGTAAATTCATATTATTATATCCAAACATACCCTTGTCAAATATACTGTTAAAGAAGAGATCCAGACCTTACAAGAAAGCTAAGTCATTGCTTCTCAGTTGGTGTAGGATACAGATTATTATTTAGGTTCTCTTCTGAATGAAAGCACTAAGAATGAAAATGAGTAACAATAAAAAGTCGCTCTGGCTCTTTCAGCACAAGTGGTCTATACAGACTAAAGTGGTGACAGGACAGGACACCTGTGCTGGTGGGGTGAAGCGATGGGGTCACAGTTAGTGAGCCACCATCAGCATGGATCTAGCAAGGACTTTGGAGTGCCCTCCCTCTGCCACCAATTCTTTCTACTCTACCTAGTCAAATAATTCCTCCTGAGCCCATCCTGCTCTGACTGCTGCCAGTCATCTGCTTTGCCCAGAGGAACTTCCTGGAAGATTTCACCTGGGTGGTAGCTAACAGAGCATGGAGGTAGAACAGTGAATGCAGGGCTGCCACTAGCTTGGAGGGTTCCTTTGGAGGCACAGATGCCCCTTCCTCTGGGCACCTGGTGTCACAAAGCCCAGCCCAAATGTTAGCCCCAGTCACCTTTGACAGGCACTTCTGTATAGGGTTATCATTTACCTAAATTTGAGATGAATCAGGACCCATTTCAGTTTAGACATTTTCATTCTTAAGCACCCAACAACAGAAGTTATAGTTGGGTGAACATACCTGAATTGTTTTCATCTCAGTTGACCCCATTAAAAAAAAAGTTTATATCAAATCCAAGAAAGGAAATGCTACCTCACCACCAGTTGAGGGTTCAATATCTGAATATTTGGAATCACAGACAAGGTCTCCCACGCCCTGGGCTTGTCCCAATGTCACACCAGGGAAGGAGGCAGCACAATCTTCAGCAAAGTATTTGAACACTCTCCAGGTGTGTCCATAGTCTGAGGAGCGTTCGATTAACATGGCGGCAGGTCGAAATGTCTAGGAAAACGAGTCAAACTTGTAATCATCACAGAGGTAGATTTTATTACCCACTTCCAGTGGATTATATATATATTTTCTGAATCCCAGTGTTTTTCAAAATTTATATGCATCTTTTAATATCTGCTATACAACAAACAAGCTAAAATCTCTTTTCAGTAAGTAGGCAAGTTTTTTGAATCTTTACTTCCTTATGTATATATATTTGACATCGGTTATGCAGGCAAGTATTTATGACACATACTTTATCCTCAGAATCTAAATCGATTTTTAAAATGTGTTTGACTATGTGGATTATTAATTGAAAAAAGATGACATATAACAAAACATTAATGTAATTGATATTTTATAGCACCTTGCATGTGATTTTCTTTGCCTAGAATGCTTTTCCTGTGGCAACTCTCGTACAGTCTTCAAAATCTCCCATGAAGTCTTCCCTGATTCCCCAGAGCATGTTTTACCTCCCAACTAACTCCCCAGAAGCCTATTTATATGCTTATGTCTGCACTTATCACTTGGTATTAGAATTTCTTATTTCTATACAAATTTGTAAGACTAGACCGAGAGAGCTCTTTTGAGGGTAAAGATTGATCTCCTGTGTATTACCAGGCCTCCCATCAAAATTAGAACTTTGATTAAAGACTGCAGGACAGGATTTGCTCTGGCATCCAACTAACCTTAGTATAAACACTCTTTAATTTTTTTCTCTCTTGATCACAATCTTTCCATATTCCCCTAAATACTTACCCTTTTCTTCTAAAAAGTATCTTTCTAGCTTTTGTGTTTCCTATCACCCCAGTGCTTAAAGTTTTCTTTTTGCTGTGTCTTCTAAGAATTTTTTTGTTGCTGTTCACCACATAAGTTATTAATGAGCAGTGGTATTTTTTGTTTTTCATTCAAGAACAAAAACCAAGATGACAAAATTAGAGTGTGAATTTATAAAGTTCTTTGTTCTCTGCTAAGGAAGGGAAATTCCAGGGGAGCTGAAAATTTCGAAGAGGATAAGAGGAGCAGCATATCTGTAGGCCTGTACCTTAAACGTCAGAATAAGGTGGCTGAACTGAAATAATGCCTCTAGGTCCAATCTGATGCTGACATGATCAAGACCTAAAGAAAAATTCAGAAAAGAAAATCAGTGATTTGATTTGAAGAGATTTCTATTATTAACCCCTCACTGTGTCTTGTCTATAATAAAACTCTTGGCAACCATATCACTGGTTATAAATACTCTTTCCTGGTCTGTTGGGATGGCTTCTGGTGCCAAGGAGAAGGCCTATGTGGGAACAAGTTAGGCTTTATCCTGCCTGTGCCCACAGCCACACTTCAGTGGCAGCACAGATGGCCACTGTGTATCATCATGGTATCATCAAGGGTATCTGGGCATTTCCCATGAGTGGGGAGAAAGGACTCATTTCCTTGAACTTAAATCTTGACTATACACAAGTCAGCAAGCCAGAAATTGGTTAAAATCAACACACCCTTTTCTCCCAGCAGCTGCTAACAATCATTTGAACTAGAATTCTATTATGTGGACCCAAGAAGAAAATTCTGTTTTGCTCTATTGGAAAATGTCTATCTCTGTTCTGGCAGGGCGGACTCGGGAGTGGCTGAAGCCAAAAACACAATAGTTTTTGTATTGCTGAGAAGAACCTTGCAGTGAAAAGCAAAGGGGATGTCCTGAGAGTTCACAGTTCAAGTCACATTTAGAAATTACTGGAAATACCAGCAGGAGACAATGGCCCTCCCTTCTCTGGAGGTATCTTCAGGATAAGAGGCTGGAACAACCTTTGGTGCTGACATCTTCCCAGACACAGATAGCTCTGGCTAAATGAACTGTGCAAGGTCAAAGGATTGCTCAGAAGTTATGGACAGTGCTCTTCTTTTATCAATTAACCAAGTCTGTTAAAAATCAACCTCCTTTAGTTAACAAAAAATGTTAGGAATTTAGTAGATGTCTTCTTTCCTTTGTGAAGAAAAAAAAGCCACAATTATGTATTCTTTGTGTTTGTAACTTAACCTGTGTAAACCGCCCAAAACTGAAGGGGGTAGAAGGCCACGGGTGGGAACTGTGACCAACACAGATGTTGATCTCCTAGGCCTGCACCCTCAGTTTGGCTCTGAATAATCATTTTTAATAAATTTCTTCCCTACTAAACTATGACTTTTCTTCACAGTGGTAATGGTTTTAGAATACTTATTATAGGAATGCATGGTATTTTATAATCCAATAAGTTTCAGTCAAAATTATTAGTTGGCATAAGACAACTTGGAATATTTCCCCCAGAGTGAAGACCTGTGGGCCCCTCTGTGACAGAGAAGATAAACATCCTGACTAGGTGATCCGCGGATGGCCATCTTGCATGGATGTGGCGGATTGGCCCAGTCTGGTTATGAGGGAAGCCCTGCTCTCTCTAGACTTGTCCAATAAAAATGAGTCACACATGTGATTCAAAATGTTCTAGTTAGCCACTTTTTAAAAAGTAAAAACAGATGAATTTGATTTTAACATATTTAATCTAAGTATCAAAGATTTTCTCATTTTAGCATGTAATCAGTATTTTGAAAACGAGTAATGCTTTATTGCACATTTCCCCCAAACTAAGTCTGAGAAATACATATGCTTTCACACAGCACATCTCAGTTTTTAAAAGATTTACTTATTTATGCATACAAGAACTGGGGAGTAGGCCAGAGGGGCAGGGGATGAGGATTTGCTAGAGACATAGCAGTGAGAACCGGCAGACCTACTGAAATACACTGCTGAGGGGAGCAGCAGGTGAAACAGGAGAGGTCAGCTCCCTGGCCAGGGACCAAACTCAGTGCTGCAGTGGCTGCTGACAGCTTCATAGAGTTGAGACTTAACCCCTGTGCCACCAGGAAGGCCCTGGATTAAGCATGTTTTAAGTGCTCTGTAGCCACATGTGGTAAGAAGCTCCAATAGTTTAACTACAAACTTGAGAAAACAGTGGCTGGATTGCAGTGAATGGAGTTCAATTTGGAGTTCTTGGGTGAACGGCTCAGGGAAGGACTTGCTGCTGAGAGGGCAGCCATATCCCAGGCTCTCTGACAAGCACTCCTAACCCTTTCTAGAAAGGATAGCCACTCTCCCTCTCTACAGTTTTAGGTTGAGAACACTTGTTCTGTATCAGCTTTGACAGAGGGACAACCCTTCTGTGAGGAGCTGGGGAGTGAAGGTGGGCCGTGCAGCTTGTAAGCAGACATGGCACCACCTTATCAGTCAGCACAGGCGGGTATAGTAAAAACCACTGTTCATTCATTAGGAAGAGATCAACTAGAGATTACGAGTTAGTATTCAAAATAAATTGGCATTTAGAAGACACCAATCATGAGCATGTTCAATGGAGGACATGCCTGACATTCTTGTCCTAAACTATTTTCTATGGTATAATGATTTCCACACTCCCCTTGAATGGTCTAGGAATCCTGGAAGGAAATACATTTAGGTGTCTAGAGAGAATACAGGGGTTGTAGCCAAATACTAAGATGTGGTAAGTAGAATCAATTTGTTTGGGGGTACGGGGGCCTCAAGGATTCCAGAGAAGTGTGGAGGAGGGGGTCACAGGAATGAGTCAGCCTACACTGGGGAGTCCAGGCTGGATGGAAATATATTGGCACATAAGGCTCAGGGTTGGGGCTGGGACACGAGCAATCCCTGATCAGTTCCAAACCAATCAGAGCAGCTAGGAAATAGGGATGGTCAGGCCCAGTGTGAGGTTCAATATCACAATTGTTCCTAAACAGAGAAGGGCATGACTCCAGGAAGGAAAGAACCTCAGTCAATAGCCAACTAGCCTTTCCCCTCAATTTTTATGTTAAAATCTTTGGCTTGCAGCATGAAACAAAATGAACTTTTTTTCATTCCCTTCATGTACTGAAGAAAGAAAAAGCACATAGTGCTAACTCTCAGGCTTCCACTGGCACCATTAGTTCAGTTTAAATCAATGTGTTCTATATTAGGCTTCATTTACTAATTTACTCATTCATATTCTTATTTTTTTATGAAGAACGAAAGGATGCAAAGATATTGTCTTCTCCCACATGGGAAGAATGAAATATTCTGAGTTATGTGCTTAAGATATACTTTGGTTTCTCTAGAGAAAAATAATCTTTTTAAAAGATGAAAATGGTTTCATTCTTAAGAGGGGCTCTATATTCTTAGTGGATACCATTTCATTCCCATATAATTCCTTGTAGTGACAGAGAAAAAGATGCCTTATTAGAAATGTGAAGAAATAAAAAGCTGGAAATGAACTTAATCATACCATTTTCAGATTGCCACCATTTCTTTTCTCTGTCTGGTTCAAACCTTGTAATTACATTCTCAATGGTATGGCTGTTGGGCTGGGTGTGTGGGTCATATGGAAATCTGGAGTCACAGATGAAGCATTTTTGTTCCCCCTGAACAAACATCATTAACATTAAAAATAAAGAACAGTAATTAGTTATTGTTGACCTGAATTTAAAAACAAGCTGCACTTACTATATTTGTCTTTCCATCTGGCTAAAAATAAAAAGCAGAGGAAATAACAAGACATCAATTTTTCCATCAGTAGGTGCTTAGATACAATAACAAATGAAACTAAAATATGACCTCTAAGTTTTACAAATATATACATTTTAGGGAAAAATGCAAACTTACCTTCAATTTCTTTCTCATTTGACTTAAACATGATTTTAAGGTACAGAGCAATAATTAGAATATATTCTTTGTGTTGGCATTACTTAATTTAAAAAATTTGGCAAATTAATGAAACGATTGGACACTAGACTATCTGCATCCATTCTATTCTCACCTAGACATAATTTTTGGTAGAAAAGCTCCCATGACCAAAATCTTTATGTCACACCTGTAGATTATTTTGATTTTCATTAAACTCCAGCAGAAAGATATGTCTTATAGATTAGACATTCTTATTAGTGAATTAGAACTAGTTTTGTTTAGGATGGATTTTCAAAGGTTACAACAGGCAAGACTGGCCTTTGAGTTTGCTTAATGTGCAAATATATCTGTACTGAACACTTCTAAGGAAAGTGCCAAGATTTCCAAAGGACTGAGACGGCTTGTACAGTTGGCCCTGCTTGGACTTGCAGGACTCTGAAGGAAACATTTTACAAGGCTTTCAGGAAACAGGGGCTGTTTCCCACAATCCTCTGTGCTGAAATTACCTGCAATAGAAAATCCACCAGTAGATATTCAGTGAATATTGTCGGTCCAGCCTGACCATGGCTTGCGCGGGCCAACTCTACCTGTCTTCCCTGGATTCACTCAGCACTAGTTACACTTCGCCCTTGCTGATTCTTGAGCTCACCAAGAACTCTCCACCTGGGGTCTTGATGAAAGTTTTTTCTTTTTTCCCTTCCCACGTACGGATTCTTATCTCTTCTTGCCTCCCTTCTTGGGTCTTTGTTTAAAAGTTATCACCTCAAACTCTTTCCTAACAACCACCTCCCCAGCCTTATAGACTTCTGCCATTCTCATCCTGTATCTTGCTTTATATATTTTCTAAGCTTTATATCTTTTTGATCCTGCTTTATATATTTCATCACTACTAAGATGAAATGATGCAGTTGTTGGATTGTTTGTCTCCATCATTAGAATTCAACTGAATGAGTGCAAGGACTTTGTTTACTCTTGTCACGGGTGCACAATCAAATTTTTTGAATGAATACACAATGATTTTAATGATTATGTCAGCTACAGTCTGTCAGAGAAAACCTGTCCTTCAAGAGATCCATATAACTTATATTTAATGTTCACCACAAGTGTTACTAGGAAAAAAAAAAAAAGCAGGATTCCTTTTGAATCAATTTGATCAATTCTGCAAATGGAGAAGCTGTCCTAGACCTTTTTCCTGCACCAGCAGCAAAAGCTCTATGATTGTCCCGAAAGATGACAAGATGTCAAAGCATTTCCAATAATATTCCGGAAATTATCATGGAAGATGTGTAACTTCAGGGCTATGGGCTCTTTTTCTATAAACATTTTAGAATTGATGGGGTTGGGTCCCAAAAAAACCCTTTTGATGGGGGTTGGCCACAGAGGATACTTAGTTGTGGCAGGCAGATGTGGGAGTCTTGACATTATATGTCACTGATGACTTGAAGCTTCTGAAAATAATGGTTTGTTGGTAGCTCTTTGTTAGAGAATAGATGGGGGAATAATCATCCCCATATTATACAAATGTTCATCTAAATGAGTTCTTTAGCACTGCCTGTAATACTTTATCTACCTGAAGATATTCTGAGAACTTTTTTCCCAGCTCTAAAGCTCTTAAGATTTTTGTCACTCAATAGACCAAAGAAGCCTCCATGGTTTGATTTACTTCTATATTTAGTAGTGTCACTTTACGATACAGGAACATCAATTTCTAGTTATTATCAGAGTGTGTTGATTCATTCCAACATGTAAACAAATGTTGGAAGTTAAAGAGCAAGGTAGATTATGTAAATGTTGGAAAGTTTCTAGTAGTAGAGTTGAGCACCATGTCTCTGTCCAGAAGACTTGGGCTTTGTAAAATCACTTGAAGGAACATCCACACATCTGATTTAAGACTTGAGCAAAACTTCTACTGTGTCATTTCCTTGTACATGTAAAATTTGCATTCTTACATAAGTATTTCCCAAATCAGAACAGTGTTAAGCTGCTAAACCACCCAAGTATTGTCTCTACTTATTTATAATCATCCTTTCTTACTAGAAATCAAACAGAACGCAAAGAATTTCCCAGAGACCTCTAGGGGTTGCTTTAGATGAACAATACATGGAAAAGCCTGGACCACTAACAATTGGGCTTTTATCCAACTTCCTTCCAAGCTGTACATCCTCTCACTTAAGGGGCTGACGTGATTGCCTTGGTTTTAGCAGGTATGATACTTAGATGACCTTGGATGCTTTTCTGCCTCCAGAACTCAGGGAAGAAAAAAAGTAAAGCAACAGATCCTTTTATCAAATTGGTCGTTAGGAAAGAGGGAACAAAAGTATGTTCATGTTGAATTTTATGGCTTTCAGACAATGCAACTTCCAAATGGCACCATGAGGCTGGCATTGATCAGTGCAAAGTTCCACACACCGTCTTCTTTTGTCTGAGGCAAAACAGTGAGAACTCATGTTCAGTATAATGACCCTGAGGTTCTGAGGGATCTTTGATCTTTTCTGAACAAATCAATTATGTCTACTCTATGGGAATCACTAAGTCAACTAAATAGAACAGCAGATTTTATAGTAATGCTTTTCAAAGACTGAACCAAAAAGGTTTTGAAGTCTAATGCAACAGGTAAGAAGAAATAGATGAAACAGCTCATCCATATTTTCTGATCAGTCAAGGTTTCCTTGACTTTAATTGTATCATCTATGTCTCTGATGCTCAGGAGGGAATGGTGTCTCCCTCTAGGGTGTTTTCTGGACATCCCCCTTCCCAAAGATGTATTGGATATATCTAAAGCATTGATTAAATAATGTCCCAGCAAGTAAACAAAGGATCAACCCACCTCGAGGTAGCTGAGGATGCAGTATTTCTGGGCTCCGTTCAGCCCACAGGTCGAGGATGCTGAGAGCTGTGCACTGCGGCCCACTAGGAGGTTGCCCGTGGTGGGGTGGCAGACACCCCTGCTGCATCCATCCTGAGCTTTCACATAACTGAGCAACCCTTGAAAACAACAGAAACATATACATAGAAGGCAGCCTAAGAGTAGCACAGGTCTTAAGAAGCAACTGGTTCAGGGCCTTCCTGGAGGTACAAGGTGTTGAGCACCGCACTATGAAGCATGCCCAGCCAGAGAGGTGATCCACATGGCACGGAAGACTTCTCCCCTCTTGCCTGCTGCTCCCTTCAGCAGTATATTTCAGCCCCTCTGCCTGTTCTGCTCTCCACTATCTCTGGTGACTCCTCTCATCCCTCACCCCTCTGGCCTGCACCCCAATTCTTGTATGCATAAATAAATCTATAAAAAAAAAAAGAAGCAACTGGTTAAGTTGGAAAGCTACCAGCCCACTTATTTATTTATTTAATATCCCAAAGGATAGGTTTGTTATAAAAAGGGGAGGGAAGTAATGAATGCTGGCACAGACAAGGCAGGCAGAAAGAGCTGCCCCTGAAAGGGACAGGTTTGCTGAAAATGACACTATGGGCTGCTGCCCGGTCCTTTTATTTTTAATACTAGTTCTTTTGCTCATAGTGCTCCAGTGGCAGATGTTGTTAGCGCCCCCAACTTGAAGGGAATCTTTTACCCTGGGAGGCTATACACACGTGTTTATGTTCCCACGTGCAGGAAATGTAAAGTAAACAAGAGTAATATTGGTAGAAGGATCAATGGAACAGAATCCAGAATCCAAAAATAGATTCCATACATATACTCAACTGAATTTTGAAACACCAAGGCAATTCAATGTAGGTAAGGGTAGCCTTTTCAATAAAATGTTTTGGAGCAACTGGTATCCATAGGCAAAAAAAAAAAAAAAAGTAACTGTAACCCAAATCTCACACCTTATACAAATATTATAAAGATGGATCTTGAATACAAATATAAAATCTTATCAACATTAAAAACTTGTTCCAAGAAAAACCTTGTGAAGAGGTAGGTGAAATAGCAAGCCACAAACTGGAAGGATATAATTGGAAATCACATAGCTGACAAAATCCTGATCGAAAACATATGAAGAACTCTTATAACTCAACATTCAAATGACTGGCACAAATAGACATTTCACTAAAGAAGACATGCAGATAGCAAATAAGTCCCTGAAAAGGTGTTTAACATTCTAGCCATTAAGGAAACGCTGAATGGATAAGACAAAACAGTGACAACACCAGATGTTGGCAAGGATGTAACTAGACCACCAACTCACTGCTCATGGGCCTCTAAAAGGCACAGCCATGCTTAGGGGAAGTACCACAGCTTCTTACAAAACTAAGCATGCTCGTACCATGCAATGCAGCAACTTAGGCATTTACCCCAGAGTTAAATCTTATGTTTACACCAAAAACCTGTATACAAATGTCCATAGCTCTTTATTTATTATAGGCCCAAACTGGGGACAACCCTTCAGTGGGTGAATGACCAACAGTGTGAAACAAACATTCCATGCAGCAGTCTTTAGCAGTTAAATGGAACAGATCATTGACACATGCAGCATGGGTGAATCTGAGAAGGATCATGCTGAAGAAAAAAAAGTCAATCTCAAAAAGTCATATTCTGCATAATTCCATTTCTTGAATGACAAGAATTGTAGAGATGGAGAACTGATTAGTAATTGTCAGAGGTTAGAGCAGCAGGAAGGACTATTAGGGGAGTGAGTATAAAAGCACTAGGGATCACAACTATTCTGTATCTTAGCTGTGGCAAGGTCACATGAATCTTCTCATGTGGAAATTTGCACAATTAAATTTGTATAGCATAAATACATACACAGAAATGATTACATGTAAAATTGGTGAAATCTGAATAAGGCCAGTGATTTATATCAATGTCAATTTCCAGGTTGTGATATTATAGAATAGTCATGCTAGATGTTACCACCAGGGAAATCAGTCAAGGCTATATGGGAATTTTCTGTATTATTTTTTACAACCGTATCAAAACTCTAATGATCAAAATACAATAAAAACCTAAACAATCCTCTCTCTTCCAAATCATGTCATTAGCTTTTGGATGGTGAGTCAAGGAAATTCCATAGTCTAAATAATACACACAGGACAAGTTCCAACTTCTCTCATATACTTTTTCCTTGAGTCATGAAAATTTATACCAATTTCAGTAGAGAGGAGTGAAAGGGATGGGTCTCTAATGAAAAATAATTATCATTCTATGACACAAACTGGGTTTATTCTTAGTTTTTTCAATTGTATATATACAAAGATTTTTTTATGAACTTATTTTGCAATGAATGGACTTGTTTAACTTGCCCTCCCAAAATACTATCTATTGAAAAATAATGTTATTTCTCCTATGTACACATTCTCCACAAGAATTATTCCATTTATTTGGTCCTTTCCCAATTATTATCTGGTGTTAAATGTACATAAATTAGTGACATTCTACAGCTAAGTGTATGATACACACTGTTTCCTTTCTCGCTGGTTATGAAATGTCGGTTTAAACAGGGAGTTTTCTATCATCATCCACGCTGCAAATATTATTATTATATAATAATTTTTTTCTTTGAGATAGCTATGTGAAGGAAATTAGCTTTATCACATGCTTGTTAATTTATGTCATAATCCTAGATTGGTTAAAATTAATTTTTCTTTTTATTCATCCAATAATCCAAACCCAGATATTCTTTTATTACCTAGAATTGGCATCTATGATAAATAGCCAATCAGAAGTTTGATTCCAATAGACAGGGGTTTTGAAAAATAAGTTCAGGTATAAAATCTCTGCTAATGCTATATGTAGATTAACTAAGATTTCCCTTCCAGGGATTTATTCTTTTAGACAAGTTCCATCGTGAATTCTTTTATTGGAATTGTTGCCTTAGTGTTTTAACATGTTTTATAACCTGACTTGGCCAAACTTGTTTTGATCAGATGAGTTTTTCAGAAATGAAAGTATTCCAGGACTTAGGAAACTGGACTATTTTTCAGGTAATAGTGTAAGTGCAATATGAACTTTTGGTCTCAAACACTTGAATGAAAGTGGCTGGAAACATAAGTAAAAGCTTCATGTCTGAACACAGACTCAGCAATATCCTTGGGTTGGAGACTTCAACTGCCAGTTTATTACATTAGCAATAGTTTGGAATTGATTCAGAGAATTCAAATGTTTATGTCTTTAGACAAATAATGTATTCCTCAAACATGTCATACAGCTTGATGATAGAATATCACTTAAAATGAACTTTAGAAGACCTGGGGATTTAAAGAAAATGGTCAGCAAATTTTCTATAAAGTGAAGGATCATTTTGTAGAATAGTTTATACGATTTATGTGATAACCTTGTATATGGCTATAATTCACCTAAACATGTGAGATACTTTCATGTTAGATATCACTTCAGAGTTTAGAGGCTGTAAACACATTTATTATGGGGGAGAAAACATACAAGGAAATACACATTAGATAAGGTTTGCACTTGGATCCTGTTCCCAAAACTTAGGGTTCAATGTGTGTTTTTTTGCTGCTTTTTCTTCATTTTCCTTTGTCAGAATATAAGACAAAATGTTTTTAAAGGATACAGTATTTATGTAAATGCTGGTGGTTGAACTACACACTAGAAAATGTCCAAGTTGCTGATGTGGTTAACATGGTTCGACCATATTCAAGTATGATCAGGAAAAGCTTAGCTTTAGAAATCTGGATCTATTGCAGTGAGGTCTTTTCTTCCCGAGCTAATTTAGTTTTGAAGATCTTTCCTCCAAAGCAAGCAGCATCCTTATTGAGCAGGACCCTCTGAGTAACTGTGCTGTGGTTTAGAACTTGGCAAGGTACGAGTAGGCGTCCTAGGTGAACGTATAGAAAAGGCGCCTTGATCCTTAACAGTTGCTTCTCATCTTCAGGACTGGGTTAGTCCCAAAGAGAGCATCCCAGGGAGATGTAGATTAAAATAACTCTATCAGAGGCCACTTCTATGCTTCATAGTCCTGGGGGTGTAGTATAATGAGTCTCAAGCCCCTGGTTTGGAGCTCACCTCTTTGAGGCACACAGTTTTCAACAGAGAACTGTTGACACTTATCATCTAGAGATATTATTCTTTCCTTCACTATAATCAAATCTAACTGTGTAATTATCTCAGGGTTTAAGAAGTGCAAAAGGAAAAGGTAAGAGTCTAAGAGTTTGCTGCCATGAAGAAATTCAGCATGAATTTCTGATGAAAAGATTCTGAACAATATGGTTAGTACTCAGTAAGCAAAAGCGAACTGCTAGAGGAAAGCCAGGATCAAAGGGAATAATTGTTGGAAACGTTTTCTCTATGACTAAAGCAAATTAATCTCAGCTTATTAAAGACAACAGAGGTATGGAGAATTTGGCCTGTTTGCTTAGAGCTGCTGCTTCCTGAGAAGTGTACATTTTGTCTATAAATTCTTCACAAGACCTTATCACTGGGATAAGTGCTACATTCAAAGCTGAGCTACTTTTAAAAATGAAAATGCATCACATTTGTAAATTAGGAATCTGAAAGTATTTTACTTTCTCTATGCCTACCTGCTACTTATAACATTCCACTAAAGAGTGACAGAAATAGTTTTGTGTGGATACTAAACATGTTAAGTAGAATTTTCTAGTTGCTTGATATAATTGTATGACAGAAGAGTCTTCTAAATATGTGGTGGCATAGAAAAAAGACATAGGCATATTTAAAAACTACTTCTACTAAGTACTTTTATATACAATTCTATACAAGTAGAAAATGAATTTTGAATACTCACCAAAGGACCAAAAAAGCGTCAGTTGGAAGTACATTCTTTAATCAGGAAATGATTAAAGTCAATTTTGCTAGAATAAACAAAAGGTAAAAGTAAATCATGGATCAAGTCAATAACTGCTATCAATTTTCAGTGATTTAAAAATCTGTCTGATGGCTCTTAAAGGGACCAGAAATACCCTCAGTGCCCAATTTCTTAAAAAATAAGAGTATACATTTTTTATAACTCTCTTCCATGTACTGAAATTACAGATTACCATCATATTTGTGGGAAATAATATAAAACAAATATAATTATTCTTTGACTATTTTAACCCTTATTATTTAAAAAATTTAATTATACAATATGTACTCATTATTGAAAAAATAAAAAGTCAAAATAATGGAATTATTATGCATAACACCCAGAAAAATTAATGTTCTTTCATACTTTTTTTCACATATACAGTTTCCAAAAGTAACAACATCCTGAATGCTTGTTTCAATCAATGTACTTAAGACATCTTTGTAGTAACAAAGACAATTTTACTTCAGCAATTTTGAGCCAAATGAAAGACTTCGGGATCACCTTTGTCCCCTTTGTAGATTTTGCTGCTTTTATATAGATGGGAGTATTCATACAGTTCAGTGAATTGGGAGGAAAGAAGGGAAGTGTCCTCTTGTGTTTTTAATTGCTAGATAGTATTCCCCTGAATGCAAGAAACAGAATTTATTCAACAAACTCCTTATTGGTCGATGTGCATTTTGTTTCTTATATTTTCCTGTTACAAGTATTGCTGCTAAATCTTTGTTCATATTACTAATTATTCCTCAGGATATATTAAATGAGACATGGAAGTAGTGGATCAAAGAGGATATGTGTATATGCAGACATGTAGACTTGTATATAAAGAGTACATATACAAGTACACACACTGCGTGTGTGTGTGAAGTTTTCAATGTTACTGTCAAATTACCATGCGAAGAAAAGTCTGTCCTAATTTACAATCTCATCAACAATTTTGGGAATAACTGTTGACCTGAGCCCTTTTAAACATTAAGTATTATTCATTTTTGAAGGTCTCTCAATTTCAAAAGTAAAAAATGAAACCTCATCATTATTCTTTCAAAGTTTTTATTTGAATAGCAATGAGTACAAAACATTTTTCATGTATTTAGATGAGTTTTATTTTTGATATTCTATCCTTCAAGACTTTTCCTACTGAATTCTTTCTTTGTCCTACTAATCCCATACCCTAATCCCTCTAATCTTACATTCCCTGCACACCATTTCCTGCTTTCTGAACCTGCTTTTCATGCTGTTTCCTTTACCTTGATTGCCATATTCTCCCCCTCCCCCAAACTCAAATGCCAGTCTCCCTATGAAGTCTTTCTGGGGTGTTTATTTTTTTTCTCATCAGTATTCTCAGTTTCTGCCATCCTTCTAACACATCAATCTACATTCCCAGTTGAATGTTTTCTCTGTTTATGCTCTCAAGCTGTCACGCATTGTTTTTTTTAATTAACATTTTTTTATTTATATATATTTGACATCAATTGTAATCCCCGTGTATTCCCCATCACCATCTCACCAGTGTACCATCACCTCAGTCCCTCGTGCTCCCATCTGCCCTCCACCCTTTAACTCTTCCCTCCCCACCAAGTGTCCCCAATTTGTCCTTGTCTTTTCATTTTTGGTTTTTGTGTCTTTATTGTTATTATTATTATTGTTGTTCTTATTCCTTTCCTTGATCCTTATTTGGTTCTTTCTGGGGTGTTTTAAAATGCCAGAGTTTCAGCAACACAACCTGGGTGCATTCTGGACATCCAGTGTTGTAAGACAATGACTCACTGAGGGCCTCCCTGGTGGCACAAAGGGTTAAATACCACACTGTGAAGCTATTGCAGCCACCAGTTCAATCCCCAAACAGGGAGGGGACCCACATGGTGCAGCAGACCTCTCCTGCCTCGCCCACTGCTCTCCTCAGCAGTGTGTTTCAGTCAATCTGTCTGTTCTGCTCCCCACTCGTCTCTGGTGAATCCTCTCACCCCCCCTCCCATCTCTGGCCTTGACCCCAGTTCTTGTGTGCAAAACTGGTTTGCCTGGGAACTTCTGGTTTATCACAGAAAATCTCTAGGTCCTGGGAAGCTCCATGAGTCCAGGGTCAGCCTACTGAACTGGCATCATCAGCATCACTTATGAACTTAGCAGATATGTAAATTATCAGGCCCCAGCCTGGAACCTACTGAGCAGGAAATCTAGAGGTTGGCCCAGGATTCTGGGCCACAAGCCTCCAGGCGCGCGTGATGCGGGCTCACGAGGCACTATCCTGAGCAACCCCATGTTCAGTGAAGATCAGAGCTGCAGCTGCTCCCGGGAACAGCAGCTGATGAAGGAGAGCCTGTCCTGCGCCCTTGCTGTCTGTGTGAGCCCCAGTTACACTCTGCAGGTCTGGGTGAGCAGAGAGGGGCCCACCTTTCCTGAGCTCGGCTTTGCACAGACCGTGTCTGGGTGTGCATGGTCTTAGTGCTTGCTCAGTGAAAGGCTTCTTTTTCTAGTCCCTCAACATCTAAAAGTGAAGTTCCCATTAGCTTAGAAATATTTTTTAATAAATATCTGGGTGGAGGGGGATGGAAAAAAGAGTTTGCTTTCATCTGTGAGCTCTCTCCTATAAGACTTCTAATCTCTCTCAAGGGGAACTTTTCATCTCCACCACCCTTATTCTTTTTTTCTCTTTCTTTTAAGATTTTATTAATTTTTGTGTAGAAGAACTGGGGTGTATGTAGGCCAGCGGTGCAGGGAGTGAGAAGATTCACCAGAGACAGAGCGGGGAGCAGAACGGAGGATGGACTGAAACACTGCTGAGGGGAGCAATGGGTGAGGCAGGAGAGGGCTGCTGTGCCATGTGGGTCCCCTTTCTGGCCGGGATTGAACTGAGGCCATTGTGTTGATAGTGCTAAGACTTAACCCGTAGGCCACTAAGACATTGAGAGTTGGCTGTTTTTGTAAGAGCTTTTCTGAGATAATTCACATAACAAAATTCAATTTAATGTGTTTTTAAAAATACACCAGACTTTTGTCCCCACCACTAGAATTATAGCATCCTCATTGCCCCAGTAAGAACGCCTCATCACCTATGGCAGTCACCTTCCACTTGCCTCTTCCCACAGTCCCTGGCAACTACTTTATTTCCAAGGATTTGTCTATTCAGGTTGCTTCACATGAATGAAGTCTTATAATATGTGGTCCTTTGCCACTGATTTCTTTCAAATAGCACAGTATTTCCAACATCCATCCATACTGCAGCATATGCCAACCTGCATTCCTTTTTATTTATTCAATTCATTTTTGTAGAAGAACTGGGGTGTAGGCCAGTGGTATGAGATGGAGGTAAGAGGATTCACCAGAGATGGACTGGGGCGCAGAATATGCAGATCTACTGAAATATACTGCTGAGGAGAGCAGCAGGCAAAACAGGAGAGGTTTGCTGCTTCATATGTGAATTAGCTCCCTGGCAAGGGATCAAACTCTTGCCATCTTGGTGACAGTGCTGAAACTTAACTCCTAGAACATCAGAGAGGCCCAGCCTGTACTCCATTTTATTGATAAATAGCTTCCTATTGTAAGGACAGATCACATTGCTTTTGTGTGTCAGTTCACATACATTTGGTCCCCCCACCGCCACCCCATTTTCTGGTTATTAGGAATGATGCTGTTCTGAACACTTAGGTCTACGTTTTTATGTGGAAGTATATGTTCATTTCTTTTGGGTAGCTACTTGGGATTGGAAACAAGCTACTTACAAAGAAAATCTTTATGACCTCTCTAAATCTTCCCAACAGATGGTAAACATTGGAAGGCAAACTCATCTTTTGGCTTTGGAAATACTTAGAAAAATATCAAAAACATTTGTTGACTTCAGTGTGGTTTGCAGTTTTTGTGTTAAAATACTTCTGGGTCTGGCCTTAGCACTAATTCTGTGCGCAGCATTCAGTCTTGAGTTTTATTTACTGGTTATTCCACCAACTTCACCTCACCCGCCCTTCCTTGAAGGCCCCGGCTGTTGCGGGGGCTGTTTTGGCCTTGATTTCAAGATCCCAGTTGCCTGTGCCAGCGCTGATCTTTTCCCTCTCCGCCCCCATTCCAGCCTTTTCTGAATTGCTTATTCTTATATCCTGTGACTCCCTTGCCCTCACCTTCCTCCCATCTCCATAAAGTCTTACCTGTGCAAGCCCAGTGTAAAACTAGTGCTGTCTTTAAACCGGAAGATTGAACTATGGTAACAGGAAGCGCCTGGGAGGTAGAAAGAGTGCTAGATGTGCGCGCTCATCAACAGGCCTACATCTTTCAGTATCAGAGCTGCAAGAAACTCTAACTAAGGCCATTTTTTTCTCAGTCCCTGTCAACATTTGAAAACTGTTCTTGGAATTACGCCCTATGAACAAGCCTATTCTGAGCTTCACTCTGTGTAGGGTTTACAGGTTTCGGGTCAGAAGAACGGGTCTGTGGCCCAAAGCAGCTACTATGGACTGTTCAGGGCCCAGTATGTGGAAAACAGGGTCCCATGCTTCCTTCCCTCCACCCAACTGAAGGAAGGAGGGCTGAAAGATCACCAACTTCGGGGTTTAAAATCCTTTAAGCATTCCAGGGGTGCAGGGAGTGAAGAGATGAGCTAATTCTGGTTATACCAGGCTACTAAAAATATTCTCTCTGAAATGATTCAATACAATGTTAGAAAGGAATTTAAATCATCCCTAATTTTCTTCTCTTCCATCTTGCAGATGGACTCTTGACTTTCTATTACCAATTAATTTCTTATATATCCCCTCATCCAATTCTTCCTCCTGAAATATAATCTTCCTTTCCAGTGAAGATGGATTATAGCTGATCCCTGTAATTGCATTGAAATGCTGAGGCACAGATCAGCTTTCCTGCTTCTCGCTCATGTGGTGGTTCTCAACGGCTGGTGTTTACCCCACAGAGAACATCTAGCAATGTCTGCAGGTTTTTCTTACCTTTGCAGCTGGGAGGGGGCTGCTGCTGGCATCTAGTGGGTGGGGAGCAGGGATGCTGCTAATCGTTTTGCAATGCACAAGACAATCTCCACCCCCCAAATAATAATGATTCAGTTCAAAATATACGCAGTGGCTCTGGGCCCTCAGCTGGGGCCTTGTTGTTCCAAATTGGGGCTCCACAAGGTGCTCCAGTCCAGTGTTCCTCCCAGTTTTCTTTTCCTATTTTTGCTGAGCTAAATCCTTAGGTGAGTGTTATGGGGAGTCTGGCAGCTTCTAAACATGATCTCATCTGAAAATCTCCCCGGGCATTAGAGAAGCCACAGCAGCACATACAACCCATTTCAGGAGCTGTTGAAATCTCATTCGGACCTTTCCCTTGAAGCTGTACAGTCTTTCTGGTTAGTTTACCAGTACTGACATTTGCAAAGCCTCACAGTGGCCACGTGAAATTGTTTTCTTGCTAAATGTACTCAGTGAGCTTAAGTGAGATATTAAAAGTAATTGGGAGCAATAAACATAGAATGAAGCATTTTGGAAGTTGTTTATGAATGCTGCTAGATATTGCTGGTCTTCTAGTGTATTAAGTGTTGCAGTAAATATACATGTTAAACAGAAGTGTTGCAGTAAAATACATTAAACTGACATTGCTAATCGATTTTAACTTACTGCCTGAGCACTAATATCACCCACCTGCTCTCACTTGAAGACTGAGCTGATGCCAGCTGTTGTCATAATTTCTTTTGTGTCAAGACAATTCGGATGAAACACATGAAGGCATGAGAGGATGCCAAGTCCTAGACCCACAAGTGCAGACAGTCTGATAAAGAGCCCCGCTGTCACAGGGTATGTGGTCCACTGAGGCTCCCACGCTGCTCTTTCCATGGCAAACTGTACAGTGTTAGCTAGCACAGGGGCGCATAGACTAAATACACTTTATTAGTTCTTCATTCTTTTCCTGGCACACTTTACAAGGGAAATTTTATATATCTGAAAATGACAGTTCTCAGAATTTTTCTCTAACTTACCTTTATTTGTGTAAGACTTTTTTTCCACATGACATCAGGAATCATTAGACATTTCAACTGTTCTGCGTAAATCGCAACACAATACGTGTAGAATGCAAAGCCAGAAAGCATACTTTTCCTTCAATACAGCAGGTGGCATGTTTTTCCTGAAACCTCAGTAACTACACATGTCTAGGATACTCACAAAAGCGTTTGAAGAATTAGAGAATTCTATCAAATATTTAATTTTGTCTAACTTGTCAGAAATTGTTTCACTTAAGTTCAGCGTTCACCTCATACACAATTAAAAATCATGCTGTTCAAAACTACATCATTTGAAACTCCCTTCAAAGTACAGAAAAGCCCAAGTCATTGGCTGAGCCTTGCCAAGCACCAAGCGTCAGTTTTTTTCCTATTGGGTACTGAGTTATATGTACACGTCTCACGTGTAAATGCTGCCCGATTATAGTTTTGTAAAAGTAGTTATATTCTATATAACTGTGTTTCCCCATACCAAAAAATTCTGGACTTGCTGATACTTTTACTACATTTAAAAAACGCAAACTTGCCCATGAGACAGAGGGGAGACTTACCTGGACGGGAGCCTGTGTGGAGGTGCAGGAAGCAAACAGGGCGTGTAAAGGCACACCTGAAAGTGAGAGTCAATTTAAGTAGAAAATGTTTTCCCTGAGGCACCTAAGGGTAGGAAAAAAAGATGAGAGGTGTTCCAAAACCTGCTCAAAAAGGTGATTTGTGAGGTTGCTTGCTTTAGGTTTTGACTTAAACACATACACACACATGGTGCAAAGAGAGTTGGATTTTACAGCACATGTTCACTTCCATGCCAAGTTCCAGAAGGCACTGGAGACAAGGGGTTGAGATCAGGGCTGCAGCAATAAACTACAGCATTGCTCTCAAATTCATACTTGCAACTGCCTCAACAATGTGACCTTAAGAAGACTTGCAAAGAACTTAAGGTTTGTTCTGTGCTCACTGGGGCAGCTGAGGTCAACACCCTTGAAAAAATGGTTGTTGATTTGGGGGAGATGCTCAAAGTTTATTTGAATAAATGATAAGGGCATGTTCAGAGAATTTTTCCTTATGATTTGCAATAATAATGCTTTACATGCTTGAAAAGAGTGGTTGACACACAGAACTTTTTGTTATTCACTAACCTGTAGTCTTCTTCTTCAGCATCCAATTTTGACTTCAGAAACCAAGATTCTGAACAGAATCTTGGTAAAGAGAAAAGAATCTGTGACCATGGAACATGCCGACTTTGTGTGGTGAACTTATCGCTACAAATAAAACACTAAGATAAAGTACACTAACCCATGTCACTGATTTATTTACATCTGTCAAAGAGAAGACATGGCTCATTCTGAACTCCAAAAAAGTCAAGAAATTAGAAGTCCAGGAGGGAGAAGAGTCCCAATGGACATCGGTTGAGGATTATGGGTGGTGGGTGAGGTGTGGTAACATCCATCTGAAGAGGTCTGATCTTTGAATCATATACAGTGTTAAACCAATGTTACCGCAATGAAATAGTGTACAAATAAAAGGATGTGCAGGAGGTGAGGTTGTGGCTGAGCTGTGGATTCTGCAGTCTGTGCCAGTAATTGCTGCCCACACTCACTGTGTTCAGCCTCAGCTTGAAAAACTTCTCTCCATTTTCACTCAGTTCAGATGCTCTGGTAGTACAGGCTCAGATAGAGTAGTTCCAGAAATACTACTAAGTACCTCCTTGACTGGGAGTCATAGACTTATTGCTCCATTATTATTAAATTGGATTGGAATATATCAGTAAGTCACCAAGCAGTTTTCACATACCAAATGGATGAAATGGAAGTATTCTATTCTTCACCTTCCCCTCAAACACTGGTGTCTCCTCTGGCCTTCAAGCCTGTGCATCCCTGTCTCTTTCTATGTGTATTCCTCAGGCAAACCCAGATAGTTAAAGCACCACTTCCCCTTTCTCCAAGACTATCACAGCTTTGGCTCCACACTTAGCTATCTTCTGGCACCTCCATGTGAATGACTCACTGGCACATACATGTCCACAGCTGAACTCTTCTTTTGTTCAAACCTGTTCATTATCCTCATTTCTATCCCACCTCAGTTACTGGCATCTTCATTCACTCATTCATTCAAGTCAGGGATCTCAGTTATGCTTAATTTCTATCTCCCTCTTCCGTTCCCCTGAGACGTACAATCACAATCTCCGAGCCCAGCCTCCCTGAACGACTGATGGGTTCCAGTGACAAAGAGGGAGGTGGTGCTGGCTGTTCCTTTGCTGCCTCCCCAGGGCTCCTGCCTTTGCCCTCAGCATAGGCGAGACTGGGTGGCTTTCCTTGGGTCTTGATTTGCCAGACAGGACACCATCCCATCCTTTCAGAGGGAAATTTCAGGGCTCAGACTGAGTCTCAGAGCACCACGGAAGGGGGGGACCTAAATGCTCCTCCTCAGAGTGTTTGTGTTCCTGTCCTTTAGAGACAGCACCTGAATCTCATCCCTTCTACTCCACAAGATTGCTCATCAAGTCTTACCTTTCCGTGGCTCGCTTACTCCTACAATCCATTCAAGAATAGTTGACCTTACAGAGGTGTTGGAGAGAAAAGGCTCCATGAGATTGAACTGCTCTATATATCTTAGGAAGGCTGCCTTTATTGTTCTTTGGCAGCTTTTCCTAAGATGAGATCATCAAATATTCCTAAGGAAATCCCCCTGCTTCCAAAGGCTGTTGTTGGTTTTTATTCCATTTACTCTTGTTTCTGTAGCCTCACCAGTCATGGTCTAGCTGGAGCTGTCATCATTCCCAACATAGTCACTAGTCACTTCCTAAATCTCCTTCTAGTTTTTTCTGAACTCTCATCCTCCTTGCCACCAGAGACCCCAGATTTGCATTGGTCACTCCTATATTCACATACCTCACTGACTCCCTTTATATACAGGGTTAAAGCTTCTTAGTGTGGTGCCAATGTTTCACAGTGCAGCCCGCACTCCTGCCTGAGAGCTGTGCTCTTCTCATTCTCTGCCCAGAAACTTCCTGCATCTTTACAAGTCAGGCCTCAGCACAGGTCATTCCTCTCTGGACACTGTCCTCTCCTTTCCCAAGCTTTCTGCAGGCAGAGTTGGCCGTTCCTGTTCTTTAGAAGTCATGAGAGAAGGTAACTATTAAGTAACTCCTGATTAGAAGTCATAGACTTATTGATCCATTATTTAATTGGGACAAGATTTTCTAGACAAGATACTCTATTGTAGTGATAGCTGGTGTCGGCCTCCCTCCCTTTACTCTTGGCAATGTGATGGCAAAGACCACAGAGAAAACCCACCTTTACCTCTCTTCCTCTGACTCAGAAACTGGGCTACTTATGTTTCCTGTGCCTAGATGCCAACATATTAATTCCAACAGGTGAACAGTGTACTCTCTGCTCTTATTCTGTATCCCCAGACTCAAGACCCAGTGCTCAAAGGACTAGCAAGGCAATACTCTGTCCTTTTCAGTGTATTACAGTGCCCACCAGGGGGCAGCATGCCTCAGCCGCAGCTCAGACTTTCTATTCCCTTCCATTGGGCCATTCTGCAGCAGGGTCCAGGGCTCCTTTCTGGAAGCCTGGCCCTGCTGTATCAGGAGACTGCTTCCTAGGATTAAGGTTAGGGTTATTATCAGACAGGAGGTATTCTCAAGAAAAATAATTTACCTGTTGAACAAAAGGTTCAGTCCCCAATTCATCATTCTCCATCTCTCAGCACAGCTCTTCTTAAACAAGGGTCTCAACTTTGCTCATTTTCTTTTCCAAAAAGAAAATACTTTTTTCCTGAAAAAATAACATATTTATCCAAAATCAGACAGTACAAATAAGTCTGATGAAAATAAAAATCACCTCACAGCCTACAATCTTCTGCTGAACATCTTTCCAGTCTTCACTCTCGCTCTCTGTTCATGCTTGTTCACCACTCAGAACTAGAGGTAGACTGGCTGATGCTCAGGGCCAAGTATCCAACATCAGCAGCGTGGAATTTCTCTAGTCACAAAACCTTCAAAACTGACAACTCCTATTAGGTATAATTCACATACCATAAAAAGTTCACTTATTTTAAGTGCGCAATTTAGTACACTCAGTTGAGCAAAAGTTAAGTTAAATGTAGGACAAACAAACATTTCATATCCCTAGGATAGAGTATTTCCTTGGATGGTGGCCTGGGAAGAGGAGCATGTCTTATCTCTGCAGGAATTGCTTGTAGGCGGGTATGGCCTCTCCTGCCTTTCCTCCCTGGCAGCCCCCAGCTGAGGAAGCAGACACCTACAGAGACTTGCCCAGGCTAGGGACTTTTCACGAGGCCTAAGGAAACTTCTTGAGGCACAAGGAGGCTTACAAGTCCTGACGGGGTGTGTGGAGGATTACTAAGTCTCAGAAGACTCTGAGAAGGCTAATCAGCCTTTAATAAGATTCAGTGAACCAGAATGAAGCTGAGCTAACAATGCTTAATGGAGCTGACACAGGCTGCCAGGCTCTGAAAGGACAGGGGCGTGGGCCTGCCAGAAAGTCCTCAGGCAGTAAGGAAGCTAAACACCTCCCCTGGCAGGGCTGATGTCAACCTTCCAGTGTTACCTCAGAGTAACCCCAGGTAGAGAATCTGTTGACAGCTGGAAAGAACCCTCTTAGATTTACCCTTTTGTTTCTATTATAAGCCATTTTCTAAGTTCCTCCTCTTACAGAGGAAGACTAAAGACTCCATACAGCCCTTTGTGACCTGTGCCTCAGGTGATCCTGCCTCTTCCCACCTCAGAACCTACTTACCAGAGTGAGGTAAAAGGAGCTCACGGGCATTAAGAGGGAGTCAGGGAATCAAGTTCCTTGATGAGTTTTTATAATTCTTATTAGAATTTTAAAACATACTTCAAGCCTTATGGAAATGTTTTAATTTCACCCAGTTTTACATTGTTGACATCCATATAAGAGTGATAACATTTCTGTGTAAAATTTTTTAATAGTCATGAATAGTTATAGTTAGAACTATTTGCCCTCAAGATGAAGAAACTAACATCTTGAGAGTTAAGTGACTTGGCCAAAGCCATACTGGCCCACAATAATTTATTTCCATTCGCACTCTAACGTGGTGGATGGCCCGGTTTGATTTTGTCCTTTGGTGTAATGATTTTGTGGCACAGAGCCACACTAGAACAGTTGAAGGTTTTGGGGACTCCCCAGAAGTGGAGGTGTTTTATAGAAAGATGAGGCAATTAGGTTGTTAGATGATGACTCATTTAATTTCCATATCAACCCCATGAGTTAGATACTATTATTCTCATTGAGGAAATTGAGGCACAAAGAAGCCACTTGCCTGTGGTTACACAGATTCAACATTTATTTTAGTTTCCCCCGAAATGCAATGATATAGCAAAGAAGAAGGAGAAGCAGAAATAATAAAGATCAGGCCTGGGGCACCCCCATGAGTAGCAGTGACAGCACTGACCTCTCAAAGCCCTTCCCTCCAATCATGCTCAACTGTGTTGGAGAAATTGTGAAAATCTTTGAAATGAGCCAAACAGCTTCTGGTGTCCTGAGTAGAGCATCTGTTACAGGGCAGGAAGAGGGGCACTTTAGAACCCCCAAACCTGCCCTCTTTAAATGGGTTTTGTTATTTGCCTTTAAAGACAAACATATAAGGCCTTTAATGGAAAGGAATGGTTTTAATCTTTTTTTTTTAAGATTTATTTATTTATGCATACAAAGCTGGGGTACAGGCCAGAGAGGATTCACCAGAGACAGACTGGGGAGCAGAACAGGCAGATCGACTGAAATACACTGCTGAGGGGAGCAGCAGGCAAGGCAGGAGAGGTCTGCTGTGCCATGTGGGTCTCCTCCCTGGCCGGGGATCGAATTCATGCTGTGGTGGCTACAGAAGCCTTGCAACACCAGGGAGGCCCTCCCTTACTTCTCCTTGAGTTACTCATTTCTTCATTCCTCTTTCTTTTGTAAATAAATCCTTTATTAATCTTTTTGTTTGTGCCTGCAACTGAGTCTTATTATAAGTGCCTTTTAAGCGCACTGGTGAGGTCCCACAGTCAGGCAACCCATTTTATATCAGAGTTACCCTGTAATGATTCCACAAAGGAGTGAACCCCCCCCCCCAAAAGAACACTGTATCAGTACAATTTCTGCACTGCTAAAATGCAGCTTTCCTGCTTGCCTTTTTCTTTCTCTTTTTCCTAATAAACCTGCCCTTTTTTTTTTCATTTTTTTATTAAAATATTTTAAAATTTACATATACTTGCCATTAATTGTAATCCCCATGTATTCCCCATCACCATCTCACCAGTGCACCATCACCTCAGTCCCTCGAGCTCCCATCTTCCCTCAACCCTCCCCCTCCCCTCCCCACCAGGTGTCCCCAGTCTGTCCTTGACTCCTCATTTTTGTAAACCTGCCCTTTTGAAATGTAACCTTTGCCTGCCTGTGTCTGTGCAAACACAATCTCCGTCTCCTGGGTAAACTCAGAGTGCTGCTGAAAGGAGAACTCTGCAGAAACTTTTCTCAGACGTAACACAAACTCCCCACTCACCAAACCCCACACCACATCAAACCAACATCAATACCACCAGCAAAGTCAAAAAATATTTACTATTATGCCTTTTATAGAAAAAAAGCTTGTGAACCCCTTGCTATGGTCGTAACATTTGTGTAGGCCTCACACTCCCACCCCAAAAGATGCTGGTATTAGGGGCTGGGGTCTTTGGGATGTGCTAGGTCATAAGGGCGGAGCCCTCACAGGATTACTGGCCTCTATAAAAGAGACCCACAGAGCTCCCTAGACCCTTCCTCCATAAGGACATAAGTGAGCACTACAGCCAGGAAGAGAGCTGGCACCAGAACCCCATCAGCCTGGCAACCCTGATCTTGGAATTAAAACTTCAGAACTGTGGAAAGTACAGTTGCATTGTTCATAAATTTCCCAGTCCACAGACCTTAGTTTTAGCAGCCCAAATGGTCTAAGACCCCCACGATCTGCTTCTGGCCACCACCAACTCAGCATGTCCCCAGGACACTGCCTAACGCTTACCTGGGGTGGCCCACGCTGGGAACCTGATGCCCTGGGTCTGCCCTGGCAGTCACAGGCTGTGATCGCAACTCTCCTTGTCTACTTCCACTCGCCTTCATTCCTAGTTTGTAACCCCCAAGGATACGGATAGAATCTTGTCCATACCTGCCCTCCCACTGCCTAAAATAGTGTCTGGCACAGGATGGAAACTCAGCATTTGCTGAGTAAGTGGTTCTCTCACCCTGTCCTGCATAACAAGGGCACTGGAATACCACAGTATTCTGAACAAGTATTTCACAACCTATTTTGAAAAATAAAATGACAGAAATCAGCATTTCTTTCAATTCCCCTGAAATGAAATGACAGCTACAGCAAGGAGGCAGCAGAAGCAAAAGCAGTGAAGACGGGCTCGCGGCCCAAATGAGTGGCTGAACTGAGGTGGAATGTGCCCAGTGAAACACGGGTTTTTAAACTCTGGAAAGTTGGCCAGTGTTAGCTCACGGCCCTCGGCAGGACCAGGCAAGGTTGCACCTCTCCTGTCAGGATGGCTCCTTGTTTTCCACTTAGCTACTTACACGTGGGTCTCAAAGCCCCTCCTACAAGTCTTTCCAGTTGCACTTTAGTTTTACTGCTTATTTTTGCCTTGTCAAGGAGCTTTTTCCTGTGGCATCCTGGATCACTCATGTGTCTCAGCTAAATACTCCACAGAGTCCAGTTCTAATTTATTATTATTATTATGGTTTTTTGCCTGCTCTTCCTGCTCTGAATTTTCACTTCCTCCTGGCACTACTGGCGCTAAGAGCTAACGGGTCATGTTCAATCATGACTACAGGAGTCAAGTCACTCAAGCAGTTTCAAGGATGAAAATATGGACAAGAAGATTTGCAGAAAACTGTAGGCCCTGCCCAAGAGCTCAGCATCACACTGTTCCAGGCAACCCTGACTGTGGCAGAAACTTTCTCCAGAACCTCTTGGTTCTCATTCTTCCAGTGTGGATGTATCACCTTGTCGTATTACAGGATTTGTCATCGCCAGTTGACCTAGGAATTCTCCTAGTGCTGAAAGGAGGGGGAGTTGGGCGCCACTCAGTACATCCGTGTTGTGGAAGCACCACAAGTAGCTGGCACTGGGAGAAGTGACTTCCCATTTGCACATGTGTGACAGGTGGAATTGTGTCCTTTCCCTCCTGCATATTCCTGTGTTGAAGCCCTCACCCCCAGGACTTCAGAATTTTACCATTGTTGGGAGTGGGGTCCCCACAGAGGTAATTGTTAAGATGAGGTCATATTGGGGTAGGGTGGGTCCTCCAATCCAGTATGGCTGGTGTTCTTATTAAACAGGGAGTTTGCTGCCACGTGCCAAGACACCCAGAGGTCAAGAGTCAGACTTGCAGCTGCTCCTTCCCTTGCCCCTTCAGAGGAAGCAACAGCCCTGCCAGCAACTTGACCTTAGGCTTTTAGCCTCCACAATTTTAAGAAAATAATTTTATTATTTAAGCCACTCAGCTTGTGGGACTTTGTTGGGGAGCCTTAAAAAACTAATGTCTTGTGATATCACCCTTTTATCTCTCCCTAGCCCCAATATGGTGGTTGTGGGTTTATTGTCACTTAGCAGTGACTGCCTTTTGAATTTGTGAATATTGTTGCTTTCCCAAATTGTATGCTTCCCTGTATTAGTTTTCTCCTGCTGCTACAACAAATTACCACAAATGGAGTGACTTCCATCAACACAAATTTATCATCTTACATCAGAAGGTTTTAAGGTCAGAATCAGTCTCAGCCTGAAGTCAAGGTTTCAGTGGGTCTGGTTTCTTCTTGAGGCTCTGAGGGCAAATGCTATTTCCTTATCTTCACCAGCTGCTGGAGGATACCCCCTGCCACAAGCCCTTCCTTGCACCACTCAATCGTGTTTCCATTGTCACATCTCTTACTACTAACCTGACCCTCCTCGCTCCGGCCTCTAGGGAGCCATGTGATTAGACTGCACCCACCCAGCTAATGCAGGATTCTCTCCCCATCTCAAGATCCTTAATCACATTTGCAAAATCATTTTACCTTGTCATGTAAATATTTACAGATTTTATGGTGTGACATCTGTAGAGGTTCATTATTCTGACTACCACACCACTCTCTGTCATCTATTCTGAATTCCATGCACCTCTCAAGGTCCTCCTCTAGGACTCCTCTATCTTCAGCCCACAGTGACATCAGTCTTTGAAATCAGTCTGGATCTGTGTTCTCTCACACCTCTGGGCATGAGGTCACCTAGTTTCTCCAAATGCTCTGAAGGTGCCTTCAGTACAGAGACTAATGTTGACATTCAGTTCTGAAACACTGGACTCTGTTCATGCACCCAAAGATGTAAAAACTGCTGATAGAAAGATCCATTCTTTTATATATATATTTAATTGTATTTGATGTTGTTTGTATTCCCCAGGGGGTTCCCACCACCATTTTCACCCGTGCACCGTCACCTCAGTCCCTTGTGCTCTTTACTCCTCATCACTGTCTTTGCCCTCCCCTCCCTCCGCCCACCCCCATGGTCCCTTGGGTTTATCTTTGATCATTTGATCTTGTTGAGTTTTTGATTGTTTGGTTGTTTTTGGTTATGATTGCCCATTGCCTTTAGCTTTTTCTTGTTTTTTTGTTTGTTGTTTATTTGTTTGTTTTGTTTTCTTCCTTTTTATTTTTTGTTGCGATTGTTGTTTTTTTCACATACCTCCTAAAAGCGAGGCCATCTGATATTTTTCTCTTGCCCTCTGGCTTGTTTCACTGAGTATAATTCCTTCTAGCTCCATCCATAGGGAGTGGATACTAGTCAGGCAGAGCAACAAATCCAAACCTTTAAATTTGCCCTTTCTTCCCCCTCTTTGCCCACTTAAGACACCTGTAAGATTGAGCTTGGTTGAGCAGAGCTGGATTGCAAACTTACTGCCTCCCCCTGAGCCTGCTCCCAGGCCAGCACTGCTGAGCAGTCAGGCACGACACTCCTGTTCTCACGGTGTCCTTCCCATCTCCATGGAAAGTAACAGTCATGACACACACCTGACAACATCCAACAAGTCCCAACAGAATTTAAGTGATGTTTACAAGGCACTTGCAAGCATGGGGGAAGTGGAGGAAGTTTTGATTCTGCCTTCCAGAACATCTGGCAGCCTCACAACCAGCAGAGCCAGATGATTCTTAAAAATTGTGGATCCTGACATTGTGCTTTAGATACTCGTGTCTGAAAAGAGTAAGACACGGTCTCTGCTCTTACATCAAGGTGGGCATGGCTCCCAGGGGCAGCTTCTAGCACTAGGGGGGCACTCCGGGCTCAGCACCACTGGCAGCAGCTGCTCAGCTCTGCGCACCCTCACAGACCAGCTCCCCCAGTGTGGCTGGGCAGTTACCCTTACAAGGCCTAGGTCCAGCCTCAGCTCTCAAGTTTCTGGACACCATCTGATTCTCTAAGGAACAAGAAATTCCTCACAATGTAACATCAATTACTCACCATGAAACCACCCACAAAGCCGTCCTCACTCTGCCTGATACAGGCATAACACACACTAGGTCTTCATGTCCTAGAGGCAGCACATCACCCTCTCTCACGAATTCTCCGCCCTCTACCTGCAATCACAAGCAAGTCTGCCCCTTCTGTGGGACGAAGCCCAACAGTGCACCTGGAAGCTGCCAGCCGGCACCAACAAACCTTACCTTTAGTTCCCTCTGGCTCCACGTTCTGAGTTGAGTCCTTGGCCACACCTGACCGTGTCTCTCGAAGGTTTGGGAACTGAACTTGGGTCCACCTGGGGGTTTGGACTAATCAACTATCCCCTAGGGGCAGCCTGACAGACTCCTTGAGCACCACTGTAGGGTCAGAGAAGATGGTCAGCCTTTTCTGCCCTCCCACCATTGGTGTCAATGATGTCCTGCACATGCCTGATGGCGGGCACCTCCAGGAGGGTGTGGGCATGCGCAAGTGGGCGCACCTGGACTGAGACACAGGCGTATAAGGTCGGCGTCACGAGGACACCAGCAGAGAGAAAGAAGCAGCAGCAGTTGTAGCAGAGAGAGGAGGCCAGAGAGTGACGATGCACCAGGGGCTAGGAGACCTGCCCGTGTGCCTGGTCACCTCAGATGTGATGTAATAAAACCCTGAAAAAGCCAAGGGCTCCAGGACTCCTCCTTGACCCGGAATGATTGAGAACTTGCCCCGTGCCCTTGCTGGCACTACAACCAGCTTCTGACATCCTCTTGCGCTATTTCAGAAACCAACGTGCTAATACGTCCCCACCTGGGACTACGCCATACCCAAGCCCCTAACGCCCTCAGTTACAGCTGCCTCAGCACAGCGTGCGAGGTCACCATGCTGCTTAGGTGAGATGCCACTGCTGCCTCCTGGAGGGGGCCTGTAGAGGCAGAAGGCACAGGGCAGGTTCTCCATGATTCCGCAGTCGTGTAAAGGAGTCCTGGAGCCCTCGATGGCTTTTCCCGGCTTTTATTACTCTTTCTGTGTCAGAGGCGACCAGGTACACGGCAGGCAGGGAAGCCATGGGGCCAGGAGGCTGGCAGGCCTCCTAGCCCTGGGTGAATCTTCACTCTCTCTGGACTCTCTAGCCTCTGCTGCTTCTACTTCTGCTGTTTCCTGCTGCTGCTACTCCTAGCATCCCTGCGAAGCCACTCTTCACCGCCCAGTCTCTTGGTACAGGTGCACCCACCTACGCATGCCCACACCATACTTCAGGTGCTGCCATCAGGCATGCATGCAGGGCTGCAGGTGTCCATCGTCGACACTAATGGCAGGAGGGCGGAAAAGCCTGATAACTTCCATTTATCCTACAGGGCCGAACCTGCTGTTCAAGGCCTCTCCAAACTTGAGATTATGGCTGTCCCCCTGCTCCTTGCTGGAGTCTCAAGGAAGTGAGATTAGCACCCCTTCTTCCTCCTCAGACTACTTGCAGAGTGTAGGGTAAATGAGTTAATCAGGCTTTTTACACCACTGGCCTCTGTGCTATCACCTGCGGCCTTGATGGTGTGAGCGCAGAAGGCGCGTGGGCGTGGGGCACGCGTGCCTGATTGTGGACACCTGGAGTGTGGGTGTGTGCGCATGTGCAATGTGCACTCCTGTGTCCAGGCGGGAGGGGATGAAAGGCGGTGTCGCCCTGGAGGAGGGGGCTCAAGTCGCTGTTCCCCTGTGAGCTGGTTTCCTCTGTGCGTTATTAAAACCGGTGACGATGACGCCAAGGGCTACCAGGTCTTCTCAAACTGTAAGAACCCATGGTGAACCTACCCAGTCAGGGATGGTCGCAAAACAGGAAGCCGCTTGGAACCAACTGCTTTAGCTGGAAGGGGAGTCTGGGCTCTTCACTACTGGCAGCACCACTGTAGGATCATAAAAAAGCGTCAGGCTTTTCCACCCTCCCACCATTGGTGTGGATGATGGACACCTGTGGTCCTGTGCGCATGCCTAATGGCGGGCACCGCTAGTGGAGTGTGGGCATGCGCAAGTGGGCGCACCAGGGCTGAGACACCTGCCGTATAAGGGCGGCATCACTAGGACGCCAGCAGAGGGCAGAGCAGAGCAGAAAAGAGGAAAGAGATTTAGAAGCAGAGAGAGTGGAGATTCGCTGGGGAGCTAGGTGGCCTGCCAGTATCCTGGCCCTTTTCCCCTCCCCTCCCCACCCCTGCCTGCCTCTGATATAAAGAGCAATAAAACCCTGAAAAAGCCACTGAGGGCTCCAGGACTCCTCCTTTGCCTGCCTGCCGGAATCATTGAGAACCTGCTCCGTGCCTTGCTGGCACTACAACCTCCTTAGTACTCAGAGCAGCTAACTTGAGGGCCAGTAGCCCACCCCACCTCAGGCTCCTCTCCATTCAAGGAGGGCACGCCTGGCTTAGCCCAAATGGCAGAATGTACAGCTGTTCACTTGGCCCCTAAGAAAGTCATAGTTCAGGACCTTTCACAGATCCACATTTTCACAAACTCTTGGGCTACTGCTAAAGGCCTTGCAGTTTGGTCTAGCCAGTGGCTAAGGAACAATTTTCTCTGACAAAGCAAGCCTCTCTGGAACACCCATAGATGGAAAATAGCAGAAGCCCCAATCCTATTGCTCTTACTTACGTGTCCACTTACACTAACACCTTACACAGGAGCCATTTACCACAACGTGACAGATTGCTTCACTAAGAGAAAAGAGGGGAGAGCAATGCCTCCCGGGGCTGTGCCTTGAGTCAAATTGGCATCATTACTGAGACTGGACGCATGGGGAAGCCAAGTGTTACAAAGGGCAAAACAAATCAAGAATCTATATTTTGAACAGTTCCATTCTGAGATGTCAGTTAGACCTCATTTGGACAGAGAACTAACTGAAAGCTAGGAAACTGGCTGCGTAGGCCAAGGAGAGCAGAAGTGAGAGCTACCAGGAAGGAGTAAGGAAATAGTAAAAGCTAACAGAGGAAAGTGAAAGAAAAGGGATGGATAAAGTGCTAAGCTGGGGATACCAAGTTGGAGACACTGAAGCTAAGGTTTCAGAAAGGCCCCAATGGAGGCCTTGTCACAGAATGTAACTCAGGAAGTGTTACTGGGCTGCAGCCGGCAGGAGGAGTGGTCTCTGGCTCCCCAGCAAGTTAATGTGGCAGACTTTCCTCAGAAACATTTTATGTAGCAGTGTGCTGCCTGGATCATGAAATGGACCAATCGCGTGTGAGCTGTGGGTTGATTGATGCCAAGACTCCACCACTCACCACAAGTCAGGTGGTGGCAGAGCACCTCCTGTAAATTGCACTTCCTGAATTCTGGAACAGACCAAAATGGACCAATCAGGTGCAGGATTGAAAAATGGACCAGACAGGGCCTCCCTGGTGGCGCAGTGGGTTAAGCAACCCACTATGAAGCAGACCGCACCCACTGCAGCACGAGTTCGATCCCTGCTGCCGGCCAGAGAGGGGACCCACATGGTGCAGCAGACCTCTCCTGCTGTGCCCGCTGCTCCCCTC
>JAGFMF010012021.1:11366643-11392617 GCA_019455555.1 Galemys pyrenaicus
CTGTCTGTGGTGAATCCTCTCACCCCCCCACACCTCTGGCCTGTACCCCAGTGCTTGTATGCATAAATAAATAAATCTTTAAAAAAAAAAAAGAAAAATGGACCAGACAATTGGAAAATAAACCAATCAAACTGTGGGGGGGGGGGGCACCTTGAAAGTGAATATAAGGTAGGGTCGAAGGGAGCAGAGGAATTGGGATTCGGAGCAGCCGGGGATTCCAGGTGACCTGGAGGAGCAGACGGAGAAGCAGCAGCCCAGAGGAAGAAGAGCTCCCACAGAGGAAGAGGAGAAGACAGTTCTAGCCTTTGAAGAAAGGAGGGAAGCCTCCAGCAGCTGCCCTCTGAGGAGGGGAGAGAGACTGAAGGACTTTGTAGACACTGGGACTCGGTCCTGTCTGTGACACTGGCTGGAAGGAACACCAAAGGCCCTGGGCCTGGTGTCTCAGAGCTGTTTGTTGGTGGTATAAACCAACAACTCACAAGAGCTGTAACACTGGGTGTTCCTGAACACTGCCTCTGCAGGCCCGTAGTGGTCATTGCTACTGAACTGTGCTGTCCGGCACTCCTGGGGACCAATGACTGCCAACACTGATACTGTCTGGATGAAGCAGCCAGCCTCTTGTGGGCATGTAAGCATTCTTGTTTCCCCATTTGTAAATAAACCCCATGGTTGTTGTTCCAGTAGCCTGAGGTCCCTTGCAATTGTGCGTGTGGGTGAGAACCCATAGATAGTGACCTGTACTGGGCACTGTCCTCTGTTAGACTATAGCTCCTGTTGCTATAGCCCTTGATTCTGGTTTGTGACCTTTTGGGAGGCTCTCTGGCCTCGGATTCTCCTCTGCCCCTTTTCAGTCAGAGCCTCTTCTGCCCCGTTTCAGAAGGACTGACTCACAGACTCACCTAGGAGGTCGAGGCATGTATTAGAAGTGATGTACATATACAGATGCCTGACAGTCGCCAACTCCATGACCCCATAGGGTGGAGGACTTTTCTTTAAAGGTAGGCCTCAGTCCTGACCCCTTGTGTTCACATGGATAAAGGAAGAGTGAAATGTCCCCACAGTGAAACTAACCCATGCCCCCACTCTTTGGGCAATTAGACCACAGAGAAAGAAACAGAAGAGAGGAGTCATTTATGCCCAGTTTTTTCTTTTAAAACCAACTTTATTGAGATATAACTTACATACAATAAAACATATTCATTTTAAATGTATAGTTTTGACTCCTGAAAAATGAACACACTGCTATAAACACCACCATAATTAAGACAATGATCATTTCCATTATCCCTAAAAGTTCCCTCAGAGTCTTTGTAGTAAATTCCTCCCACGCCCAAACCCAGTGCCAGGCAATCGCTGGTACGATTTCTGTCATGTTACCTGAGTTTAGCCTGTTCTGAATAGGGGTTTTGGAAGCAGGCCTGGAGTCCAAGGAACCTAGGTTAGCTTTCTTGGTTTTTGTCTTTGGGGAGGAAAGAATTCAACTTCGAGACCAAAGTTACAGAAAAGCAAGAGATTTATTGATAGATAAGCAGAAGGACAGGAAAGCTCTCTGAACAGAGAAGAGTCCCAAGTGGGTACCCACTAAGGGGGTGAAAAGCACGTGTTTATGTAGGAATAGTGGGCAAGAATGGGGTTCGGTCATTGGGTACTTCTGCATTGTGCCTATTGCCAGTTGGTTGGGGCTGTGGTATCTCCTAGGTTACTGAGGCCCACGTTGTCTGACCTGCCTTCCCCAAACAAGCTTTGGTCTGTTGCTTTAGCATATTGTGTTATTTTGATGATGTTCTTAACATTCCACTCTTTACTGGGTTGGGGGAGGCATCCTGACTTCCAACCATGTTTCTCTTTCAGTTTGATAGGTGGGTTTAGGACACCTGGGCTTGGGTGGGGAGCCCTCCTGGTTCCCACTGATTGCTTACATTGATAAAGGGGTTTAGGGAGCCCTTTCCTGACTTCCCATTTTTCTAGCTTCATTCAGTTCTAGTGTTTCATATATAAATAAAACCTTGTATTTGGTGGAACGTTACCTATATCAATAGTTTATTACTTTTTATTGTTGATTTACACCAAAATTTGTTCATCCATGTATCTGTAGATGGGCATTTGGGGTATTGCAAGTTTTCTGTTCTTTTAAGAGCCTAACTAGTTTCTGCTTTTAATCTCAACAGACCAGCCCAGCTACTATTTCGGGTGGAGAGGAGAGGGCTGGCCTGTGGACAGAGGGCGGTGTTTCCCCCACGTGTCATCAGAACGATCACGAGCGCTTGTGAAGCACAGAAGCTGGTCTTTGCCCTCAGAGTTTCTGATTCAGTAAACTTGGGCTGGGTCAAGAATCTGCACTTCTAACAAGTCGTGCTGATGCCGTTGTTCTGGGGACCATGAAGAGAACCATTAGTCTGGGGGTGATTTCTTGAGCAATCAGAAGCTGACGTGCCAATCCCATGGGGCTGCACTCACCACACTTAAACATTAAGTCCATATGGTCAATCCCTCTACTAGTCATTTCCACTCAGATGTCTCAGAGGCTTGTCAAATAACTCATTACCTTGAATGCACAACTTACCCTCAAATCTGGTTCATTCCTGATGTTCCCTTAATTGAACTTCAAGTTTGAGCAGACAAAATCTGAAATCTGAAAGCCATCTTTGCTATATCTCCCTTTCTCTCTACTTCTCATACCTAGTCCATTACCTAGTTCAAACCCTTCTTCTAAAATATCTTTAAAACCCACCTACTTTTCTCCATATCTAGAGGCATAATTATAGATCCAACCTCTATCATTTCTTGTATAAACTACTGCTAGGCATCCCAGTGGCTTATCAACCTCTCTGGTTTCCCTATACTACTTTCTCCATACTAAATTCTGTGAATTCTTCCCCTTCCCTAAACACAAAACTGATCTTATCATCCTTTTTTTCAACCACTTCAATTGCTCCCCATTGTGCACTGCTCCTTTAACCAAGACACAGGTTGGCCTGGCCCCCCTACATCTGCCCTAGGCACCTCACTCTGCAGGAGCTGTGATCTTCTGCCCTCCTTGGTCCCACCTGCCCCCACCTCTCCCGAGCTCTCACTCCACGCTTCATTGGAAAGCCTTCCCAACCACTCGACCCGGGTCAGCTTTCTCCATTATTTGCTAGGGCTGGGCATGCCTTCCCCGCACAGTGATCTCAGTTTAGAATTGGTATTCATATTGGTGGCTGTTTGGTTAAAACCTATCATCTCACACCAGATTCCAGGCACCACGAGAACAGGAACCACATCTGGTTTTACTCCTCTTCCCTTCCCATTTGACAAAATACCTGGTTGTTGTGAGTGCTTAAAAAATTGTTTTGGAGGGGTGGTTATTAACAATCGTAGTATTTCAGCAGATAGGGATTTTTAGAAGCCATCTACTTTCTGTCACTTTAGTAAGGAAATGGAGGCTGGAGAGGTGGGAGGTTAGAGGAGTTCATTTACACACATAGGAAGACCTGGAATGCATGTCCCAGATGAAATGTCATACTATGGAGAAAAGGAGGGGATAATTTTAAAGACATGCACTCCTTCACCCCCACCTACTTGCAGCAGTGATGGGATGCCTGGTGGGAATGCAGAGACATTGTCCTTTTGCTTCCCAGCTCCCTAATCAGCCACCTGCCCACAATCAATAAGAGGAAGATAAACAAGGCTGTACTGACACAAACTTACTACCTGGGAGCTGTGAACTCTTCCAAGTTGCAAACCTCATTTTCCCCCTCAGCAGGAGGTAATCATTTCCTGCACTTAGACCACAGTCTGATGATCAAAAGTGGTTTCTTTCTCCAGAGGCCTTTTTCGTCTGAAGTACTGTTTGCTTTGTGTGGGAGCCCCCTGGTGGTAATTAGGGGGAAAAAATCTCTGGAGAGGGAGAAACTTGGCTTGTGGTGAGAATTCTCAGTTCTTTGTATTTTTTTTTCCCTTTGTGTCCACAAGCCAGTTCCAGAATCAGCCATTAAATGTAAATCAGGGTCACTATAAACCATTGGATGAAGAAGGCTTTAATGCATCAGTGTGCAACTGCGGTGACTGATGATGTGGCCTCAGACTGTGGCCTGAGGCTGTAGTCTAAGAATCTGGCCTGTGGTGTGCAGCTGGGCAATCCTCATTTGCTGTTCAGAAGCAGATACTCTCCGTGGTAGAAATGCTGAGGTCTATACAGTATCTTGCAGTTGGCTTATATGTTATGTTGTTATCCAAATACCTGCGTGCGCGCGCGTGTAGTGGGGGAAGGGGCAGGGGCGAACTCTGTGAGCATAATCTCTGGTGGGTGGAAAGCTGAGCCCAGAGAACAAGTGAAAATGGAAAGGTGGTGGAACAGAGGGCCAAGTCAGGCTTGGACTGTTTGCAGACCAGATGGGTTTGAGACAATGAGAAGAGCAGGGTTGGGGAGTGACAATGGAGGACACACCCAGAGCACTTCAAATGCCCAGACTGTCTTGTCAAGCAGGAGAGGTTAAGAAGCTGGAGTTGCTGGTGGCGGGTGGGTGGAGGTCCAGGCCAGCAGGAGAGTCTGAAACAAGCGCCAGGGACCCAGAGCTGTGCAGCTCGGGCTTCAGCAAAGGAAACAGGACCTGATTCCTTGGACTTTTTTTTCCTCAAAAGGCTAATATTATCTATTCCTTTTTTTATGAAAAATTTTTATATGCCCCTATCTTATTAGCTGTTTTATATTATATTTAGTTTTGTGGGGTTTTTCTCTGCATATAAGAGCCTTTTAAAAGCAAAATTGAAAATTGGTGCTATTTTAAAACATTATTATGTTTGAAAAAGTTAAAAAATCACGTAACAAGATTGTTTAATAGTTACTTTTTGATGGGAATTCCACCCCATCTGCCTGCACTATTACATACACCATTTACTTGGACATTCACACCCTACTAGGACATGATAAATTACAAAAGAGTGAGGGACTTTTGAAACCACATTTAATTTTAATACAAAACCCGCTGCACTATTATAGAAGTGACCTCTTCATGCACAGATAAATTTAGCATCTACCATATGGAAGAGTAAAAACTGTAGTTTTATTGTTATCCTAAACTGGCAGACTTAAAATAACTTTTATCTTTGTGCTCTCTGATGCCACGGCAAGCCTGTTTGGTTTATTTCTATTCCAATAGAAAGGCTGGCCTGTGGAAAGCAAATACGGAGACATGAAAGGATTTAGGGGCATCTTTACTTGGGATTACTTCAAACCGTGCTTTGCTTATTATATTGAAATTACCAGATGACTAGGCCTATTGAGCTAAATAGGCAAAGCTCAGAAGAGTTCATCTAGAAACCTGCATCAATATATAGAATAGTTCACTATTTCAGTTTCACAGCAAAAAAAGGGGAAAATCTTCAAAAGGTAGTTAAGCAGATACTTCCCAATCCCGTGTACTGCAGCTTACTTCTTATATGTTACAACATACAGACTGTTTGCATGTTTATTTGTATCTAACACCTATAAGCATATAGCATCTACACTTTAAGTATATTTACAAATTCAACAAAATATCTACATATAAAAGGCTTTACTTAAAATTAAACTTGATGCAAGTTATGAGAAACCAATTTATTGGCAAATGAAACTGAGCATTCCTTCAACCATAGGTTGTTATAGAATTTCATACTTGGAGGTAAACCATTTGATAGATATTGTTTATGAATATAATAGAATATATATGTTTAGTTTTGGAACTGCAGATATCACTTCAATTGTTGGCCTTGGTAGCACTTGTCAGATTTCTTAGATTCTGAAATGGGTCTATAGCAATGTGTATGTACATTATTTAATGCTGCAGGGTTTCAAAAGCTGCCATGTGAGTAAAGACCTTGAGAATAAGTTGGCATGCTTTTACATGTTTTCTGTTTTAGAATAATTTGCTTCTTGAAAAAAGTTTTCTATCAAGTTGACATCTTTCTTACCTATTGCAATTTATTTTAACAGAAACCTTAAAAGACCACAAAATCATCATGCACTCCATTTAGTGATAAAGCTTTTCTTTTTATACGTATGGGAAAAAATGCTCCTTAAAATCAATTGTCTTATTAACTTTATTTTCACATTTCCTTTTTTCAGCATTGCAGTTTTCCTTATCTCTGCTTTTTAAAAGTTACTTTTAGACAATGACAGTAATGTAGACTCTGCGTTGACTACACCGACTGCGGAAGGCAGTGTGTTATGGAATGCTTATCATCTGAAGGCACTGCATATGTCTTGCCCTGTGCTTTCTGGAATAAAGTTTTAAATTTCATTTGAATCACTTGTTTTTAATTCTTTCAGTATGACACAAGTGCCCAAATGCATTGCAATATACATTGTTTATGCCTAAAAACAACTGAACATAGAGGTAATGTAAAAAGTAGAACACTGTACTGCTGTAATACCTGGAGGATTAAGAAGGTTGTGAAGTAACAAGAGCGAAGAGGTGACAGAGTCTCAATAAGCATCAGCAAATGCAACTGTCATAATGAACTCATTTAGCAAGTATATACTGTACATACTGTTCCTAACAGTCTCCCAAAAAGACTAACAACAGCTAGACATAGAGTCACCAATTTCACAACAATGTCCACAAAGACATTGAAGTCCTAGAGAATACTACAGTAACACTCTTGACAATGAAAACAGAATTCATATTTAGGGGTTCAGCTGAAGACAGTATAAACAAGGTATCAAATCATGTTTTAATAACATACACAGGTATGTCCTTTAAATGTGTAGCATTTTCATGCATCATATTCAACTGTATCTTGAAGAGGAAATAACATGATCTGTTGACGAGGTTGTATTTTTTTTTCTCAGTTCTGAACAAATCAAGAATACCTAGTTTGAATGAAAAAGGATGCAGAACTTTGCACTGCAGTTCACATCAACATATATCATTTGACTGAGTTATGGTCTTGCTCTGACTGTTCTCATAATATTAATATGCAGCAGAAAATATACTTTCTGCCTCTATGTCATAGTATGAGAAGGCTGGCAAGCAAGTATATACAGATTCTAGAGAAATGGGATATTGGCAAAGAACTTAAAATTAAACAAAGGAATTCATGGCATTGACAGGAGAAGGTGCCTCTGAGCTTTCATTTCCTTCAGCTGGCTCTTTCTCTTTCTTACCACTGTATTGTCCAATAAAGGAGCCGTCCTCATTGAACTGGCCATTCACCCCCTCTCCATAGTCAACTAGGCTATCATCGCTATCTTCTTTTTTCACAGTCCTGTCTGAAGGTGTTCGACTGCCTTTTTTCAAAGGCTTGTGGTCTTCTGCATCACTGGGGAAAAAAGAATACTTTCATCAAGACTGGCATTTAGGTGAAACGTTCTGTTTTGAAAGATCATGCATGCAAACTAAGATTAAGCAAATGGAGTCCTGAGCTCTGCTATCAATCTAATCTTCAGGTTGACTCCAAGAACTAGGATGTGGTTGGAATGAAAATCAGGTGCAGAAATGGTTTAATCATGAAGTCTTCAACAGAATGGCTTCTTATTGTATGTCAGTATCAATGACAGATTCTGACTCTGGACTGGAAACAATTCAGAAATAATCACAAGCATTAAAAAAGGGAAGAATTGAGAAAAGTTTAAAATCATCACCATTTTGAATCAGGAGGGCGTAAAAGCTGATGGCAAGTAAAGAAGTTAGTATGTTAAACTGTGTAATATCTCTGATTTCTTGGCTATGAATGGAGAATGACTTGGGTTAAGTGTGAAATATGGATCTTTTTCCTGATTAAGAGGGAGAAAGCAAAATCCTGCATTTCAAATAATTGTGTTTTTGAGTGCAGGCCAGATTTGTAAACTTTAACCTTACCTTTCAAGAGACCTATAAATCCCATTAAAAGGATGCAGAAGAAACAAATGAAAATAGCCTAAGAAAAAAAGCAAAATCCTTATACTGATAGTATACAGTATCTTTTTTTGGTAAGAATTTTAGTTAACGGGTAAAAACTTATTAATTTGGAAAGACACAATTTAACTTAAAATCACTACATTTGTACATTAATAGCAGATAAATATATTCCGAAGAGTGTGAGTGATTCTAAAACTGCAAAAGCTAAAACATTTCCTGCATTGATCTTTACCCCTATTTCCCTACTGACATGTTTTATGCAGTCTATCCATGTTGGGTGGGACACTAAGAAATGTAACTTAGTGAATGAAACTTTATAGGATACATTTTACTTCTTATTTCTCTGTTGAGCTCCTAACCATAGTATTTGAAACAATCATTATGTTTTACAACGTCTACCCATGTGGTTATGTAAGTAGGTATGTAAACTGACCTATACAGCGCAGTAGGTAAGACGTGGGTGAAGAGTAGGAAAAAATGGCAATGGCATTTTTTTCTTTCAAAGAACAAAAATGCAAGGCAAAAATAGGAAACACAATATTAGCAAAAAATAAACAGACTTAAACGTAAAGATCTCATTAGGTGCAGTATTTCCTCTAGTAGTTTACACTAGTGCCTTATTGCCCCTTGTTTCTGAGAATCACATTTTTCTAGCCAAGATACAAATATTTCAAGACTCAAAAATTCTGTTTCTTTGGCCAGTGATTCCTACTAGGGGTTTCAATTTCTCTCCAAAAAAAGAAATACTTCAAGACTGGAAAACAATACTACTTAAAAGGACAGTGGCATGTGCTATTGAAAATTACCTGCTTCAACACCCCTCATGTTCTAGTCACACACTTCATAAACAACTATCAACACTGCTAATAAACACTGGGGAGGTCTCACAGACCTGTGATAGTCTATGTTTGAGGCAAGGGATGCAGTAGCCAGTGTCCCCTTCAATCTGCTGTAAGATAACTTGCATATCTTTGGGACTTAATCCTTAACTTTTAGACTTTTCTTGAATACTTGTGAAGGACTGCTTGTGGATTGGACTTAATTCCACTGAAGGGTTCCACAATTTGGTTAACTGGATTCCAACTTTTAGCCTTATTCTGCTTCATAGAACTTGTCTTCCAATGAGTACACTACAAGAAATTCTGGCTTGTTCTTTGAGCATCCACCCACCCATCACCCATTTAGCTATCCATCCATCCACATAGACAGAGAGCCAGTCACATATTTAATAAACGTTTATTGAGTACCTACTCTAAAATAGATACAACTCTAGTCATTGGGGATACAGGATAAGCAAAATATAATAAAACCCTGATCTATTACCTATGCCTGCTCTTTCTCTTTAATAGCATAACTGTAAAGCTGCGATAGACAAAACGTAAAGTACAAAATGTCCTTTTAAGAAAAAGTTCGCCAACTCCTGCTCTAGAGAGTCAGGGGATCTTTTGCAACAATCTGGAGTGAGAGTACTATGACTTGGGTCAGGGTGGAACATGGAGGGGGTTACAAAATAGTCAGATTATGGACATATTTTGAAGGTAGCATCAATAGGTTTCTCTCTGATGGATTGGATATGGAATAAAAGAGAAAAAAGTGACTCCACTATTTTTCAGTTTGAGAAATAAGGACAGAAATACTTTTGCTATGGCATCTAGTATGTTTGGGGTGGAAGATCAGCAGTTCAGTTTTGGTAAAGTTTTGTATGTCAGAGGAACCAATTTTTTAATCATTTAATGAGTCTAATAAAATAATGATAGTTAAACCAACATGAATATTTTGGGAAGGTAAAAAAAAACACAGGATAATCTAATTTCTGCACATAGATAAAAAAAATCCCAAACAAATCATGAGTAAACTGAATTTAGCAGCCCATTAAGAAGATAATCTATGATGACCAGGTTTGGTTTATTCTAGGAATGCAAGTTCATTTTAGCATTAAGATAACAATTTATATAATAATTCACTATCGTAGAATAAGAAAATAAAAAGCTCTATGATCATTTCAGTAGATGTAGAAGATCTATGGTTAAATTCAATAGACAGTCAATATCCCAAAATTAATACACTTCAAACAGAAAGAATCCTCATTAACACAATAAGGACAAAAAACCCAGAATAAATGTTATCCTTTATGGTGAATATTGAAAATCTGTTTGACATTAGAAAGAATACTAGAGATATCTTCTATTATCACGTCTAATCAAATCTGCATTCAAAGTACTAAACAAAGTGATGACAGAAAGGGAAAGCATATGTATTAAGGAAAATGTTGTTATCCATAACTGATATGATTGTACATGTAAAATAAATCCAAAGGCTTTCCTACCCGCCTATGCAGGAACTTCTCTTTTTCTTTCACCTTTTACTAATAAACCTGTCATTTTAAAATGTAAAAAAAAAAAAACACCAAAAAAAACCCAAAAGAATTTTCAGATAAACAGAAAAAGAGAATGTATAATGAGCTTGTTAGCATAAAAGTACACTTTATTTATGTAATTGTACACAATTAAAATAATATTTTTTAAATTATTCAATTTTTACCATAAAAATATGAACTAAAGAACAAATTCAACAAAACGTGTTGACCCCTCTTAAGAAAATGAAACCTTTATTCAGTTATTAAGAAACAGCTAAATAGAGAAATATACCATACTATGAATGGGAAAGCTCAAATATTGTAATATGTTAATCTATGTATTGTTCTTTTGATTTAATTTTTAAAAATCTAGCACATTTTTATGTAGCTCTTGGCAAGCTGATTCTAAGATGTATATGTAAATGAAAAGGGCAGAGAGTATCTGAAAACTCTGGAGTATTAACAAATGCTTTGTTTGGGTCAGTTGGAGGACTGACCTAGCAGCTATCAAGATTTATTCAATGCTATATAGTGTCAAGATAGTGACTGGGTGCCAGATAGACAAGTGGGTCAGTGGAATAGAACAAAAGGTTTAAAATAGTTGGGAGAGCTCTTTGTTGGTTTAATTGTTACACTAAATTTTGATGCTCTCTTATGACTGGAATCATTTTTGAAATCCTGTTTTCCAACTATTTGCTATTACACAGACATAGAATTGACTTTGTTATCTTTGTGGCAAGTGGCACTACTAATTACTCTTATTAATTCTAATATATTTTTCTGAAAATTCATTTGAATTTTTATAAACACAATCATGAGTTATGAATAATGACCAGCTAATAAGAGAAGCTCCCTCGGAGCACCCACCCCAGATTAATAGTCCTAGTGGATGAGAGAGAATCTATAGCAACACAGGCGGTATTTGAAAGGAAAGAAGGAAGAGGGATGGTCTGACCATAAACAGTCTTTCCAGAAAAAGCTATTCCAAGGCAGTGAAAAATCTTTTTGAAGATAGTTTTCCTTAAAAGGTAGTATGATATAATGACATACTTCATTAAGTAGAATCTGGTTAAATGAGAAAAAATTACACGAAGTACCAGTACAGATTTTGGCAAATAGCGGGAAAAAATTTTTTTTTCTAAGAAATACTTTGAGTAACACACACACTGAGAACTTTTCAAATGTGACAGGTGTTACAAGTCTGTGCTTAACACTGCCTTCTTCAACTCAAAGATGAATTAAAAAATGAAATAGTAAGTAAACTGCTTTTGACATCATACTAGGGAAAGTTGATCTGTCAAGTTAAGTGTGAATGGGTAGTTCCCCAAATTAGAAGTACAGAATATAAGTACAGAAGGTGATTTATAAGTCATATAGTCATTTATCTACATAGCATTCAAAGCTTAAAATAATCATGTACTTTTCAATGAGAACTTTTAAATACAGAAGATGCCAGATGTTAACTTTTAGCCTAGACTGTCAAAGATTGAATTTTAAGTTAAGTGATAAAACAGGCATAGCAAATACAGTTGCAAAATTATTTTTGAAACTTATATATATGAATAACAAAAGTTGTACAGTGGAAAGAAATGCCTGCATCACAATATCGAAATTCAGTTCTTGGGTTACTTCCTCTGAGAAGACTCTTGTACCACCCTCTTAATATGCCCCCACCACTAGACTTAAATTGTTCTTTTACTTGCCTGCATCGTTCATTAGACTATAAAGTAGTAGGATCACATTCTACTAGTTTTAATATCCCCATGGCCTGTTATATATATCACACTCCTAATAAATACCAGATGCATGAACTCACTGTAAAATAACAATAGAGGAGAAACAGTGTCCAATTATGTTGTCAGACAAAGCACTGAAATATAGTCTTTCCTTTCTTTTACTCAAAGAATGCATTTCAGGAACTTCAAATTTTTTCAACAGCAGTTCATTCAGAGTTGTGCATTCACAAGGTACCATTTACTTGCCTACTGAGAACAAGTTAACAACAATGGATAAATGAGTGATCAATGGTCTGATTTTCCAGTGATCACAATATACCATGGTTAAACCATGCTGTAGTTTAGAATAATGCTGTAAAATGATGTAGTTTAGAATGCTGTAGACATTCATGACCCAAACACCCTTTCCAAACACCCTCTCTAATAGTCCATCATTCTTACTCATTGTTCATCTGCTCCCAAACAAGCTTTTGTGTGTTAGCAGAGTAAATCTAAAGAATATAGCAAATGTGACATATCTTTACATCATTCAAGCTCACGAGCATGGGTTAGTATGCTTGCAATAGGACCATGACAAGCTTACTATGCCAACAGTCTCTGCTTATCTATGAGCTCAAGTACCATGGTCATATAGTTTACGACCTAGGTTCATTCTGGTTTTAAAGGATAAATCTAAAGAATAAAAAAAATACTTACACAGTTGGTTGCATTGTTTCTCTGATTTTTCTATATGCTAGTAAGGATGCAGATCCTACTGTCTGTATAATTAAAGAAACAAACAAAGAAAGCTTGCAGGCTTCCACCAGAGGGTAATTACTTTGGGGGATGGGTATTGGAGTAAGGGCATGGGGCAAATGAAAAAAAAAATCAAATCTGGCCATTAAAGTTCCATCCCTCTTTGCACTAGGAAATATCCTCTGGCTCAGAGCCAATCATGTGGGAACTGTTTCATTCTTAAGCTGGATAATGAGGAAATCATAAGCAGAATTAATTTACAGTTAGGCAACAGCTTTAATTTTGTGTGTTTCTATCTGATTAGCATATTCATTTAATTTTATAAAAAATTAATACAGTGCTCAAAAGTCTAGTAGGTGCAAAGCAGAGAAGGGACCTTAGTGATCTAGGGAGGAGAACGACACTTAAATGTATTGTTAAAAAAAAAAAAGACTCTTTAATAAACAGTTGGAACCGTTTTCATTAATTGTGACATCTAAGAAACTAAAGATCTTTAGTTTTCTTTTCTTATGTAAAAAAGAAACCAAAGGGAAAAATTCTGAGGTAGTGTCAGGAAGTCACAGGACAAAGTCACATCTCTAGCAAAGGGTGGTTGAGTGTTTGGGGAAGAGATCTCATGTGTGAGATTGTCCTGTGAATTATCAGATTCAGTTAAAAAAATCAGAGTTATGTTACAAGTTTAAGACACTCATCAGAACCTTATTATCCTTGGAATCTCTAATCACCATAATTACATGCATGACAAGTGTTTTTGTCTTTACACTGGAACCAGTGAATTTGCACAAAACAGACCCAAGGAAAAGTCTCCTCTAAGAAACTCAAGGAATAAACTAAAGACAGTCATTTGAAAATGTTTCACAAACATATCACATGTGAATAACACCAAGACAAAGCAATATGATCAGATAAATGTTAAGTATCATGATAATGAGGCTAATAAATACTTGCTATGTACTGCTCTGGAACCCAAAATCATATTTAGAAAGTCGTCAGTAGCTAGCTCATACGTGAGCTCAGAACCATAGAACTAGAAACTTTTAGAGATCATCAACTACCTGAATAACTCTATCATTTGATAAGTGAAAAAAATGAAGATATAGATAAATTAAGTGGCATATTTATAGGAATCAAGCATAACGGTTGAATTGCCCCCCAAACTAACAGTTTCTTGATTCCAAGTTAGTTCACATTCAACCTCAATTCCAATCATGTTATAATCTAGTAGGCGGCATAGTACTATGAAAGTCACATCACATCAGATCATGGTTTCACATCACTGTAATAGCAAGTTGACATTTAAGACCACAAGGTGAACAGTACATTGACAGATTTATTTAAGTGTGATAATGCAGAACAGGAATCCATCACCATGTGAAGAATGTATGAGGTGCAATAGTTTATTTTCAACTCATGCAAATACATATTTTTTTCAGGCTATATTGAAGATTTAGCTTCATCACAAAAAATAAGGGAGTGGTGTGCATATCCTGTGTAGAATTCAGAGATAAGAACTCTAAAAATAAGTTAGCTAGTAATGATCAGCTCACCTGCTTTACTGAAGAAACGTGTTGAAAGTGAGTTAAAGGTTTCAACTGATGCAGATATGACCTAGTACCCTGGCTGTGGCCATTTGCAGGTTGTTCTAAGGTGTGGAGAAAATCCCTTGGGTGGATTGGGTGTGGATGTTGAATGAGGTTTTCAGATTTTCAAGCCAGAGTCAACTTTTAACATCAAAGACCAACCCTCACTAGGCAGTTTTGGATACCATGAGATACAGAATTTCTGGCAAGTTTTAGAAACCACAGTCATCCCTTGCTGAAGAGATCAGAACATGACAGCTTAGGTGCTGTGAAGGAAGGTACTTGCGTCTACATGGAAAGTAGTATGAAACCAATTTTGTCAAGATCAGATGGCTTTTTCAATCAGCTCTAGATTTCTTAAAACAAATTTTCTCCCTGTGATACTAACATGAAAATATAAAAAAATGAACTCTAGAGACAGGGGAAAATTAATACAAAATCTACAAATATCATCTGGCAATTCCAATTATGAAACATTTCATTTTATCTAAAAGTCTGTTCTTATGGCAAAAAAATAATAAAATGGGTTCAGTGCACATTTAAAAGATTATTATTTATATAATCAAGAGACTTGCAGAAAAATACCAAGATAAAAACATTTTATAAAGAGAACACCAAAATCCCAGTCTTTTAAATGAATATATATTGTTTTAGTTTTTGAAACATATCTGAAATAATCCTTTATCTCTCTTTAGAAAGACCTATTAAATTAGGCTGGAATAAATGTTTAAATATATTAAGATTTTAGTAGTTAGCACACATATTATGTCCTTATGTCCTTAAATTTGTCCTTAATAATGGAGCCATGCTAAGAATGTATTATCAAAGTTCTGTGAGTTTACACATTGCCAAGAAGACTGTGATAGTCCTTAATAGTTAACAGCTTCTGAAACAACCATCACTTCATGATTAATGAGTAAGAGTAAAGATATTTGTTTTAGAAAAACTAGCTTCAAATCCAAGATTAAGAAGACTAACACTGGATTTACAAAAGCAAGACTGAGAAAGTGCAAGTTTTCTGGGGTCTTTAAAGTGGTTTTAACTCTTTTTGTAAAACACCAGCTTTGCTAAGTTAATCAATATAGCGAAGTCTTCCAGAAAATATGATAGCGTGCAAGACAAACCTATGACTAAAATGGAAATTTATTTTTTGATGAAATGAAAATATTTTATAGTGAGGGATGCATGGACACTTAGATGAGAAAGTCTTTCTAAACTAATATTTGAGGGAAACATCAAATGCCAGGCAGAGACTTATTCTCAGGAGACTGAGCTCAGTGTGTGTGCAGGGCATGAAGGCAAGGGGCACATGAAGAACAGAGGCTCACCTGTATTCTCCAAAAGTGCCATCGTCCTCCTTCATGGGCTGGATTTCAGGATCAGCATGAGCATCTTCCTTTTCTTTAACTAAAAATTACAAAATGACATATTAACCATTGAGCCTGTATTTCTTTATTCAAAGTTTCTAATAGAGCAACCTTTGAGATATGTAACAGTGGGAGAGTAATTTTACACATAACAGTGTTATATAACCAGATGCATTATGTGGACATGTATATATATTTTGAAGTTTTAGTGACTTTGAGGCAACCTAAGAACCTAATGGAATGAACATATAAAGTTGATTTCATGGAAGCACTTTTTTGTAACAAGTGTCTTACCACTTGATATGAGAATAAGTTTTATGTTTCTGAATGTCCTTCCTTAATTTACCAATCTGTTTATTAACTATATTCAAGATTATAAGTTGTTTCTGTAAACCTATTCTTTTGCAGATTTTCTATGTGTTACTAAAGAGTCACATATACATATATATTTCTCACCCAAACTCCCAATGGGCCCACTAAATTGAACAAAACATTAACTCTACAGGGAAAGCAGTGTTCCACCTCAGTTGCTTCAGACACCCCATGGATTGTTCCCTCTGCTAACTGGCTTCAGGTGCTATTTCTGCAACCATGATTTATTTGGAGCCAAAAGAAACAGTCACTACTATCTTCAGAGAACGGATTTATTCCCCCAAATGCCGTCTGATCCGCGACAGCAGTTATTTGTCCATTATATAAAAAAGGATCAAAAATTGTTTCAATAAGAAATCTAAATTATGGTTCTGGGAAGATATCTTTATTGCATCCTACATGTTCACCCTCATGAATTCTTGTTAATGAATAATTATGCAGAATCATAAAAGCTATTTTAATCTTTCTTTCTTACCTGGATATTTACCACCCTTGTTCCTTCTGATGAAGCAAACGATCAGCAAAATTAAGATGAGGAGAGCAACAGCACACATCAGCCCAATGAACCAGCCCTGGGTGGCGATGTCCACCTGTCGACTTGCCATCGCTGGAAGACAAATCAGTGGCATTGGTGGGGGTGGGTTAAGGGGAGAGGAACACTGCTGCAGGCTCTCACAATAAACATTTCCCATAGTATATGGGCTTCTGTATATTTTACACATGACCCCCAAATTGTAATCTGTTGATTACCAATTAGGAGTTAACTTTGAAAAATTGTAATTAAAGAATTTAAATAGAGAAGTCTGAGAACTAATACCATTAAATGCTAACGAAACCTGTTGAACATTGTATTCAAAATTATTTTAACTGCATAGTCCTAAAATAAAGTCCCAAACCAATTAGAAAAATAATTATTATTTATAGGATAAATTGTACATCAAATACAATGATACAAATATAAAATTGAATTTTAAACAGAATAGAATGTATACATCTAATGGAGTATTTTTCCTTCAAAGGAACCATTTTTGGAGGCTAAAATGGAAAATTTAAATAATGCTGCCATTAAAAGAATTTTTTTAAATCTCTGTCAAGAAAACTTTCCATGTAAGATAATAACCAATCTTATTACTTTGTATAACATCACAATTTGTCCCCCAAATATACTTAGATTTGTTATTCATCTCATTTGGAAGTGCTTGTTCTGTTGGTTTTTAAAAAATTCAATTTAATATTCAATAATGCTTCAGATCTACTCAAAAGACTTTGAAAAATTTCTTGGCTAGTGGAATCATTACTGAAATAACTGACCAGTTTAAAGAGAAAATACTCATTCACATGTATACGTATTCTTTAAGTCTTTATTCTGTTTGATTAAGTAAATGTGAAGGCCCCCTATTCAAATAGTCACCGTATGCAAATCTCCTAAGAAAAATCACAGAATAATTAGCATTTCTGGTATTATTCAAAGTGACAGTCAAATGGGACAAAGTGCAGCATTAACGGCTATTCAGATATGTCCCTGAGGATTTATTTGAATAAATTGGTATGAATCCTTTTTTAAAAGACCTTAATTCTTCCATTTTGTCCATAATACAGGAAAAAAGGTTTTCTTCTTTTGACTTCATAAGCATGCCTCTATCATGCTTTTAATTTGATTAAATTTCTTCTGATATACTTAACATGATTGGGTTAGGTGTATGTGATCTCAGGATGCAGAAATAAGCATGACTACACAAATACCAGGTTGTGTTATATACTGCAGAAATAGAACCTCATTGGCTTCTTTTCTCCACAAGAACTCTAGGGAAAAAAATGAAATGCTTAAAACTAAATATGAAAAGGAGTATGACAATTGTGTGGTTGTATGTTTAAGAACTAAAGAAGTGGAAATGCACTATCTGGAATATAAAGCGCCAGTAGTCTTTCCTCAAAGCACTTTGTGCCTCACTGGTTATAGGGGTTTTGACCCATATGGTACCTAGACACAACTGACACATGAGAACAGGTAGTGTTCACTTTCAAACATAGACCACAGTCATTGTGAAAATGATAAGATGAAGACAAAGATATAGAGAGCTAAACCCTATAACCAGAGTTGAATTCTTTACTGTGTGCTAGGTACAGTGCTGAGGGCATAACTCATTTTATCTTCAAAACAATCCTTTGAAGTAGACACCAGGATGGTAGAACATAGTGGGTAAAGACCTTGTCCAAGAGTTGGAGTTTGACTCACTGCTGTCTGACTCCAAAGGCCTGCTATGCTATAAATTTAATGTTATAAATATTTAATGTTAAAATGCATTCTTGAAAATGTCCAGATATTATTAAATCTGAAGAAGTCTTTACGAAGAACAAATGTGATGGGGGAATTTCCACTCTGAGACAGGTCAAGCATTTTAAAAGTTCATACTCTTTGGCAATATAATTCTATCAATTTATATGTGATCTTTTTCTTCAAAACGGAACCAGAAATTAACTGGTCCCCAGAGCATTTGATTGAAGTTAAAGAGTCTTCATTTTTAGATTGCTTCACAGCCTTGTCATAATTAGTAATCTCCATTTATATTTTTCATCTACTTAAATACATAAGGGAAAAATGAAGTAAGATATGCAAGTCCTAGCACAGTCGTTGTCTTACAATGATGGTAAGTGCCACAACCGAGCCAAAAACTGGCAGCTTACAGCTGTGCAATTATGCAAAAAGTGGACCTTTTTTCTTTGACATTTGATAAACAAATATTCAAATTGACTTTGAATTTTTTGCCAGTCTATCTAAAGACAAAGTAGCAAATGTTTCACTAATCCATTAAGATTAGGCAACACGGGCCTCCCAGGTGGTGCAGTGGGTTAAGCAATGCACTATGAAGCAAACCACAGCCACTGCAGCATCAGGACAGGGAGGGGACCCACATGGCATGGCAGACCTCTCCTGCCTTGCCCGCTGCTCCCTTCAGCAGTATGTTTCAGTCAGTCTGCCTGTTCTGCTCCCCGCTCTGTCTCTGGGGAATCCTCTCACTGCTCTGGACTCTGGTCTGTAACCCAGCTCTTGTATGCATAAATAAATAAATTTTTTAAAAAAAAAGATTAGGCAACACAATATGTTAACAGGAGCATGTGTGGGCATGCTATCTCACACATACACATACACAAACACATACACACATACAAGTGCATCAGAAGTTGATACAAAACAAAAGTTGTGTAAGTGAAAATAATGTATGCTGACTTTCTGTCCTTACAAGAAGGGTTTAAAGGCCTGAATAACTATGAGAGGTTCCAAGTCTTCCCGGAACCCTCTAACATCATCCTAACTACAGCATATAAACCCAAGTGAGAGCCACCCTCGTGCATCATGTCACCCTGCGGGCTTCCCGAATCCAAGTGTCCCTGGATGGGTGTTTGTAGGATTGGGCAGGAAAGTGAAAAAAATTTTCACTTTATCTGAAATTTTTATAGTAAAATTATTTATGTAGTACCTGAGTCACCCCCAAAGCAGTAATCAAACTGATACAAAGAGTATGGAAAAACAAAATAAGCCAGAGTGATAAAATTTGCTTTGTTTCCTAGAAGTTAGTTTTAGTAATAGTCCTCCATATCACATTGCTTGTTTCATCATGGATAATGTGTGCTCTGTGATAGTAGGTCTCAGAGTAAAATGTTCTTGAGTACTTAGGATAATAGATTAAACACAGAAGAGACAGGGTGAGAAAAATGACTGTTTGTTGTTACTATCACCCTCTATTATAAAAATGTCCTGTTCATTCAAAATGTTTAGAGAGTGAAAAAAACTACCTTCTACAAAGTTTGGAGAAGAGTTGATCAAAAAATTTTTAGTCCAGTAAAGCAAATCTGCTTTATATCTTTTGCAATATGAGAGAAGAGACTTGGTAATTGAGGGTAAGATTTGAGAAAGGAAGACAAAGAAGTGGGTGGCCTTAATGTGACGTCCCAACAAAAGTATCTCTGAGAAGCTCACCATTGGGATACCATCTATAGTCCTAATTTGATTTCAAGTTTATGCCATAGGACAAAAGTTAAGAAATATACCGTAAGAATTCCGACTATAAAGTGCAAACATGGTGTGAAGTTAAGAACTTTATGAAACAAACAGAGGTGAAAGTTAATCTAGGTTCTTAAAATGAGAAGGACTCAGGAAAAGCAGCTCCTTAACACAGAGAATTTAAAAAATGAGCCAGAATGATATGTTTCCATACCAACTAGTGATATTCACATCTCAAAGCCTACGATAAAGGAAACAGAAGCAAAATATAATGCTTCCACACTAAAGTCAGTCTGGCAGCCCCAAAGGCAGAATGTTGTAAACTGGGAGAACAAGAAAGCTGGATTGATCAGCATTTGCTCCTAGAGATAATATGGTAACTAGGGGCACTACAGTTTAATCAATATTTATTCTTTGTGTCGCTTCTCGGACTTTTGGCTAAGATAAAGTGTAATATTTATTCTTTGTAATAGTTATATTTACATGTAATAGGTGGCAAAAGCTGGTCATGGCCATGATTGATGCACCTACCTACCTACCTACCTACCTACCTACCTACCTACCTACCTACCTACCTACGTACCCACCATCTTCATCATCATCATTATCTGTGGCACACAAAAATGGCTGAACCATAACCACTGCTCACCTGGAATTACCTACCAGATGCAGGTATATCAAAACTGAAGAAAAAATAATTTTTTTCTAAAGGACTTGCCTTTTGTCCCATAAAAGGACAAAAAAAGTCATAATTCAATTTCCATGACTGGAACCTAATTCTACCTAGACCTGCAAGCTGGGAGTATAAGGAGCACTAAGGAGTTCAGAATATCTGAAGAAGCAAATCATGTTCTAAATAAAGTGGTGATTTCTGGGACAACCTGTTCCTTTTCCGAGTATGAGCCTCGGTGGCTCTTTGGTGGGTGTAAGGAGAGCCTCTCTTTCACATTCTGGCTGGGTAATCTGGACAAGTGCTCCACATCTCAGAGTATTGACATGACGTGTAAGTAGGTAATAACAGTGTATACGTCACAGGATTGTTGTAAGGATTGAATGAGAAAAGCCAGGAAAGTTATTCCCTGAGTATAAAGAAGATTAAATACCAGTGTTGTCACTATTATTAGCATTCTAGCTATGCCTCGATTAGATATTAATAGTTTTCCTAAAACTATACATAAATGGCAATGGAAATACAACAAACAGAATAACAGAAATTTCTTTTTCTTTAAACATTATGATTTCAGCACATGGATACTTAAACATACAATTAAGTAAGTTATTGAATATTACCTTTGGTATATATATTTTAAAAATTCATGATGTTTTCTAGATTATAAGAAATGACTAAAAATCATAATGTTTCTGTACAAGACACAAAATATATTTTGCCTATAGGAAATGCCAGATTTCCTCAAGAATCCATGAAGTGACTGAACATAACATGGATGTATGAATCACAATATGAACACATACCACAAAACCCTTCTTTAAATTTAAGCAAGGGGTTGCTTTGCATTTTGTGAGTTTAAATGAATATTACTGCTTTTTACATGAACATTTTTCTTTGTTTTAGAAACATTTTTACTTCTGTATTTTGATAATATTCAAATAACTAAAACATATACTAGCAGTCAAATTTGGTGTGATAACAATGAAAAACATGAGTTGAAAAATTTGTCATTCTATAGGAGTTTAATAATATTTACATCAGTTGTCTAACCAGCTGCAGAGTTTTATTGGGGTGCAGCCCATTTGGATGTAAAAAGCTGTTAGTTATTTTAGCTTCAAAAACATTTCAAGTTCCATTCTAATTCTGAGGGAAAATCATTTGAAAAATTAAATTACCTAATTTATGTAGGTTGGGAATCACATTTACATCAGTTTTTGTAGTGGCCATGGGCAGTAATCATAGACGACTTACTCAATTCTGTACTTTATTTGATACAAAGAGTCAAGAACAATCAAAAATTCAAACTCCATACCCACTGTGTCCCCCAGAAGGAATCTAGGGCCCTACCCATCACACAGTTCCACCAGCCCCAGTCTTGACTGGAGCACTCTGTGGCTTCACCTCTGAGGTGAGTCAGAACTTGTGTGGTGTGTGCCTCACCTGGGCCTGTCTCAAACACATCCTCTGAACTCACAAAACCAGAGGCCCCCTCAGCACCAACTCGAACTTTGTATGCTGTTCCTGGCATTAGACCCTTTAACCCAAAGAAGCTCCGAGAACCATTTACAATTTCTTTCCTCCATTCTTCTTTGCCTATGGAAATTTTGTAAAAACAACACATTTAAATATTTTATGGGACCAGAAATCACTCAATGCTTTAAGAAAGGAAAATTATTTATAAGTTAATAAGCTAAAGACAAATTCTAGGATTCACGGGGTTTATCACTTTAGATTATTGTAAGTCATGTCAAATAAATCAATTAAAACCAAGAACTACATGAAAATGTATGCCAAAAAACCCCTGAATATCCAGATTGCATATTTATATTTCCATTGTATTAAATCTTTTTTTTTTTCTTTTACTGAGGTAACATTAAAAACACTGTAGACTTTAGGTTTATAGTTTCTCAATAAAAGAAGTTTCTTATCTGTACCTTGCTTGTGAAATTATTGAGTTTCTCTAATGATGTTTATAAAAAGAACTACTATGCATTAAACAGCTTAAGTGAAAGGTGGGAAGAAATATTCCATGAGATTCACAATCAGAATCTTTTGGTAAACTTAAATGTCTTCAAATTTATCCAAATTATAGATTCAACCTTTCCTTATTTCCTATAGATTCAAATTTATTCAAGATATAGAGCACTGGTTTCCCTAAAGAAATAGTTATTTCTAAAAATATCTGTTTGCATGATAAAGGCTTTAACACGAAGCTGGGCTATGTCCAACGTTTTCTTACAAACATTTTCTGGACACCCAGCTTAACCCATGCAGAGCACACTGCACTCAGGAGGGAGTGGGTAGTATTCATAAACTGATAATTAAAGTTGTTTCATTTCCCAATAACATCAGCTAGAATGTAAACAGAGCATCTGATTTGAGAATACATTAAATGTTGAAAGACATTGGATGTCCCCTCTAAGTGTTAATTTTCCTCAATTTCTGATAAAATCCTGTTGGGTAGTATAGGCAAAATGACTATTATGAAGTCATTTTGATTTCTGCTATTTCAAAGTCCAATTTGAAGAAACTTCTTTCCACTTGTACTTAAAAATACAATTATTCATCAGTACTCTTGTTTATATAGGTGGGTATAGAACAGTTTTAAGTACCATGCTATGAAACTAATATATGCAATAGAACCTACAGTATCTCTTGTTATTGGTAATATAAAAATAGAAATTCGATTTATACATAAAATAGATAGGCTGACTATTCACTTACAGTTTTTGGATAAATCTGATTCATTTAATTGGATCAAGTTTGTTTTTTTTTTTTTTTCAAGATGATCCATACTAAAACCTTCAAAATATTCTTAAGCTCTTAAATGTATCCCCCAAATTAAAAACCAGGTAATGAAATTGTTTCTTACTGCCAGCTACACCATATTCAATATAAAAGTTCACATGCTCTGGTCCCTCATATTCCCAACTGATATTGGCATAGGTCTCAGCAGCTGCAGCAGTAAGATTGCTGATCCTGGGGTATACTGCTTGAAATAAATATATAATAGAAAAATCAAACAAACAAACAATTACATTACAGCACCAAACACACAGATATAAAATAAATTTAAGTACACTGAAACTATGCAAATAAAATTAGAATTTACTGCAGAATGTTAGGGTTCACTCAGACTTCCCTTTCATTATAGAAAAAGGTCTTTCACTTACGAAACAACAGTACTAGGAAGTAAATTAATGAGAGAAATATTGAGGTAGTATATTAAAATATATGCATTCTATTGTATGGCTCCTGAATAATGGAAAGCATTGCCCATTAGGTACAGATGCAGGAAACATCAGTCTTCATTTACTTAATGTCAGTGGGGTGAGGGACTGATAAGCAATGCTGTGGGCAGAGATTACAGAACATCAGAGACTGCAAGGTAACTCGCAGGCAGCCGCTTTTCAATTCTATTTATCATCTCAGTGTGGGTCTTTAAAGAATTTGTGTATGATGAGAAAGAATGGTCAGCATAGCAGCTTTTGATCTGTTTTGAGTCACAAACTTCCTTAAGAATTTGCCTCTGGGGATTTTAGGAAACCTAGGTGAGGAACACCTGCTTTGGAGAACATTGAAAGGTTAGGGTATCTGGAAGGGAAGCTGCAAAAAGAATCTCCAAATATGCTTAAGTTAAGAAAGAAGAATAAAAACAGTGAGAACTACTTCACTTGACAAGCCCCAGAGAGGAAAACAATCTTACCTGCTCTGTGTTTGCTACATATCCTGTTCTGAAAAATCATAGTGCAACTCGAATAGCTTCTCAAGGTACCAAACTATGGAGGTCACATAAAGTTCTACACTTGCTACTGAATACAAAGGACAGCTACAGACATTCAGTGAAGTTATTAATTCTCCAAGGCTGACACTTCTATCAGCCTTACCTCAACAGACTAACCGAAAATGAGATATTTACAGATACATTAACTTGAGTAGTTGAAAAATGTTAAGGTCATCTTAGGAGAATAAAACAGAAAGTGCCGATGGGTTTACTGAGACACTAAGATTAAGTTCTAAAATGTTATATAATTTAGAAGTTAACAGCTTCTGCCAAAACAAATTTAATGAAATTTCATATTTTAAGGATCAAGTAAAGAATTAAATAAGTTAAGGCACTTGACCTCTGAGATACAATTCATGAATACCTGTGTGTTGTGGTTTCCTCTGTTGCCAAGGGCAGCAAACCTGACTACTTCTGCAGACCTAATGTCAGCTATCTGATATTATCCTCTTAAGGAAATAGACAATGATAGGAATATGATCTCTCAACAGAGACAATAAATATGTAACTGTGTATAGAACATCAGTGAAAAGAACTCAAGAAAAATATTAGCTTTCTTTAAATGATTTCAGAATTATGGAACTGAGAAATTTGGCCTTGGAGTAATTATGGAAGGTGTTTTTGGCAGAACCAAAGTGATATGCTTCCAACAGAAGCATTCAGTTTATTTTAAAGACACCAAGAGAAGATATCACAATTTCTCCAAGGTTATACTATTTGGCCACTTTATCACAGAAACTCTAATTCTCCTTCCTTACTCCCCATTCATTCATGTTCTCTTCCTCACTGAACAAATACCCACTGATTCTGTGATATGCCAGACAAAGGGAATGCAGTACCATTTCTCATCTGGGCATTCTCAGCTGTCATCCCTAACCCCTCTCCTACTGTCAGTCTTCTCTGTAGATTCCATCAATGCAGTTACCAATATTTTAGGTCCCTAGATTAAACAGCTGATCTTGTAACTTCACTGTTTAAAACTGGGAGGGCTTACCCCTACCCACAGGTAAACACAAATTCCTTAGCAAGGCATTCACGGACATTAAGGATTGTTCGTATTGGCCTCACCTGCCTCTTCATTTGCAGTTCAGGTTCTCTTCTCTCCCATTCTACATGTTTGCCAAACTGAACTGCTGGGTATAGTCCAAATACCATTTGGATTTTCAAATCCCATGCCTTTGCTAATGCCCCCTACCAAAGATTCATACACCTCACCCCTCTGGGTGGGAAAGATTCTATTTGTCCTTTAAGGCCTAGTTACTTTCTTTGTGAAGCTTTTATTGATCTTATTTGGCAAAATAAATGGTTTGCTCCTCTGCTCTGTTCAAATTACTAGCATACAACAAATGTTGGCGGGGATGTAGAGAAAAAGGAACTCTTACACTGCTGGTGGGAATGCAAGCTGGTCCAACCATTATGGAAAGTAGTATGGCGGTTCCTCAATCTACTAAGAATGGAACTTCCATAGGATCCAGCAATCCCACTCCTAGGAATATACCCAAAAGACACAAA
>JAGFMF010012021.1:11392915-11453249 GCA_019455555.1 Galemys pyrenaicus
GATGGTGCACTGGTGAGATGGTGATGGGGAATACATGGGGATTACAATGAATGGCAAGTATATGTAAATTTTAAAATATTTTAATAAAAAAAAAACAAATTACTAGCATAGCAACTATTTTTACTTTTTTTTTTTAAATGTGTTGGCCTTACCTGCCAGATATTAACATACCAAAGGCAAGGTTCATCTTCCTATATTGGTGCTTTATGCCTTAAAAATAGCCATGTATTTTATGAGCAGTTTGCTGTTGAACTGATAGAACCTTCTGTTCAACAACCTTCTTGTCATTCAAGCCAAACAAAGCTGATTTTTATTTACCGATTCTTTAGCTTTTCCTTGTTTCTTGACCTAATTGAGCAGCAGTGGGCCTGACTCCAGTATAACAACACAGTGACAGTGAGACCATAGGGGATTTGTCACCATTTGTCAGTGTCCTCTCGGTGCACTCAGTTACAACTGGTTGACCACCATCAGCAAGAGCCAGGTTGAGTTCCTGCCTTACTGGTTCAGTTCCTTCCTGCCGCTGTACTTTCACTCATGGCCTTAGAGATGGCTGTTCCCAAGGGCGAGGCAGTAAAATACCATGTATAAAGGAGTATTGATCCATCAGTAACACTGGGGCCTTTATCTTCATGTTTTGGGTTCATTTCTATAAAAGCCTACTTTCTAGAATTCTAGACCCAGGAAATACTTAAAGGAGCATAGAAATTGAACAAATGTACTCAAACAACTATAACAATTACATAGATATGAGGGTTTTAACCAAACAAGGGCATGATTTAAAATAAGTGACTCCTCAAAAACCAAAAATGAAAAGACAAGGACAAATTGGGGACACTTGGTGGAGGGGGGGGGAGGGTTGAGGGCAGACGGGAGCACGGGGGACTGAGGTGATGGTGCACTGGTGATATGGTGATGGGGAATACATGGGGATTACAATTGATGTCAAATATATATAAATTAAAGGGAAGAAATAGAATAAAAAAAGTGACTTTAAAAATCTCAAGATTATTTCCATGCTCAACTTAGTTATATTGATGAGGATAATAAGGAAAAGGGTTGGTAAGTTATGATAAACTTAGTTGAATTATCTTGGTTTCTACTTCATGGTTTAAATAATCCTTTAGTAACTATCTATTTGAAAGCTTGAATTTTATTAACATTTCTTAAAATCTGTAAGAAAATTTAAAGATGTAAGCTCCATTGTATTGCTTTCTCCCTCTTTCTCAGATGTAGGTTAAAATCAAGAGAGGATGGTGCTTCTATAGCTAAAGATATTACACAAACTTTCTCACAATGATTCTTATTCTTTATTTTCTTTCATCTTGTTCTAAACTAAAATATAAAAATAGATGAAATACCAAAATTGGAAGGATTGTGGAGAATTATTTTTCTTCCTTTCATAGAGTATCTAAATTTCATATGGAGAAATAAAAATATAAAAGAGGGTAGTGTTAATTCTTAGATTAAAAAAGGAAATATTGTAAGGAATAATAAATTATTCTTAAGCAGCCTCAAGGTTTATGGTAAAATACATATGCAAGCAATGTTTAATTATTGCTGTCCTGTTAAGAGAAACAACATAGAAACTAAGAATTATTTAACCTACATTATTTAGCTTGAAAAATTTTAAGCACAGGTTCCCTTCCTATCTGAGATCCATCAGATTTTGACACGGGAGGTCACGCACCTTTTCTCATTCCATTTTTGCTTATTTCTATAATCGTAAATAATTAAAAATTCAATTTAGAAACATTAGATGGAGGATACTGACAAAACATGAATATGAGCTATGCTTTATTGCTTCTGGGTTTGATCACTTTATTATGATTGTATCATCTGTTGTTAACATCTGGGGAAGTCGGGTATTTCTATACGATTTTCTGGAAGTCTAGAATCATTTCAAAATAAAAACCTCTAAGTCAAAAAAAAATAGAAACATTAAATGATAAGATCTAAAGCTTTTAATAACAATTTCTTTTAGTTTCACTTACTAAGCTATCCTGCCAGTTAATGTCTTTTCATTTTAATTTATTAAAAACAGGGGTGACATGCAGCAGAATGACTGTCCTCAAAGAGACTACGGGACCTTGGACACCTCCCTGCAGTCTAGTTATTCTGCTACTGAGGAGACTGGGCCACGGGACACATCACCACAGAAGTCCAGGCCAAGCTTTCTCTGGAAAGCTTCGTGTAAATGGTAAGAGCGAACCACAGCAATAAATAATTGTAAAACAACCAAGAATTGTAACTGATGTCTAATTTTCCTAGAAAAAGGGCATATGTCAAAAAGAGGTTTACATCTTCCTACAATATTGTAGAATTTTGGAATAGTTACAACTTTTCTTTTTTCAAGTCTAAAAACACACACATGCCATTGTTAAGATTACTGAAAGTGGCTATGGCTCTTACTCAGTTACTCCAAAATCAGATCTGCATTCTATAAATTATCAAGGCTCTGAATATAAACAGATTTCTAAAAACAGAAGATGTATATTAAGCTTAAGCCAACGAGATTAGAATAATTTAGGGCAAAACATATTTCTCTTGGTCTTCTTTTTCTTCGTTTCCATTTGTATTCATTTAGTCTGTCAAACTCTAAGAAAACCCTGGTCACGGGTATCCCACATAAAAACAGTGTTCTGTGGAAGGGATTTCTCTCTCTCCACACTTAATAGATCAACCAGTAGTCAACGGCTAAAGGCTGCGGGATTTCAGGTGGAAAACATATCACAACTTACTCAAGTGTCATTCTCCCAGCAAATCTTTCTCACCCAGAGAGCTGTGAGAAATAAAGGGGGACAAAAGTAGCCATTGTGGATTATTGGCTGTCCAGGAGAAGGAGACTTGAGCTGTTTGGTGAAGACAGGATGGAATAACACGACTGAGCAGAGCATGCAGGCTGACTGGCTTGGAGGGGTCCCGGGGAGGGCGCTTCTAGTCCAGGTCAGCTGTAGGGTACTTCTAAGTGAGAGCTGTGTCTACCAGGAGTGCAGCTAAGTCAGATTAGAATGAGGAGCTTGGTTGATCCACTTTCTCACAGGATGTTTTCATCACAGGACGAGTATTGCTAAACCCTTAAAAAGTGGCATGGGTGCAGAGAGAGAGTGTCTGTGATAAATCCAGTTTTGGCTCTGCCTGATCCAGCCATGATCATATCATTAAGAGCTAAGATTAGGATTTGGACAAGAAATTAATTTTGACAAAAAGTTTTGGGAGAATTCAATATATGGCTTTCTACTTGCAAAAAAAAAAGACTAGAAATTAAATTTAAAGCCAAGATCTTTGAAGATCTCTTTCTTTTGGTGTTTCAAGGCTTCTTTTTTCTTTTTTTTTTTAACCCATGCTGCACTTCCCCATGTTTAACATTGCAAATTTCATACAGGTATAAAATCATGCACATGAATTATTTTACCTTTGCCTGCACCTACATCAGGTGGAAGAATACCAGCTTTAATGAAGGGAAACAGAAATAGGACACTATATAGTTAGATGTAACACACCCATGAGCATGTTAAGCGATAAAAAAAACACTTATTAACATGCTAAAGCATGCAAGAATGAAGGGTTCCACATCAGTACAGGGGACAAAGTTTGTTGTCATCCCCAAACTTACTTAATAATCAAATCCACATATTACTTAAGGTGTTATCATTCATAACTACCTACAAAATAGGAAGCCTTAACATGTCACAAATCAACTTTTAGGCAGAAATGTCAATTTCTTATGCTATGGAAGATAACCAAATAAATAATCCTTAAGCAATTCTACGATTTATAGACATGCAAAACTAGAAACTCTTTTACAATATATTAGATCGTTTTCATTGACTCAAAAATTCTGAAAATGATTTTTAAGAGTATGAAATTGGTAATTCCTTCTTAGATACTTGAACGGGGCTATTTTGCTTTTTCTGCACCAGATGCAAACCAAAAATACAAAGTCCCATTCCAAAACACTAAATAAACACACTATTTAATAACACTTTCAATTTTATTACTAGAAAACCTAAATCAGTATGTGGATTAGCACATTATTTTCTGCTTTATATCAGAATAGAATTACATCTTTATATATGTGTCTGTGTGTATAAATAAATTTATGTATGTATGTATGTTGGTAGAAAAAAACATTGTCTTGGACTTCATAGTCACGTGTGGTAAAATATTGTAATTACTCACTCTCACCTCAATATTTCAATATAAGTTGAAAAGTTTTAATGGACATGAAAAATATCATATAGTTATTCTAATATGAAATAAATAACTCACATATATGTAAATATATATCGGAATGAGAAATTACAAATATGTGTTTACATTAATTAGGTTAGATGGAAATTCCATTGTGAGAAGGAAAGAGAAAGCACAAACTGAAGATTTGTGTTCCAGGATACTCATATTTAGGTGGATTTTATACATACCCATCTTACCTTCATCCACTGTTGTTACTGCTTCCTCTGTTATTTGACTTCCCGATCCTGCTGATGTTTGTGCATACAAGTAAAACTTATATCGAGTGCTGAAATTTAAATTTTTTAAAGTCCAGCGCGTCTTATTGGCGGGAATTTTTAAATCTACCAGCGGGCCTAATTCATGTGTATTGTTAACTGTGAAGAAATAAATTAATTCTCCATTAGTTGCTACAGGAATATTATTATAAATAAATGTGTCAACCAAAAATGCCAAACTTGGATTACACTGGGTTTTGTAACCCTACTCACTTTTACCTGACATAACATTACAGCTTCTGTAATAAGGCATAACAAGGGGAAATATATTCTCCACTGGCCCCAAAATTAGGAGACTGTTACAGCTGAATCGCAGTAACATTTCTTATCTCAGTTTTGGCAGGTGGAGTAATATATTCTTAACCACAAACCTTGTCTTCAGAAACCTTGTGCTAAAGGAGCCCCTCTTCTTACCTGTTTCTAGTTATCGAAAACTTTGTCTACCTAATCATGGGAACATCCTACTAAACCTCTGCTCAGCTATTTGTACTATTCTATTGATAACTTAATTTTCCAAAGTCATTTTCCTTTAAAAAGTATCACCGAAGTTCCTTCTAGAACAACACTTGAAACTAAAGGTATATATTTTACAGCTATAAGAAATAACCAGTATGTATTTTAACATTATAGTTTTCTTTTTCCTTTTAAATCCTTATTTCCTGGGCCTCCCTGGTGGCACAAGAGGCTAAGTCTCAGCACTATAAGGCTATCCACAGTCACTGCAGCAGGAGTTCGATCCCAAGCCAGGGAGCTGACCCACATGGCGCAGTAGACCTCTCCTGTTTCACCTGCTGCTCCCCTCGGCAGTGTATTTCAGTGGATCCACTGCTCTCTACTGTTTCTGATGAATCTTCTTACTACCCCTGCCCCCACACCTCTGGCCTGCACCCCAGCTCTTATATGCATAAATAAATATTTTTTAAAAATAAGACCTTATTTCACCTCCCCTTTTCCCCAGTAACTCACTTGGCTGATATTTTAAGGTGTATTCAGTCAAAATGCCATTTGGGTGGCTTGGTGGATCCCATTCCAACGTGAGAGAATCCAGTGTTGGGTTAACAATCTTCAAAGAGGAAGGAGCACTGGGGACTTGTTAACGAGAACACAAGGTCAACATAAAGGTTTTTCAATGTTTCAAAATTTATGAAAATGACATTTCACCATGTTTGCAAAATTCATTGAGGTTTTTGTTTTCTGTAACTCATAATTCAGCTGAAAACTCATTAATAGAAGTCTGTGATAGATATGTTCAGCTCTTCTCTTTCTACCATTCAAGGTAGATGCAAATACACGAAGTTTCTGCCTTTATATGGACCCAAACCTGTGTGTGTATTTGGGGGTGGGATGTGAACAGGCAATGATGGGGCATGGATAAGGATCATAAGCAGAAAGGTATGGCAAAGACATAGCAGGAAGAAAGAACTGGACATGGGAAAAGAAAAAGCCAAGGATGGTGAGATTTGCCTCATCACAGATTATGGGTAGGGAGGGATGGGAAACGGGACTAGAAACATGGGTTAGGAGTGTGTATGGAAGACTCTAAATGCCAAACTCAGAATGAATGTTTAAGTCAAAGATTAAAAATCTAGACTCTTAATAATGATGATGTTAATAATATTTATTTCTATTACATATATTTATACTTTATACATATATTTATAATAGTGAGAATGATGGGGCTTTGCTGGTGGTGCAAAGGGTTAAGACACAGCACTGTGAAGCTTTCCGCAGTCACTACAGCACGAGTTCAATCCCTGGCCATGGAGGTGATCCACATGGCACAGCAGACCTCTCCTGCCTCGCCCGTTGCTCCCCTCAGCAGTACATTTCAGTTAATCTGTCTATTCTGCTCCCCGCTCTGTCTCTGGTGAATTCTCTCACCCCCTCCCACCTCTGGTCTGTGTCCCAGCTCTTATGTGCATAGATAATTTTAAAAATAATAATAGTGAGAATGATGTCTCTTTATACTTGAAGTTCAGCTAACCCAATCATCAGGCAAGCTTTACTCTGGGGATAAAACAAACTAAGAACATTACATGGTTTCCTGAAGTCCTCAGAAAATTATGTTAAGTTGAGCTGGTTCTTTTAAATTTCTCATCTAGTAAAAGTACAAGTATAAACTTACATTTTGTATGCTCTAAGTCAAATAACACACATTCTGTGACTTCAGATCAAAATAATTCAGGGTAAAAATGTACATGATGGCCACCTATGTTGAAAAGCTCATATTTTTTAGATGCTAGATGTGCATAAGCTATTAAAAATAGTGATTTTATAACAACACATTAGACACTCTTTTTCAGGTGTACAACATTATATATTTCTTTGTATCTTATTTTTTCCCATGTGTTCCTTGCTCCTGTCCCTCCCCTTCCTCCTAATCTTGGGGCCCTTAGGATGTTGACTGACAAGCCAATATTTTAAAAAGAGCTAGAATACTTATAATAGTAACTAAAAACCAACAAACTGATGACTAAGTGAAACTATTGTAACCATACCTTTCAGTAAAATCATGGTGTTCTAGGTTACTAAGGACTGTTTTCCACCAACAAACCAGATGTCTCTAAACAGCCAGAACGCCCTGCCTGCTGGGCTCTGGGCCTGAGCCAGCCCATCCAGGTGCAGAGCACTTCTTACTCAGACAGCTGACAGAGGCCCAGAACCACAGCATGGACAAAAACCCCAGTGCTGGCAACCCGTTTCTGGGGAAGGCCCGCAGGTGTCAGGTTCTCTGTTTCAGAGGCTGGCCGAGTACCAGAGGAAACATGCCTGGTCTTCTTCTAGTTACTTCTTCATGAAGATAAAGGCTGGTGGCAGCTCTCCCTAATGGTGGCTCCTGCCTCTACCAGCCTGCCATGTCCCCTGCACCCAATGGTACCAACAGTCTCCTCTGCGCTCTAGAGAGAAACCAGGGTATCAAAGTCTGCCTCATTCTCTGATGATCTGCTTCAGATGTTTTATCTTCTGGGATAAACCTTGTAAATCTCAACCATATCCATTCCTTCCTCTCCCTCAGCCACTGCCCACCTCAAGTCCTCAGGGGCCTTTGCCTCAGCCTAGAACCATCCTGGCATATAGTTGTAAACTTCCACAAGCCAATAAATGTCTCCTAACTTTGGGAGATTACAATCCCCTCTGAAAACCTGATGATAGCCATAAACTCTCCCCAGAAAAATGTAGACATGTGACATAGCCTTAGAGAGTTCACAGAACTCCTTGAACCTGCTTATTGACCCTTTAAAAAATTATAGTCCCCAGATTAAAAGCCTTCCTACAGGTTAATATCCATAGCATTCAAGGCCATTCAAGGTCCCCTCTCCCCCAGCTGACCTTCCTCTCTTTTCTCACCATTCCTGATTATGTGACTTGCAGTTCCCTAAAGGAGCCATGCTGTTCCACACCTTTGTGTCTTCAGACCTACTACCTCTTCCTTGCATCCCTTGATCATGTCTTTTATGACACTGTCTGCTGAGCCACCCAAAGGACAGGTGTGGCATCTCAGTAGAGCAGGTCCTGAGTGGAAGGAGTCCTTCATGTCTAAAGATCAGTGAAACTGAGGACAAGCTATTGCTAAGAGATGGGAGCTGGAGCCCTGGGTGACTCCCAGAGGTTGCTGGGCAGCTGACAAGATGGTGAGTCCTTCGAGCAGGAGCCAGGATAATGTGCATCTTTGAAGTGCTTTTATCAAAGAGATCTAAGGAATCCACAAAAGGTATCTAGTTCATTTTTAATACTGGCTTGATGGATAATTCAAAATAAGTAAAGCCCATTAGTGCTTTTTCAAATCCCAGTCTCTTTGGTTATCTGGCTCTTGTCTCCCTTAACTGTTGGGCTCCCATGTCCTGGTGCTCTAACCCACCCTGCACCTCCTCCTCACCAGTGTCTACCTGGTCCTCCCTCTGTTCTCCTCTTAAAGGGATACTTACAAATCTCTTCCCAAATCACTTTATCAAGACTTCCAAACCTTCTAACTTATTTCAACTTAAACTATGAAGACACACAGAGAACAAAGCCATAGAAATATTCTACAGCTTACAGAAATATATTCTCTATAGGTGTTTGTCTTAAGCTAATCACATTTAGCTTTCTCTGATGAGCAGCTGAGGCTTAGAGAAGTGATACAACTTGTTTCAGGTCAGAAAATGAACGAATCAAGTAAGCATCAAATTAGCAAGTTTCTGGCAGTGTGATGAAAGTGTGGGAAAAAATGTTAAGAGAGGGAATTTAGGGCAGTATTTCATGTTCTGAAGCCTTCGGCTTAATACGAGCTGTGCTTTGCCACTTTGTGTGTCCTGTTTGTCTATGGGACAATCTCACTTGGCTTCATGCAAAGCCTTTCAGGCTGGGCCACGAGTTCCTAGGACTCAGAGACCCGGTCATCCCTACCTCCTTCTGGAGTGTTGAAGACTCTGTCGGGGCTGGCGGGGCCTTCTCCTTTGCCATTGACCACTCGGACATTCAGTGCATAGTGGCTAAAGGGCTCCAGCCCGGGCAACATGCCGTGGGTCCTGGTGCCCTGGAAAGTGAGGATCTTTTTCTCAAGGTGGCGTCTGTTTCTTTTAGATGACCCCTGTTCCTTCCAGTAGTAAATCTGAAATAGCAAGAATGAAAGTCAGGGACATACAAGCTAGCAAACTAAATTCCTCACACTCCCAATATTAAAATTGCATTGTGTGTGTGTTTTTTTAACCAGAACATTTCCTTGGTACATTTAGAAGATTACTAGTAAAACTGATAAATACTGATTTCTGAGGCAAGAGAGTAGAAACCAACAAATGAGTGAAATTAAATCACTAATGTATGATGAACTGTACTAGCTAGCTACTTTGTTGAAGGAGTATAGCAGGTCCACAAATGAGGCCATTTTGTTTAGCATTTTCTCCTTATAAGAAAATCCAAGCTGGGCCTCCCTGGTGGCACAGTAGGTTAAGCAACACATTATGAAGCAAACCACAGCCACTGCAGCACGAGTTTGATCCCTGCTGCTGGCCAGGGAGGGGACCCACGTGGCGCAGCAGACCTCTCCTGTTTCGCCCGCTGCTGCCCTTGGCAGTGTGTTTCAGTCAGTCTGCTTGTTCTGTTCCCCACTTTGTCTCTGGTGAATCCTCTCACCTCCTGTGACTCTGGTCTGTACCCCAGCTCTTGTATGCATAAATAAATAAATCTTTTTAAAAAAAAAGAAAAGAAAATCCAAGATGATGTTAAACAAAATGACCTTGTCAATTACCTGCTTTTGTATACAATGTGACACCTAAAGTCAAATTTATCAAGAATCTATTCTGTGAGGACTTACTGTGCAAGTAAAATACATGGAATAGCATGAGACCCATAAAGTTTTCTCCAGAACAACAGGAAGTGGAGACAACAGGAGGGGGTTAAGTGTCTTTTATGTATATAAATTATTCTAAAGTAAAAAATGATTATCTATAATTTACAAACATTTTAGAGTTAATACAACTTTATGTACAATATATTACACTTTAATCTTAAGTAGGTGAAGCTATTACCATTATTACTTTTACAGTATAGATGACTCCCTGGCTATTAGACCCTCCACTCAAGTATAGGGCTTTTGCACTAAGCCAAACTTTATCACTTAGTAAGATGTGCTTTTTTTTTTTTGTATTAAGTTACAGCAAGTAAAAAAGCAAAATGTCTGGCTTTGGTAAAAAACTCAGAATGTTGTTTGTTAAATCTTTTTAAAATTCCTTTTAGGAATTTAAAGTCAGTTTCAAACAAGTCAACATGATCTATAAAGATGGGTCATCGACCACACTGCAGTGTAAAAACCTGACCTCTAGGGGTCAGCCTTAACAAGTCAGAGTAGTGACTTGCGGGCACAAAACAGTTCTTAGAGCGCCTGTCAAAAATCTCTGAATCACTTTTTGTGTGCTTCCTAAGAACCAAGTTAATTGGTGTTCTTAAGACTAGCCAGCTTGGTTGTGTGTACACAATCTTGAAAATCCCATTTTAGTGCATTTTCGAAGAATAACCTGAATTCATATTTCAACTATCTAAATTATTTTTAGGATAATTGTGTGTGTTTAACACCGTGGTCAGTATTACATTAAAACTAGGTACACTTTCTTATAGTCTCAGCTTTTAAACATCATTTCCCCCCCATTTTATGCATATGTGAACTGTTTCACTGGAAGAATGTTAAATTCAAATGTCAAATGGAAATCTGTAGGAAGAGTGGAGAATGAAAATATGTTGGGTGTGTGTGTGTGCGTGCGTGTGTGTGTGTGTGTGATTCCCCTCACTCTGGATGCAGAGAGATTTTGATTCAGTGGGTTCCAGCTGAGTTGTTTTATCAGTGGCCTGCCTAAGGTTATAAACCAGACAGGCTGAGGAAGGTGAAGGCCTGTTCTAATCAAAGGACGACCTCTGGCATTGACTGACAAGCTCCTAGTAATGGAAGAATCTGAGAGCCTTCCCTTCACTTGCCCGATAGCCTTGCAGGTGTCCTCGGATGCTTTTCAGTGGCACAGAGTCCCAGTGCACCTCAGCCAACGTGCTGTTCACCACGGTCACTCGCACGTTCCCAGGAGCCACCATTGGAACTAGGGGAAAACAGAGAAGGGGGGAGAAGTGTCAACATTATTTTGAATTTCATGCAATAATGTTATTGTCGATACTTTTAACTTAAGTATGTCCTAGCTTTCTTCTGTGGGTTATCAAAGATTGAGAGTAGATTTTGGGGGATATTTTGTTTACTTGATTTTGTGAGAACAAGGTATCTTTTGTAAAAAAAAAAAAAAGCAATAATATTTATAATACCATTTAACATTCTCAACCTATAAGTTACATAGCAGGCTGTTTAAACTCAGAAATGCAGAGCAAAATGATTGCTCTACCCCTCCCTCTCCCAATCTAAGCACCTCTGGAGACGCCTTTAGCTTACAAGTCAGTCAGTCTGTTTTGCTGGGGCAAAGTATAAACTTCAGTATAAAGAATATAGGATAGAATAAAGTTTATTCTGTATAAGATAAAATGAAAAGAAATAGCATTGGCCACTTACGGTCTTCTCCAGAGTGTCCCATGACTACGGCTGGCTCTGGAGCAAATCCTGCATCGTTCAGGGCTTGCACTTTGATCAGGTAGGGAACGAAGGTTGGAGTGCCTGAGACAATGTATTTGGACACATTTGCCACCACCACAGACGTCCATTCATCGTCACCATCTTTCTGGCGCCAGCTAACTTTGTATTGAAGGCCCGGCCCATTTGATTCGAAACCATTCAAGGGCTATAAGAAAAGTCAAGTGATCAGAGCTTATAAAACAGATCATACATAACCTGTCATTGGAATAGCAGATCCAATTCCCAGACTTCAAGAAAATGAACACCGAAACTGAAATGCATGTTTTTAGCAACTTTCTCCAGGGATATTGATCTTTTTTTCATTTATGGTATGATTCAAAGCTAGTTTGGGATCAACATTCTAATTTCATAGGTTGTTACTTACTACTTTCAAGTAGTAAATGCCACAAAAGTCCATCAAACCCTGCCCTCACAACCAAAAGTGGGGAGGGAGACTATGAAAACATTTCAGTCATACAGTTTCCTTCATATAGTCCTGTTTATATGCTGGTATATCATTGTCAGTTTTTACTTGGAGTGAAAGTTGTGCTATGTTTCTTTTTTTAAAAAAATTCTTATCTTTTTTCTACATGTACAAATGTATTTAAGTATGTAGAACTATGTAAGCACTAAGTATGGTCATAACATCTATTTAAAATTGACTTTAAATTATGTAAGTAAATACATGTTAATCTTCCAAGCTCAGAAAACACAGATAAGCCAAAAAAGAGGAGGGGGGGAAGAAAATGAGAAGGGAAGGAAGAGAAGAAGCAGAAATGGTAGTAGCTGGGAATCACATGGTATGTGCTTTGGATGGTTCTCTATGATGATAATACTAGCCAGCACTCACTGAAGACATACATAAATTAATTATTTTAATACTATGAGGTCAGTTATGTTATTATTTACCCCATAGAGATATTACATAATAGTGATGTTAAACTGGCTTGAAGTTCCTCAGTCACTAAGTAGCAAAACTGCAGTTTGCTCGAGATTCATTTTGGTTCCAAGTTGTAAGCTTTTAACTACTACCTAGTACTGTCCCTTAAAGATAAATAATATATATTTTCCAAAAAATGGATAAAATGAGATTTACACATAAATACTATTTGAAAACAACTTCTTTTCCCACTCTAAAATTGAAGGTTTCATATATAGCTCACCTTCCATGTAATCACCAAATTATCAGGCTCTGATCCTAGTCCTTCTATAGCCGTGGGATTTTTATCCGGTTCTAGAAATTAAGCAGTCACATACTTTAAGTTTGGGACCCTTTTCTGATTTATTTCATTCACAGAATTGTGAATGAAGAGTTATTTTACCTGCAGCTTTAGTCAAATATTGTTCAGATGCCTCACTGGGCAAGCTCCTCCCGAGGCTGTTCACTGCCATCACTCTGAAGGAGTAATTCACATAAGGGGACAGCTTCAGCTGGGCTGTGGTCTGTGTTCCGGAAACTTCTGTTTGGTAGTGCCAAAGCCCGGCCTCATGCATTGCATCTTCATATTCAATGATGAATTCTGGCCATATACACACACACAAAAAGAGCCCAAAACAGTGAATTCAGTCACCCAAGGGGAAAGTTGCTAGGATAATAACAGAATAATCTACTAAGAGTCGTTGAACATGAATTATTTCACTTTCAAAAAATTCCACTAGAATATTTTGACTTCAGAGTTCTATCTTCATCCTCAATGCTTAAACGCACATAGTAATATTGGTAGTCTCTCTCTAGCATGCTTAGTTTAGTTACTTGATACTGCACTTGGGTAAATGTAAAAGATTTACTATGACATAGGTATAACTTAAACAATACATGTCTATTATTTAGACATGTATTCCTTCTCAAAGGAGATATACCGATAACATTGGTGTTGCCAGAGGAACTGCAAGTCTGGGGTGGGAGAAGACTTACTTTTATTCAGCGCATAAACTGCTGTCTCTACTAAAATGTATGTACACGTTTTACTCTTGTAAAAAAAATTGTATTTAGATATTCATTAGTTGTCTAGTTTGTGTCACACATTCATATGAATTACAGATAAAAAGGAAGTAGAAATACCGTATGTTGCAGTTCTCCAGTGTTAAGCACTCACAGTTCCCTTCCAGTCTATACTGATTTGCTAGTGATCTCCAGTTCTCCTAAATTCACATGTTGATGTCTGGGCCTGCTAACTCTTCCCTGTGGAACAGACTTGGATAGTCAACCACCTCTCACTTGCTTGTCTATTATAGCATCTCAATCTGGGTATATCAAGATCAATCCCAGTCTTCCTCCCAGCTGATACTAGCTTCTCTCCTTCTTTCATACTCTCAAAGATCTTGTCGGCTGTAACTTTATTTTTTTCTTACAATGTTTGCTTTCTTTTCTAGGTGTAGTCCCCATAGAACTTTAAAATATATGCAAATCTGACCTTTTCTCAGCACCTCATTCTTCTCAGCCTATTCCAAGCCACCAAGATATTTTGTATGAATTCATGCATAACCTTCTAATATATCAGTTTTCTAACTTTCTCAGTTCATGGTAGACTTATTGCCTGAGTTATTTTTTTCATGGCCCCCTTTGGGCAAAAGAAATATTTGCCATTTCCATGTAAGTAGTTAAATCCCTACAACTTAATGAGTATTCATATTTTAACAATTGAAGTCCTGTACCGTATAACTTCTTAAACTTTGTGAACAGATTAGACACCACCATCCTGACTTCCTTTTTCTCTCTGATTTTCTCATCATACTGCTTTTATCAAAGCAAAGTCTTTGCAGAGATATGACTTCTTCACAAAATACATAGTAATATCACCTTGAAAATGTGAACTGCCTCAAGCTAATATTTCATGTGGCATCTCCCAGATGTCACTCTGTTTTTTAAATATCAAATTTAAAATTCAAAAACTAAAACAAAAAATCACAGCAACTTCAGTGAGTTTTCTGAAGTTCCATGAAGTATACAAGTGCACAGGTAGAGAACAGTGATCCTGCATGCTCCCTCTACTTCACTCCTTGTGCTTCTATTGACTGTTTTCAATAGAAGAGCCATTAGGGACTGATGGAAGAAAGAGACCTGAATTTGGGACTTCACAGCCCTGACATCTACACCTAATCCTGTTATCAACTGTGGGTTTGAAAAGTCAATTGAGACCCACCAAATCTCAATTTTCTAATATAACAGGCTGGGTATTCCATCACTTGATCCTACCCTCCTCTCCTAAACTATTGGGTAATACGAAAAATTAATTTATCAAGCATTTCTACCACATGGTAGAAATTTAAGGTGATTCTTACAGATCTTGAACACAAAATATAGTATGTTTGCTTAATTAACATCTTAGCAATCAAGCAGGAGTATCCCACACCAGAATCTATAACCAGAAATAACTCCAACTCTGCAGAAAGCCCCAACTAGTTTCCTTTTATCAATAACAAAGGGGAGAATGCCAATAAATATCTCAGTGAGGAATTTCTTTTTTTTTTTTTTTTTAAAGATTTATTTATTTATGTATACAAGCACTGGGGTACAGACCAGAGGTGTGGGGAGGTGAGAGGATTCACCACAGAGAGCAGGGAGCAGAACAGGCAGGTCAATAGAAGTACACTGCTAAGGGGAGCAGCGGGCGAGGCAGGAGAGGTCTGCTGCGCCATGTGGGTGCCCTCTCTGGCCGGCAGCAGGGATCGAACTCGTGCTGCAGTGGCTGCGGTTTGCTTCATAGTGCGTTGCTTAACCCACTGCGCCACCAGGGAGGCCCCTCAGTGAGGAATTTCAATCGCATATGATAAGGTGCTTCAAAATGGTCATGAAGTTTATAAGTGATAAAGCTAATAACATGACATACTTGTAATAGGGCTGTTGTTGTCATCGCCTGGGGTCCATGACAACTGAACACTTTTATCGAGTTGATCTGTCAGTTCTAAATCAAAGGGAGGATTCGGGACATCTGTAGACCAAACATACACATCATAGTTAACCATCCATCCTTATGAGGCTCTCCTTTACTCTAATGCTGTTTGCAGAAGTGTGGCAAATTAAAGACACAGTACACTCACTGGTCAATGAGCATGCAACTGAAACAAAATGGAGACAACTGAGAGTGCGGGGAGCACACAGGCACACCCCAGATAACCCATCAATAGGTTCTGCTTGCCTCTTTCAAGCGAAATGAAATCACTCATACCCAAACCAGTGAAGCCGGCATGACTGGTTTACCAGCACTCTCAGTGTCTTCTCATAAACAGAGATGAATACAAACAGAAAAAATAGTATCTAATAGGTGGGAAACAGAATAGCAAATGTTGAAAAACAAATAAAGATAAACAAATACACTGTTGAAAGAATACGGAAATATTTTTTTTAATGAAACATGCTAACTTGCAGATTTGGAGGCTTCTGAAAGATGTTTATATTTTTAAGGCAGTTTTAAACTTGATGCTCTTTAGGTAGCCCTCAGCATGCATACCTTAGGCAGATGCTAAGAAAACAGGGAAATGGGAAGTATCAGGCTCTGGATGCTCCTGGGGACAAAGGATTCCCAGAAGCATGTCTGTCCCCTCTAATGTGCTTCTGAGATTCAGAGACTCAATGTTCCCCCTGAATCTTTTCCTGACTTTGCTGCTGGGGGTAACTCTGGTTCTTGGGAAACCAGATGCCATATAAAAATATGGACACTTCCTTCCTATCGGTAAAGAAGCAGTAAATGGCCACAGAGGACAAGCTTTCTATAGCATAATAAGCGTTATTTTGTGAAATGAAGCCAAGGTTAGGCTGTAAAATTAAATTTGGTATTTAGGTAATGAATAAACATGAAGGTTCTGTAATCGAAATGATTTCTGGAACTAATTTCTGATATTTTCCAGACTCAGAAAAATCACACAAACTGGAGTGCCCCATTTTGGTCTTTCTTTAGTGACTTGTTTTTGTTAACAGTGAGTCAGTCTCCCCTGATACAAAGGTCAAATGTTCTAAAAATCCATTGTTTTCCTGTGTAAATTTCTTAAAAATGGAATCCCAAAACAATATGTTTTCAAACAACTTATAGACCAAAAAAACAAAAACAAAAAAATAAGCCTAATTTATGGAATGCTTGTATAAATACTGTTTTCATTCTATAAAATGTAGATGATGGTTTCTGAAAGAGGGACTTTCTTCAAATGAAATGACTTTATAATAGCACATAAAATGATTAGAAATGAATGGAAACATATTCAGTGAGAAGGTCCAGAATTATGATGAAGACAGGATTTACAGCAGTAAATGGGCAACAAAACAGAATGTCTGACAAAGCTTTTTTCTTAAAGAAATAGAATGATGTGATAAAGAAAAGAAAGTAATTTTTTCTGCAAGCATGGAATTATTTGACAGACAATAGAAAAGAAGACTCATATTAGTTTACCGTAAATGGGAGCTGGAGTTGGAGTAGGAGCTAGAAAGAACATTAATATAAAGGATTTTAATCAAAATTAGTAATGGAAAGATATAAGATGCACAAGAAGACAGATTGAACACGACTAAGATTATAAAACCTTATACTTAGCTGTGAGGCACAGCATTGATAAACATGCAATAACAATTTTGGGAATAAAACCTTCAACTTTAAGTAAAAGTAGATTATTTCCCCCAATTTTCTTATAAAAATATCAGTAAATTCTATAACCTCCATTTTATCCCAGTGTAGCTACAGACTATATCCACACTGAAAACTACTTTGAAGACATCTTTCAAAGAAGAAAAACATGGGTATTAGATTCACCTATAAAACGGTAAAATTATAACATGCAAACATTTAACATGTTTCAGTCTAATCCAGGACAGCCACTTTTGCATTATGTGTTCCAGTTCTTACCCACAACGCTAAGCACGGCACTGGCAGAGACCATGTCCAGGGTCGTGTTGGCCACGCAGGTGTAGGTCCCACCATCATCATCGTTCACATCTGCTATCGCCAAATGGTCCTTGTCAACAGTGAACCTGTGAATGCAACACATTCAGAGAAGCTGCAGTGGACATCAACCAAACTGACAAGAGAGAAAGGTGATAAAGATTGTAGCATATTAGAATTAAATTTTTCCTTCAGGGCTTCAGCATATGATTTTTTCTAGAGATTGGTAATTTTTAAAAAAAGTTTATTTATTTATGCATGTGAGAGCTGGGGTACAGGTCAGAAGTGGGGGCTGAGAGGATTCATCAGAGACAGAGCAGGTCGCAGAACAGGCAGATCAACAGAAATACACTGCTGAGGGGAGCAGCAGGCAAGGCAGGAGAGGTCTGCCGGACCATGTGGGTCCCCCACCCTGGCTGGGATGGGACCCGTGCTGCAGTGGCTGTGGAAGCTCCACAGTGCAGTGCTCAACCTCCTGTGCCACTACGGAAGCCCTAGAGATTGGCAATTTTATTCTTATTTATTTTGTAACCTTTTTTAAAAAACTAATGTTGGTTTACAGTATTGTATGTGATTAAGGAGAATGTTCACACCTCTCCATGTGACCATGCCACACACCCATCCTTCTCCAACAATCCACTGGGACCCCTCTTTCCTTAATTTCTCATAGAGCTAAAATGATACAAAATGTGTATTTCTTTGATAATGATTAAAGTTGGAAAATAATTAGAATGATTAGAAACTTGGTAAGAAGGGCTATCATCATCTGGTCCAGTGAGCCTTAACTACCCTCTGGAGCTGTAGGTGCGTCCACACAGACCAGGAGCATCTGAGGTGAGGAGGGGGCAGCTCCAGTTACCCTGTCTAGAGGACTTTCCCTAAAGTTTCTGCGCCAACTCATTTTTTAACAAAGAGTATATTTTAAAACAATTTCTCACTGACTACAAAGTTGTGTGCCATTTTGGCCACTTGCAATTGAACTCTCAGCATAAAGTAAATGAGATTAATAATTGGGTTTATCAGCAGAAACAGGAAATTTAGATCAGTAATCATCAGAAAGAGTTTTTATGATGTAGCTTGTGGGCTTGAAAAATTACTCAGTGGGTCAAAAATCCATGCAAACAGGATTCATGTAAGATTTTAATGAGGTTGCATAAATCACTGTTTTCACTAGAACTTCCAAGTTAAAGCTTTAGCTAAACTCAACCTGACAGTCATATCTTCATAGTTCCTTCGCATCTTTATCAACTCATATCCTACAGTGAAACTGACCAGTTGAAGCACAGACCTAGATAGAACCTGGACACATAGAAGAGAAGGTCACACAGTTCTTTTAGGTGCCAGCAACAAGTAACAGGGCACCACCATAAGCACCATGGCCAACGAACCACGGGAACTATTTTCCCCAGCACATAGCATTCCTTCCCGTAGGTGACGATGCTTGTAGCTATGCAGCTAAAACTCATGCATTCAACTCTGGATGTTGTCAACCTTAGGGCCTCACATGGGATATGGTTTGACTGCTTTTTCATTTTAAACTAAAGAACTGCAACATGTTCAGAGACATGTGGAAACATGCAGACATACCCCATTGCTATGCTAGTTACAAGTCGGCGTAAGTGCATAGAGAAAGCTTATAAATGCTTTACCTGTTCTAGTCTTCCTTCCCTTTCTAGTAGTGTTAGGTAAAATCAAAAGACCCTGTCCAAATAAATACCACTCTTCTTTAAAATACTGACAAAGATTCAGGTGCACTCTGGTGATTAAAGAGATCATATTTCTGCTTATTTGTAAGATGGTAATGAAAACATCTGTTGAGATGATACTGTACAAGGTAGAAAACAATGGGCATTGTCCAAGGCCTGAAAGGTTTTTCCCATCCTGAATTACACAAGAGACTGGCTCACAAACATTCTCAGGGTATGATTTCAACAGCTCAATACCTTTCTAGGCCTAAATCCTTTACAGGAGGGAGAAAATGCATATCTATATTTTGGGGACAGCAGATGTCAGTTAGGAGAATTTAAAAACATTGCCATTAAATCACTATACGATAAACCTGTTGTTCAACAGCTGCTTAAAGAGAGAAGAGAAGAAAGAAATGGGCTTCCCTACCGTCCATCACTGAGCAGTTCGCTGCTGTCCTTCAGCCACGTGACAGTGGGGATCAAGGTGTGATCATGCTTTACTTTGCATTCAAAAGACACTGCGCTCCCTCTTTGCACAACTGCATACTCAGGCTGTTTGATGATCCTTGTTGGATCTGAAAGGTAAAGTTATTGTTATTCACTGCCAAATCCAGAGGATTTGCTTCCAGTAGCATAGTACTTAAAAATATTTTGTCACCTCTGTCTTACCTTTGATTTCTAAGTGGACTTCATTCTTTGCAATTCCTAACTTATTCGTTGCAATGCATGTATAAGTTCCTGCGCTGTCCTTCTGAGCTGCAGGAATTTCCAAAGTTCCATTTTCATGTAAAACATAAATATCTTCATGAAGAGCACTACCTTTAGCTCCTTTAAACCTTCATGATAGAAATGATTACAATGAGAACAAAAAATGTCAGAATTTGAAGTCAGACAAAAAATGTCATGCTCAAAGTCAACACAACTATTGACCTGGCATTACAGCATCAAACTCATAGCCGTTTGGTATCTGTACAAGTTTTTAAGTTTGTGTGGTCCATAAAGAAAGATTGTAAAACTGGAGAATTCAAGGATAAATGGTGCTTGAAGAATTAGGGTGGCAGTATAAATACCTGCAACTTTCATGATTAGCAATTTAAAACTTAATAAACAATACTTACATATGCTATCACTGAATAAATGATAAAATAAGTAAAGTGAAAACTACTATTTTTGACATTTCCTTCTAGTGTGATGTATTTACAGCTGCAGGCTACAATGGTAAAGGGATTTTGCTTTTAAGGTTAAAGGTTTTATTTTTGAAAGCATAAATAGGAAAATATTCAGGAAAGAGAAAAACTAAAGCATGTATGTCATGTGTCAGACAAGAAAAGTGAGGATGGATTAGAAGTGATGAGGCAAGGTCAACCTAGACTAAGAGTTAATCCTTTCACTATGAAATCATCTGCACTAGCACCAGTGTTTCTCTTCTCTGTGGTTAAGATGAAGACCTGAGAGATTATCCTTTATCCTAAAACTAGTTTTAATCTCACATGAGCCCAGTACAGTGTCTGACACCTGGTGGATGATCAATAAGTGAATGCTTTGATTTTCTTTCACTCATTTGTTCTAAGCTGCTGCCTCTCCTATCCTTGCTCCAGCTCATGCTGGAGTAAACAAGCTAGGAGGATGAACAGGATTTGTATCAGGAGGATATGTCAGTAGGAGTGGGACAGGAAAAGACCTGGACTAAAATGTGGGGTGAAAACACAGAGGTGGGCTGGGTCTAAGCCTGCATTCAGCTCAGGTGGGAGAGGTAATAAAGATGGATACTGTTAATAACAGGCTTTGGTTTTGAGCTTACAGAAATTTCTCCCCCACCCCAAATGATGTTTTATTATTCAAGAATATCCCCCAACCAGTTTCTCTGACCACCATTCATGAAGCCCCAGGTGATACTCACGGCATTGTAAAATACAGCAATGTGAAGTTTAAAAAATATTCACATATACTTCTGAGATTGATAAAGTGCTAAATAGGTCATACTTGTGAAAATACTTAGTAGCTAATATATGATTGTGAATGAATTTAATGATTTATAGCTTGATGGTTTCTGCCCTACTCTCTCCCTGTCTGTTCTCTGGCTAAAGCTCAACATATTGACAAATGTGAAGGTTTTATCACAGGTAAATATTCATAGTAAATAGAGCCATTACTTACCACTCAATGGAAGGCAAAGGAGACCCAAAGAAGGCACAATCTAGCAAAGCAGGCCTGTTTGCAATGACCTGATAGAGAGCGTTTGCAGATGTAAGGATTCGTGGTGGCTCAGCTAAAAACATTTTAGAGAAAAGTAAATATTAAGGTAAAATAAACATTTAGGCCCAACATTTATTCTACTGCATTTTGTTTTAAAGCCATTTAGAATCTATGATAAAGAACAACCAATATGGCTCTTCCCTTATATTTTCTATCAGGCTGCACTCCCAGTCACTCAAGGTGGGAAAAATACAAGCTTGTTTTTCTTTGTCTCTGGCCCCCAATCTCACTCAGGAACAGATATTAATAAATGATTTCTTTGCTATGTTTGCTACTACATTGTGAGTCTTTGTAGGCAGGGAATAGGAAATTTTATGGTCTTTTCTCCCAGTAACTACCATAGTATCTGCCACAAAAATAATAGCCAAGTACATTTTTGTTGAATAACTGGTCTATCATAGCTAGGGTTATCATGCGGGAGGGTGGGTGGGAAAGGTGGGGAGTACACAGGTCAGTAGAAAATAGCAGAGAGCTAAAGACTAAAAAGTAGAACAAGAAATCAAAACTGCTTTCTAAACATCCATTAATATCTTAACTATTTAACTCTTCATGTGATTTCTTGTCATTTCAAGCATGAAAAAAAAAAAAAAAAACAACCCACAAAGTATTGTTGGCTCCTTGACTATAATTTTGCTTGAAAAGCGCCTACTATACTTCAAGAATTGAAATAGAATTCTCTGACACTACAAAAACAATTCTCACATACATTAATAAATTTGGCATCCAGGTAGTTTTGGCCAATATAAAAATACATTCCCAAAGACCAACCATTTAAGAATACGCTTAACAAAAATGTAAACCCTAAAATTAAGGTGAAAGTAAAGTCTACATTATGTGAAGTTACCAGCATAGTAAGAACTTAGTAAATGCTGATATTATACTGGCAACATAAGCCGACTTCACGTACTGAAGTCACCCCCAAAAAACATAAAACTATGCTGGAGTATATCATAGTTCTCTAAACATATTATTATGAGTTAATAAGAACAAGTGACTTGAATGGAGCCACACATTATAATGAATGACTTATTTTCAAAATATCAGAATTATGAAATTGTTATTCAACTTCTCAGTGTCTGAGATTGTACCACCACAGCATTCAGTTACTAAGAGCAGACAAATACTATTTTCCTCCTGATGGGTTTGACACTCTCGCCATCTGCAAATGGAACCATCTATTAGATTATTTCTGGAAGAATTTGTGATTATAAAAATTTGATGAAAGAACATTGTGACCAGAGTGTAATCCCCTTTAGGGCATAGTCTGTATCTTATCCATCTTCGTACATCCTAACAGCTCCCAGTACAGCACACTGCACACAGAGATGTTCAATACACATCTGCAAATGGGAAATCTTTTGGGCACTCATTGATTTAATTTGCCATGTCTTAAGAGAAAGAAGAGCTTACCCAGCACATTTACAAATGCATTTGCCAGTAAATATCCATATTCATTGGAGGCATTGCACTGATAGACCGCACTTGATCTTTCTTGAACATTTGAAAAAATAATGGTATCACCATCAATTTTCCTGCTGGGGTCATCGGAGGCAACTGTTTGGTTGTAAAAATGAAAAATACATATTTATTCCTTTTTGTTTAAAAGATGTATATTAAACATGTAAAGATTGAGCTCCACAGTACAGTAAGTAGTGGAGTACATGAAGTCTAAAGAACAAAGTTTTTCTTCCTCACACTCTGCCAGTTATCAGCATGGGTTTGTGCTCAATATTCATTTAGTTTTAAGTGGATTGATTCTCATAAGACTGAATATTATTTTGAGAGATGTACTAAACAAAAGCACAAGTTAGGTGAAAATGCCATAACAAATTTCAGGAAAACACTGTCTAGTTCACAAAGAAGCTGTGGTTACTTTTGAGGAGGCAATTAATTATGAGGAGGAGAGAATAAAAACTAGTCAAAAAATACAGAATCATTCTGACTTACTGAAACCGGCATCATTTAAGGATCTCTTATTGAAACAGGTAAATAAATAAGTACATCTATAAATACATAGTTAACAAACAAACATGGAAATATTTATTTTCCAGTTCTACAAGCTCCTGAGGTTAAAGTAGAAATAAGTTGTGTAAATTTTCCTTTAAGGCAGTGTTTTCAACTAAATCTCCTAAGTACTTTAAAAACATGTTAAAACCAGGATTGACCCCTATGGAAGCAGAATGGAACTGGTTGGAAAATAAATGTGAGAATTTAAACTGCCATGCTATTGGAGATAAATTCCCTTTGGTGAATGCCAGAGATTAGGCTGTGACCTTAATGTAGCTTTCAAAGTACACTAAAAGAGGTAATAGGTATCTGTCTGAGCATGCTGATCAAAATCAAAGCTACATAATAGCACCCTTTCTCTTAAACTGCTCTTGCAACTTGAACCACTTAAGTAATCTGCTTTCATTCTAAATCCCTTTTTCTCTTTCATGACAGGAAATGCATGTAAGACATACCACTTCATTCAGATTCTTTTATCACTTTAAAATCTCAACTAGTTGGTAAACCCATGATTTACCCACTCACTACAATAAAAAATAAGCTAAACAATAGTTATTCACCCTTGTTTATTAAACATATTCAAAGTATCATACACACTCATCCTGTGTTAATTTTCTTAACTGCTACAAGAAGAAGTTGCTACAAAATAGCAACAACAAAGTTGGTGAGGATGTGGAGAAAAAGGAACTCTCTTACACTGCTGGTGGGAATGCAAGCTGGTCCAACCATTATGGAAAGCAGTATGGTGGTTCCTCCGTCTACTAAGAATGGAACTTCCATAGGATCCAGCAATCCCATTCTTAGGAATATACCCAAAAGACACAAAAACACTGATTCAAAAGAATACTTGCACCCCTATGTTTATAGCAGCACTCTTTACAATAGGTAAGACCTGGAAACAACCTAAATGCCCAAAAACAGATGAGTGGATCGGGAAGCTGTGGTACATATACATAATAAATACTATTCAGCAATCAAAAAAGATAAACTAGACGCATTCATGGGAACATGGATGGAGCTGGAAGGGATTATGCTCAGCGAAGTAAGTCAGAAGGCAAAAGAAAAATACCAGATGGTTCCCTCCCTAGGAGGAACATAAGGGAACCAAAGGAGGATCAAGGAAAGGAATAAGAACAATAATAATAACAGTAACAGCAATAAAGACACAGAAACCAAAAATGAGGAGACAAGGACAAATTGGGGACACTTGGTGGGGAGGGAAGAGGTGAAGGGTGGAGGGCAGATGGGAGCACGGGGGACTGAGATGATGGTGCACTGGTGATATGGTGATGGGGAATACATGGGGATTACAATTGATGTCAAATATATATATAATTTTAAAAAGTTAATATAAAAAAAAAAGAAGTTGCTACAAACTGAGTGGCTTGAGACTGCACAAAGTTGCTATCACATAGTTCTGTGTGCAGTTGTTCAACTACAGTCAATAGCTACTTTATGAAATCGGCCGAGATATTCCAGCGACTTTAACTAGCAATAGGGGTGTGCTGCGATACTTTCAATTTGGCATTTAAGCTCGTCCCTGCTCTTTACGACTCTAATAATGTCAGAATTGCCTTAAGGAGCTTGTTCTTCTAACAAGATGACAAAAGTTAAGTTCTAATTACGTTAGCAGGTTACAGATTTCAACAAAAAATGACAACCGAGGAGAGAAATGTCACCCTGGCTTATGTGACAGGAAGAACCCTGTGAATGTGATGTATCTCGGTGGTCCCCACGTTCCTGGCCCCAGGCCCCAAATCTAGTACCATGGGGCCTCTGCGACTCACCTGCTCTGAGCAACACCCACTCACTGCCTCAGCAAGGCATGAAAGAAGAACAGCATTTCCAGAGTCTCTTTCCCCATCACTGCTCTCAGCACTTGTGGCCCCAGCATGTGGGCGCTCAGTGTTGAGACTCCACAGGGGACTCTCAATGCCCACCATGAGCTCATTCTGCCTCTGTGGACATGCCAGGCAGGGGATGGCTGGAAGTGCAGGGCACGGGCAGAGCTCTGAGCTGAATCTCCCTGGGTGGGGAGCTGACTATGTCAAAGAGCTCCTCAGATTCCTTGAGTGTTTTGAGCTTTTAAAAGTGACACCACTGTGTGTTGTTAAATGGGGATAGAGTTTCAGTTTTACAGGATGAAAATATTCTGGAAATGCTTCACAACAATGTGACCATAGTTAACCCCACCGAAGTGTGCATTTAAAAATGGTTAGAATGGTGAATTTTATGTTTTTTTTAACCACAATAAAAATAAGTGTCATCACTATGAATATGGAAGTCCAGTGCTAATAACAAAGTCAGTAAGATAATCCTCCCCAGTTGAGGACTCATTAATCACCACATAAATCATTTTTTTAAAAAACCCTTTATGCCGTTCATGGTTGCATTTTTCTTTGTTCTCTACTCTTCAATGTTATTCTTTATCCAAAAGGCATCTGACTGTGTCTGCCATTTCTTCTGCTAACCAGAGCAGTATTCAAACATTTAATTTTGGCAAGATATTTAGGAGCAATATAAACCCTTTCAGGAAGAGTAGTGAATAAGCAGATCTCTCTCATGGGGACTTGGGCTACATTTCTTCAAGCACTTACTAAAGAAGTTCAAACAAGCCCTGGGTTGGTCATGGTGACATATGGAGGCTCAGTTGGTGACTGGGCAGAGAATGGAATCAGCAGTGCAGACACTTGAAGCCTTTAGACTCTGCACTGGCTGCTGGGTGAGAGGAACTCCAGCCTCCACATTATCCAAAGGAATAACAATTAATTCTGATAATAATAATAACAACAAATAATTCTGGGAAAAAAGAACTCAGGTACTTTTTGAGTTATTTTTTCACTGCTATCAATGAGCAATGAAGAAAGAAAAATTCAAGAACATACACTCACCACATATAATGCAAAGCCCCATAGGTGAGTTCCAGAACTTATATGATAGCTTTCCGACAACTCTTTCAACCTACCTCTGCTGACATATGGTTGGATAAAGCTACAAATGTTTTCAACATTTAAACAATGGGAACAGTAATAATAATAATTAGTGCTTAACCTGACACGTAGAGAATCCTATAAAATTTTTAAATGTATTACACTATTTTATTTTAAAAAGGACTTTGTGAAATAGTATATGCATTCTAGAGATGAGGCACTAGAGACTGGAGCACTTCACAGTGCATGAGATTAATGCTCAGATTTTCTGAGTTAGTTTACTTTCTAAACATCTGCTGACATCTGAACATTTGGGCATAATATAGAACAAATCTCTGGAGGAAGAGATTTATCTACCACTTCCAAATTCTGTAAGGGAATGCTAACAGAGTCCTTCACTTTTTAAAAATTAATTACTTAATTTTTCTTACAACGTTTGCTTTCTTTTCTAGGTGTTGTCCCCTTAGAATTTCTACCACCAGTTCACCCGTGCCCCATCACCACAGTCCCTTGTGCTCCTCCCGTCCCTGCCCTGACCCCAATCCCTACCTCTTCCCCCGCTAATGTCAGAGTGCTTCACTTTTAAGAAAAGGAATGAGATGCCTTGGAATCTTGGGACTATCCTGGATGATGACTCCATCCTCCTGACTGTTTATCATGTGCTATTACTGACTTTCAATCTCTCCCTCCAATGAGAAAGAATAAGTAACCAAGACAGGAAGCTCTCTTCTGCCCTTTGTTCATTTCTCCATTTCCCTTAATAACGGTTCTGCACATGCTCCTTGTAGAAGAATCTGAGCGCTCTACAGTCACTCACATCTGGACAATTAAAGGACTACAAGAGGTCTTCTAAGACAAGGCCAGTAATCACAGTACCCATGACCTTGGCCTCAGCCATTTTTGTTCTACCCCCACATGTTCCCAAATGTTGCAGGTCACACAATAAAGCTAAAGTTCTATTCTGGCACCAGCTCTCGGCAGCTGTGTTTTTAGTTGACTTCCGTAGGTTGTGTTTACGATATTTTATGTAGTTTTGGGAAAATGCATATTTAATACAATCTGGTTTTGCTTCAAGGAAAATTTAAAGTAATCTGGCCAGTTCTGGGAGAACAAAGCTTTGGAAGAATTTGAGATGGGAGCCCAGATACTTTTTGAGTTAATCTTTCTAGATTTGTGAAACAGTAGGTTCCAGGTCTGAAGTACACGGTCACAAATCAATGACTGTATTTTGCTGACAAAACCCAATCTTGCCCCTACCTTTTCACCCTGAAACTACTCCTCGTTGTACAGTTTTTATGTGCAGTTGGCAGCAGTGGCTGCAGAGGCACGAGGAGGATGCATCCCTGTCCTTAGGTGATCACCAACAAGTCAGGAGTGAGGAGGCTGTGTAGCTGGCACCGGTTTCCTGGTACGTTCTCTGCTGTGTGGCACCTGACGGGAGTGCTGTCCAGCTCCCTACACAGTAATGCCCCAGAAGCAGTTGTTCCCCAGCTCTCCCCTTCAGCAGCTGGTTTACACAAGGCTTCTGAGGTTCCTGGGGTGGCAGCATTGCCAGCTAGCCTGTTCATGCTCACAGCTAGCTTCTGGGACCTCCTCTTGGCCCCTTGAGCTTAGGAACCCTAAGCTTAGGAACCCTGACCTATCCAATTCTGTGCTGCTGTGTGCCACAGTTCTTGCTCTCTCTTGCCCCCTCTGCCTCTCTGCCATTCTTCCCTCCATCCTCTATCATTGCTAGAAGCATCTGCGGGTGCACAATTCAGCAGACTGCAGATGAGAAACAAACCCAAGTCCAACTTTCAGCTTGGTCCCAAATCTCAAGAGCAACTATGTTTAGGGGCAACTATCAAACAGGGTAGAAAGAGGAATGGCACAAGTCTCCTCAGCTTTTGCTGGTTTTTTGTTTGGTTGTTTGTTCTTTTCTTACAGTTCTCTTCCTCATTTACTCTTTATGTTGGATCAGAGAAGTTTAACACAAGCTGGGGGTGTGTCTGGTTCACACTGAACTTAGCTGTTTAGGCTGAGTGGTTAGCCAAGAAGTCTCTCGGCAGAAGCTGTAGGTGAACCAGATGCCGAGGGCAGGCGTGGAGAAGAGCTGTGCCCTTGCAGTATCACCCCACAGCGAGCCATGAGGGTGCCTGCCAGGTGCCTCAAGTCCATCCCCTCAGTGGTAAGTGCACCTTTATCTTGGCCAGCTCACATCATCTCATGCAGACACACAGCACTGGCATCACCAGGCAGCCTGGCAGGCTGGCAGGCTTTGCTGGCAGGCTGCATGGTGTTGCTTTCCTGGAGAGAACACGCCAGAGGAGAGCCACCCTGGGCCTGTAGGTGTTGTAGAAATCAGACTCTTACCTTTGCTCAGCCTCCTTTTTTCTTTCCAGTGGGGGCTTAACTAATACTTTTGGGATGAAGGAATGAACTGATTTGTAAATTTAATTGAGAGATTTTGTTCTAACCCTCATTCTGTTCTGAACCTAATCATATGATTAGGAATTAGAGTAAAATGGTCTAGTTTGTTTTCCAGAACCACTCTTCAGCAGCCCCTACCCAAACAGGCCTTTTTATGTGACCGTCCCTCCAATATCACCAAAAGGAGAGCATCTGTGAGTGAATTTTCAAAGCTCTTAATACAACTGTAGTTAGGAGATTCTCCCAAGAGGCACCATCTACCAGGTTGGGAAGGACAATAAGCCAAGCAAATCAGGAGGAAAGATAAACTTCATTATTTAACCTCCCCTGGTTCTTATGGCCCTCAACTACATCTTCATTTTCCCTGCTCATGATTGTGCTCTGGCTGCAGAGTTAAAGGATTTCTCTCTTTTTTTTTTTTTTAAAGATTTATTTATTTATGCATATAAGCACTGGGTTACAGGCCAGAGGTGTGAGGGGGGTGAGAGAATCCACCAGACAGAGCAGGATGCAGAACAGGCAGATGAACAGAAACACACTGCAGAGGGGAGCAGCAGGCGAGGCAGGGGAGGTCTGCTACGCCACGTGTGGACCCCTCCCTGGGCGCAGGCAGGGATCGAACTTGTGCTGCAGTGGCTGTGGTTCGCTTCATAGTGCGTTGCTTAACCCACTGTGCCACCAGGGTGGGCCCAGGATTTCTCTTTTCACTAGGCCCTGGCTCCCTAGTTTTTCTGCTGAGTAGTTAAGAGAGGTGGCTCCTCCCACGTGTCAGTTTCTCTGTCCATCGGTCTCAGGTACACAGTTAGCCTTCCACCGTTCAGCCTCCTCTAAGTGGTACAGCACCTCTGAGATGTAAAATGCGGTGCCAAAGTGCTGGGCACCACCCTTTATTGTCATGCTGTATGCATTCCTGAGAAAATCAGATGTTGCAGCATAAACCTTTCTTTAGTTCTGGGCTTTCCTCCACTTTTTCTGTTTTCATTCCTATGCAGCAGCTCCCCACGCAGCCACAAAGTACTGTCTGCAGTTCTTCCTGATCCAATCATGGTTAAAGCTGGGAGTGAAAATATCCAAAGCCCACTTGCTTTAGAATGTTTTCTCCCAGGAACACATTTCCTTTTACAGTAAATACAGGCTGCCTGTTTCGAGTATCTGATAATTACTTAATTGTGTGACAGACTAATGCCTAATAAATTAGTATTAGGGAACAGGGCGCTATTTCTCTGTCTAGGCCCACAACTGACAGACCTTAATGGTGAGAAGTGGGGGCAAGTACCATTTTAGATGTGCCAGCAACTTTCAGGTCCATCTTAGGAGAAGACTGTTTTGGGGAAACCAGTTTAATGGGCCTTTTAGTTATGCAATATTTGATTCTGGCTTGGAGGCATAAAGAGGCCAACCTGCTCTACAGCACGAACTGCAGGTCATCTTTATTGTGAGCAAAGAATATTGTTGCAGGTTATTACGGTATTGACTGGATTGTGACCCTGAGGCTGGGTTTTAAAAGAGAAATTGATTTTCTCTCTCTGGTCTACCAGAAGCTCTGAGCCCCAAGAAAGGGAAATTGTTCAAAGATTCAGCTGTGTGCAGCAGCTGGAGTTGGGTTGAGTTGAGAAAAAAACGAGAGCTAGTAGGTTCTCTGTGGGTGGCCATAGCTTAGGAACCTGGGAGCAGGAGGTGTGTTACCTTTCTTAAGGTTTTATTATTTGTTTGCTGTAATTTCCTTATATTATTCCCAAACTTTTAACCAGGCTTTGTGAAAATGGTCTTTGCTGTGAGTTAGAAGATTAATGGAAGGGTCTGTGGCCACAATGTGGAGATGTGCTCTGGGCAGCAAGGAGAAGCAGACTGAAAGAGTGAACCAGCTGGGGCCAGGGAGGTGGTTGAATGGAGTGACAAGGCAGAGGCTTCTGTAAGCATCACTCAAGGATGATCTAAGCTATACATGGGGAGGAAAACAGGCTAGAATAAATGTCCTGTGTAAGACCGTGCTCTTTGAAGACTGGAAAACTTGGGAACACTTGGGCTGTGCGTAGAAATGAAAAAGCTCTTTACGGGGCTCCCTGGTGGCGCAGCGGGTTAAGCAACACACTATGAAGCAAACCACAACCACTGCACCACAAGTTCGATCCCTGCCCCCGGCCAGGGAGGGAACCCACATGGCGCAGCAGACCTCTCCTGCTGTGCCTGCTGCTGCCCTCAGCAGTATGTTTCAGTCCATCTGCCTGTTCTGCTCCCCACTCTGTCTCTGGTGAAGCCTCTCACCTCCCGCGACTCTGGCCTGTACCCCAGCTCTTGTATGCATAAATAAATAAATCTTTAAAAAAAAAAAAAAGAAAAAGCTCTTTACATTAAAACAATGCTGTTTCTTATTCTTGTCATATTTTCTGGTTCTCTCTCTAGTCTTCCCACCCATCTCCTCTGTCTGCTATGATGTTTCCATAAATCTCTTGACATTTCAAACAAAGAAAATAGTCTAAACTTTTCAGTGATGTTTACTTCTCACCCTGCTTGTCATTCTTGTAATCCATGCAAAAAATATTGCCAACTCCCAAACAACACATACCATTAGACTAACAGCATCAAGTATTCAGTCATAATAAATACTTAAGGTAATAAAATCGAAAGCTAAAGGGCATTTGGTGACTCTCTTTAGCTTATATACTGCTTCCTTCCTTGACCCTTTAATTATAATCATTTGATCCCTGTTGAGCTGCAGCTGCAGGATATGCCTTCCCAAAATAATCACAGAAGCTTTTCCTAAGATGTCCAGAGAAGACACATGTGTCTCTCTGGCCTGTGCAGCTAAGCAGATGCAGGTCTTCTGGGTTTTGAGACAAACTGCTATCATGACCTTAGAGAATGGAGATTACCCAGATTTAGGGTCATCTCTATAAGGAAAAATCTTTCTATGACAGGACAAACTTCTAGATCATCTAAGGTGGTGTCATGAGTTACCTTCTCCTCGTCATGTGAGATGCCCCCTCTCCCCTTGATGCACCAAGCCACTATCTTATTCTTTAGACCCTCTTATTTTTTAAACTGTCAGTCTGTCTACTAACTTGAGAATTTAAAGTTATGTAAATACTTCATACATGTTATTTAAGTTGGTCTTTCTTTCCTATTAACTTGTGTTAATTTGTTTGCTTGACCAGACCAAGAAGAACCCTGAGGAGTAGGGAAGTGTCCCCTCTGCACTTCCATAGAGCTATAGTCTGAAAAAAATACTTATAGGAGCCAATCACAGAAACTTACTTTCTATTGGGACCCCATTTGATAACCAGCTAATTCTGGGCTTGGGGTTGCCATCAGCTCTGCAGATCAGGGTTCCATTCTCTCCTGGGGACAGCACAAGATTTTGAGGTGCCATGATCCAGTATGGAGCCGCTTTATTTAGGAAAGAAAAAAAATCTGAATCAAAATTAAATATTCTAGCAAATTTTGTACATCAAGTTATTATAAAAATAAGCATTTTAGCAAAACACTTGTTTCTTTAATTTTTCAATGAGTAGACTTAAGTGTTCCAAGAACGTTTTTTATTTGCAAAAGGACGTTTAAAGAGACTAGTTGATATATATATATATATATGTATTTTCCCCACACTCTTACATCATTTTGTTTTACACTAATCAGACATCAAAAAAGTGACAAGTATATCTGAGGTTGTAATTTACAGGTACGGATAGCGTTAAGAAGCATGCATTTAAAATCTCAATCCCATAGAACACAATTATAAAATTAGGAAGCATTTTTGAAAAGTTGCAGTTAGTATAATGTCCCCTAAGTCCTCTCACCCAACTTTTTCTAATAGTAAACATCTTCACCATGATAAACAGTTAGCAAAACAAGGAGTTAACATTAAATCTGCAGCATGCATTGTTTGAATTTCCCTATTTTCCCACTGTTTTATCTCTGTCCCATGACCACACTGTGTTTACCTGTCAACCTTCCTTCTCCTTCCTTAGTTTCTTCCAATCTGATAGTTTCTTTGTGTTCCCTTGTCATACATGCCCTCGAGACTTTTAAAGTGTACTGACCAGTATGTAAAATATCATTCAGGTTCAGTTTATTTGATGTTTTCTCATGTTTAGACTGAGTGAGGTTTTGGGTGATGGACCTTTCTGACTACCTGATATCATATGACTTAGTACTGGTTATGTTAACCTTGATCGCTTGGTTAAGGTGTAGCTGCTAGAATTCTCCATTGCAAAGTCACTATTTCCTGTTTCCATAATATTGTCATTAGAAGTGAGTGACTAAGTCCAGCCCATTCTCAAGTTCCATCTCTAAGAAGGAGGGGTAGGAAGAATTTGTGAATTTATGTCAAATCTGTCCTACCAATTTTTTCTTGGAAGAGGGGCTCTTTGAAACTATGCAAAACTCCTGTTATTCCTTAAAGTTTCACCTACTAATTTTAGCATTCATGGTAGATCTTGCTGACAGCAGCCAGAGAGTCAAAGGAGGATTTTGTATTTTCCTCATTCCTTCTATGTGTATTAAGATTCTATACGGAAGATTTAAAGGAGCAAATTTTTAGCTTGATTTAGATACACTACAAAAAGCAACAAGAATAGAGTCAAGGTTCCTTGTTGTTGACACAAATTTGCATTTCGTATTATCAAAGAATATCATCAAAAGCATATTTAACTGAGTATTTAAATTGCTCATAAGCCAAGAACAATGCATTTTAAACAATGATATACCTTTTACTGTGACAGAAATGGTATGATGGATGGCTCCTAATGCATTTTTTGCTATACACTGGTAATTTCCAGAGTCTGCTTCCGAAACCTGAGTGATTTGCAGAGTTTTTTTAAAGTTCCTATAAAATGTTCGGTTGACTGGCAGTGTTCCATCTTCTTTTATCCAGTAAATAACAGGGGTAGGCCTGAGAGGATAAATAAAAAAATGATATTACCAAAAAAAGTTTATGTGTGGCTGTTATTGAGGGTGAATTTTATGAAAGTTTATAAGAAATTCTTAATATAAAGACCACAAGAAACACAAATACATTAACTAGCATCAGACTTTTAAAAAAAAGCTCAGAATCTTATATTTAAGTTGGCAAGCTATCACTTCCACATCATCAGAACTGCACTAATTCACAGTACACCATAAACACTGACTTCAGAGATGTGAGAACTATAGTGAGATGTAGTGAACACTGGCATAAGTTACTTTGTTTAAGGGACCTAATTATTTTCTCAATGTTATCTATAGGGAATTCTTGGGAATTTTATATGAAGGCACTATGTCAATCAAAAGAATTACCATGAAATGAATGATAGTTATTTCCTACCAGCCAGAGTTAAAAATGTATAGAAAAAAAGCTAATATATGTGTGTGTGTATATATTAAACACACATATATATCTGTGCCTGTGAACTCTAACACATATCACATTTCCATATCAACTGGAAGAATTTTTCTACTTTATAACAGGTCATCTGATGAGGAGATGGAAATAAATGGAGGAATAGTATTATTTTTTAAAATTTTATTATTAATGATATCTTAAAATATTATACCAATTGATAAGAATAGATAAAACTCATGTATTACTCATAGCATTTCTTACCTACTCTTTTTTTTTAAAAAATGAAATCATAACACAAAGAGCCAGATGAAAAACCTGAACACAGGCTTGAAGTGAAAAGAACTGCTTTAAATTCCCAATGCTGTAATGAAAATGCTCTCTGACCTTGGATTCCTGACCTCATTGGACCTCAGTTTCCTTAGTTGACTTAATAGGGATAATAATGTTTGTCTTGATCTAATGACTTTAGTAGGTTTTCTTGAGGGTAAAATAAAAATCGATTCAGTGCAAACATTTATCAAGCACTGAATATAAACCAAGCACTGAGTTGTGTATTGGGAAGAGATAAATGAAAAAAGAATTGCCCAGGCACTCAGGAAATCACAATATTTGTCATTAGAAATGCAAGTGGGATTAATTGATTGTGGAATTGCTTCTGGTTTCTTTGGTTGAATAAAAATAAGTGAACATCTAAAATAAAACATGCTGAGGAAAAATAAGAGACAGAAAATGTGAAATCATTTTTGAAAACTAAAGATACTATCAGTGGACTATTATAGCATGATATAGTGCTTCCTTACAGTCAGATTAATCCATTAATCCATAACTCGTATGATCTGAAGGTGAGCGGGGATAGGAACTTGACATCATTGCTTACAAATGACTGAGTGAGTCATTAACTGTTTTGGAGGCAGACTAATCCACTGAGCAGTAGTTAAGGATTAGAAATGTACTGATTCTACAAGTCTCATGCTTATTGCTTCATAAGTGATAGAGCCTCATTCTTAGTTTTACAATATTTATGCAATTTTCAAGTATCAATCATATTTTAATTTTTTATCTAATATGTCATTTGTAGGAGAGGGAATCACTAATTGTGAGACTGAATATCTTGACTTCCAACAGTTTAAAAGTTAGTAGATTAAGCCAGTGTTTGACACAATAAAGATGAAAATTGCAAGTTTTTTTCTGCTGGTGGTGTTTTATTTTCTGGTGGGAAAGATGGATATTTAACGAGTCTTTAAGGGGGATTTTGCTCTTTTTCAGTTACCTGGTAAACTCAATGGCATGTAGTGTGATTTCCTGACATCGCCAACAGAGGGCTCCACTTGCCTCTTGAGGTAAAGTTATCCCTTGAGGCTAATTCTGAGAAGGAATGTGATGACCATGGTAAGGATAGCACAGATCACAGCTGAAGAAGTAAAAGTGTTTCTGAGACCTCATTCAGTGTTTTTAACAGAAGAAAAGCACCAATAGTTACTTGTGCTGTGCCAGGCATAAGAGGAGGCTAAGCAGAAGCTTGCCTCTCATGTGTACCTAACATAACACAGTTGTTCTTGTATCTGAGTCAGGGTTTCCCTGAAACTTCTGTCAAAGGCACATGGCTGCTGGGAGTGACATCCATTTGGACATGCATACATAGGAGGTCTCTACAAAGAAGCAGGGCTTGGCTATCAGAGAAAGTGTCAGCTCCATAGCTAAGTACAAGCCCTAAGAGGCCATGTCTGCTTCTGACACTAGGAGAACAGCGAGGGTGAGAGAGATGACTGGAAGGATGTGAGAACTCATGATATGCCTGGCTAACAGAAAACAGATGTCACATTGTGAACCCACAACTGAGGCCCCTGGCAGTATAACTGGAACAAGTCCATGACAGCACAACTGTCCTGCAGACCTGTGGACAGATGATCAATAATAAATAGCTATTTTTGTTAAACTGCTAAGTTTATTTATTTTTTTAGATTTTATTTATTCATCATACAATAGATGGGGTAAAAGCCAGATATGCCAGGGGAGAGAGGATTCACCAGAGACAATGTGGGGAACAGAACAGGCAGATTGACTAAAATACACTGCTGAGGGGAACGGGCAAGACAGGAGAGGTCTGCTGTGTCATGTGGGTCAGTTTCCTGGCCAGGGATTGAACTCATGTTGTAGTGGCTGGCAACAACTTGATAGTACTGTGTCTTTATTTTTATTTACTTATGCATACAAGAACTAGGGTGTAGGCTAGAAGTGTGGTGTGACAGAGTGGGGACAGAACAGACGGATCTACTGAAATACACTGCTGAGGGGAGCAGTGGGCAAGACAGGAGAGATCTGTTGTGCCATGTGGGTTCCCTCCCTGGCTGGGGATCAAATTCACACTACAGTGGCTGCTGAAGCCCCACAATGCTGTGTTCAACCCCTTGTGCCACCAGGGAAGCCCCTGCTAAGTTTATTTTTAACCTTTACCATATGACCACATAATTCTAAATTCTTTTTCCCCCTCTTTATTGAAGTAACATTGCAATAAAACATTAAGTAGGTTAAATATAATGATGTTCATCATTGAAAATAAACATGTTATGTATATAGCACATTATGTTCACCACTGAAAGTTCAAATCTATCACCATACCATACTTCCCTTTTTTCTAATTTGCCCACCCTCTTCCCCCTCTCTGGTCTTACAGTCTAAATAGTTATTTTTGTTTTATATAGTTTATGTTTGTTTCCTCTGTATATCACACAGGAGTGAAATCATATGGTGTTTGTCTTTGTCTGGCTTATTTCATTAAGCATAATTTCCTCCAGGTACACCTATGTTGTTGCAAATAAAAAGGATGTAAACCTTTTATAGCTGAATAGTATTCCATTGTGCGTATGAGTATATTTCTGTGCAAATATATCCCATATCTTTATTCATTTGTCAATTCACTTGTGTTGTTTTTAAGTTGCTAAGTTTTGAAGTACTTGTTACACAATAGTAGCAACATAATGTATTTTAGTATAATCACAGCAAATCCCAAGATGATTACTAATACTTATTTCTTTGTTTTAATATTTTTTAGTGAGGTGCCATTGTTTTACATCCTTGTTAATGCTGATACTTATGAACATTATATTAACAAAATAACAATGAGATTCAGATGTCCTATTTTGGAAATAATTACAAATTTTTTTTTAATGCTTGATGGAATCAGTGTAAGATAATGACTCTTCCTATGATACTGATGCCTCTCTACCAATCTACTACATCTTTGTAAGAAACATATATCAAGACAGAAAGTGTGGACTCACAGTCCTTCTGCAATGCACTCGAGTGAAAGGACATTTCCTCTTAATTCCTCTTTGTTACTTGCATTACCTTCTGGAGTTAAAAATGTTGGTGGCCGCTCTCTATTTGATTTAGCTGCAAATAAGAAAATCAATATGCATTAAACATTATGAATATGCATTTCTAGAACACAATTCACTATCTAAAAATCTAATCCCTTTTCAAAGCCATTCAACATTGATTGTGAAATTTCTCAAACTACACATACACACACTGTCTTACACGCAGCCATCATTAACTCCATTAGCCAAGAACAGAAACAATTTTGGTCACATTAAGCACTAATAGGAAGGGGGAGTTTGCTTTTTGCACATTTCCTTAATTTGGATTAGGTTTTCATGAATGTTCACTATGTTGGTAAAATTTCAAAATGCAGATATAGAAAGGAAAATCATTTTATCAAACTACCCATCCTTTAAGATTAGTGCTCAAGTCAAAGTCAAAATTAGCTATCATCTGGAAGATGTTAAGGTTTTCTGAAAGGTATGATTATGAAAGGGTATTCTGGTTTATACTAGGTTTACACATCAAGCTAATTCATTTATGAATCATGTAAGTAAATCTGAGGTGGCTGTCTAACACACCTCAAGATACCTAAATGCAAGGTTTATGGAAAACAAAACAATAGAGTTACTATCACAGGTTGTCAAATTGTAGGCCACAAATGAAGAATAATGGTGGAATTAAATAAATTAAAATTGGTTTCCTCAATGGAAAAATAAAGAGGGCTCAGTCTAAGATCTCAGGGGGATTTATATAGGCCAGTTTCTTTTTTTTATAGAGACCTTTCCAAAATGTGGCCTTATTTTCTGGTGGCCTCTCAAAATGCTTAAATAGAAATGATAAAAGCTAAGGATCAATAGACTTTGGCTGTTTTCAGCACTGTTTTAATGCATTGCCTATTTGATGCTCTCAAAAACTGACTGAAAAGTTAAGGTATGAATTATTCTCATTTCTTAGAAGAAAAATACCAGGTAAGGTATTACTTGAGAGAAACAAGACTTTTTCTAAGATTATAGAGATTGTATGAGGAAGCTTACCTCTCTGAAATCACTTTGGGAATGGTTTTGAAATCCGTATTCCTCAAGCTTATATTAAGGTAAAATAAATAGGGGCAAGGGCTGTGGCATGTCTACCCAGATTGTTGATGGAACCTTAAATTTTTACTTTGTATCTCAAGGGTAAAAAATTAATAGAGCAAAATATTCTGCATTATAGATAATTAAGAGCACCCCACATCCAGAACCCATTACATGCTTTGATAGATTCTATACTGAGAACCATATTTTCCTTAAGGAATTCAAATTCTTTTTCTTTTTTTAAGACTGATGTTAAATGTTCTAGTTTTAAAAATATTACTCCCATTTAAGATAGTGCCTCAGTATTAAACAAACTAGGAAAAATACTATCATTAATTATATGGATAACATCATGTGAAAACAAATGAGAGACGTGATGATTTATTATCAGAATCCACTTAGTGTTAGTTGCTAAACACTACTAAAGCTTTGATGAATTAGCATTTATAGCAGCTCAATGTACCTTGCCAATTCTTATATAGTTCATGAGATAAATTTATGAACAAGACAAAATAATGAAATAAACAATTCTGAACATACATGAAAGATTTTTCCAAGTTATGTGAAATGGTTCTTTACATGAAAACAGTTCTTATATAATTTTTATTATTATACATACAACATATAAATGTTTAGTGACATATTTGAAGTCTCAAATTTTATAAGAAACATACACTTATTCTCATGGTATTAAACATATAATTAGGAACTTCATATAGAAATAAGGTTAAATAGCCATGGAGGTGAAGTTAGTGCACTAAATTCTACAATGAGGGAGGAAGTATCAGTTACGATCACCATAACTCACCACCAAAAAACTCAGTGTCACTCAAATTAGCAGCTATAGTGTCATTCAATTCATCCACTGAAATAAACAGAATAATATGAAGAATGCACAAAAGTAGGGGAGCAAGGTCAAAAAGTACTGGGCAACAAAAGCAAATGTATACAGTGAGGCTGACCATCATCAACCCAATCAAGTAAAAAACAGTGCTTTACATTATACTTGACTAACTCATTATTCAATCAGCCACCCCCAACCAGCAAGATGTGAGCATATAACTCAAGCTGCAGAACTGCCAGTGACAGGCATTCTGAGACATAAAACAAAAGCAAATGCTCAGAACACCAAGCAGATTCAGAAAATTATTATGGAATCAGTAATGGCATTAACAGCAAAAAAAGTACGATACTGCATTTAAGGTGTGCATGTTCTTTGTGCATGTTCTTTATAACACATGCCAACACATTAGTGACTATTCACAGGTAGTTTCCAGATCAATAAACCTGTTTACTTCAAAGTGAACAGTATTTAATAGGTAACACAGCTTGCACATATTTCTAAACATCACTGAAAGAGAGATTCAGGAAGCTGAACTCTTACCTGAAATCACCTTTACAGAAATAGGTTGCTTCTGTTGTATGGTTTGAGTGTGATTAAATCTGGCATAACAGATATAGTCTTCACGGGTGTCCTCTGGGAGAACATTGGAAAAATATAGGTCTCCGTTCAGACCTTGGGAAACCCTCTCACTTTGTGGGAGTCTTTGAAAGGCTAGAGGAAGGCAGAGAGATATCTAGGTCATTCCAGCATAGAATGGCCACATTCTAACTTAGCAAGACAAACGCATCTATGAATAGTTCCATGAAATGTATTTTCTCTATAAAATTCCCTAAGCAAAAATAAACACCTGAAAGAAAAAAACCAACCAACCATGACACATTAAAACTCCAAGTGAGCTGCCCTGAAAGCTAATTTCTCTGGGTGGAGAGAGAAATTAGATTAGTGTTGGGGCGTGAACAGTTTTATTAAGCAAGTATAACCCAAAAAATGCTACTAAAATAATTAAATCTCAATTTGTATGACTTTTCCTACAATTTATTTTATATGTATTTTACCTCATTCTCCCTTTTTGTATAATGTATGCTTTTTTTTTTAAAGATTTATTTATTTATGCATACAAGAGCTGGGATACAGGCCAGAATCCAGGGCGGTGAGAGGATTCACCAGAGACAGCGTGGGGAGCAGAACAGGCAGAATGACTGAGGCACACTGCTGAGGGGAGCAGCAGGCAAGGCAGGAGAGGTCTGCTACGCCATGTCCCCTCCCTAGCCGGCAACAGGGATCAAACTTGTGCTGCAGTGGCTGTGGTTCACTTCATAGTGCGTTGCTTAACCCACTGCACCACCAGGTAGGCCCCAATGTATGCTTTCTCTTGTCAGGTGTAGTCCCTGCAAAATTCCCACCACCAATTTACTGGTACACCATCACTATAGTCCCTTGTGTAAGAACATATTCCTTCCCGTTTCAATTCTTCTCCCTCCCCCTCCCATGCAGAATGTCTCTGATTTATAGTTGCCTATAAATTTTGGTTTTTATTATTTTTTTCCTGATCTCTTGTTTATTACAGCACTATTTTCCTACAATTTAAATTAGCCCCTTATTATTAAACACACACAGACCACCCACCTCAGACAACATGTTACGGAAACAGGTTAAAGTGGATTGCCTCTACGTGCATGGTCGAAAACTAAATACCACAAGTCAGCTGAGGCCTGTGCTAGGCATCAGGCATTCTGGGGTCCCTGTCTGGCTCAGTTCATAATCTAAAGAACCAGGCAGCAAGTGTTCTATGTCGACAGGGCACAGTGACACAGTGACAGGGCACAGCTACTGAGTGCTGTGACGTGTCCCTCAGAGGCCTCCCTCATCACTCAGGCTTTCTCTTTTTTGATCTGCTTGTCACCTTCTACTATGCAATGTATTTTATATGCCACTCTGTCTCTCGACTAGAATTTACATTCCAGGAGGACACAGAGCAACACCTGCTTTCTCTACTGTTGTGGCACTGAAGCCACACTAGGCCCTGACCAGGGCTCCATAAATATTCATTGGAAGATTAAATGAATAATTGTCAGCACTCTGAACTTACGTTTCTTTCTTTTTTCTCTCTCTCTAAAGATTCATTTATTTATATACACAAGAGCAGGGATTTATTTATATACACAAGGCCAGAGGTGGGGGTAGTGAGAGGATCCACCAGAGACAGAGTGGGGAGCAGAACAGGCAGACTCACTGAAATACACTGCTGAGGGGAGCAGCAGAAAAGGCAGGAGAGGTCTGCTATGCCATGTGGATCCCCTCCCTGGCTGGGGGCAGGGCTTGAACTCGAGCTGCAGAAGTTGCAGTTTGCTTAACCCACTGTGCCACCAGGGAGGCCCTCTTTCTTTCTTTTTTTTTTTTTTTTAAGTATTTGTGCATTGTATTGAAAGTTAATTATATAGCCATAAAACATGGTAAAAGGTAAGTATGTTCAAAAGTTCTTGAGTCTTGAAGTTTCCTTTTACAGATCTCAGTTGCACCTTAAGTACAAATTGTGCTATATTGGATCTGTGTAAATAAAATAAAAACAGCACTATAAAACTTGATGAATTATAAAGACATATGGAAGGAAGACATTAAGGAATATGATATCATGTTATCATATTCCACTAATAATATCTTCAGTTTTTCAAAATGATTTTCCATTTTCTACCTCTTTATATTCTCAGCATGTCTTATTTTAGAAGCTATTTTATAAAATATATGTTCACTTATGCTTTGTTCTTTCTTGTCTTCTCTCCTTTTTTCTTGATAAGTATGATTTTATTTATTTATTTGCACAATTCAAGTTTTATTTTTTTATTTACATATTTTTAATATAAATTTTTAAATTTACATATTTAATATTAGTTGTAATCCCCATGTATTCCCTTATATTCCTCCTAGGGGAGGAACCATCCGGTATTTTTCTTTTGCCTTCTGACTTACTTCACTGAGCATAATCCCTTCCAGTTCCATCCATGTTCCTATGAATGAACGCACCCGATCTCGATCTCGTCACTTTGCAGTTTTATGTCTGACAATTTACTTCCTTTTGGGTCCACTTCAGGGAAGAAGGGAGGATTTTCTACTTAGAGAGCAAGTGTAGGGTGGAGGCTGTGGGGAGAGGACCACTGATGTATGGGGAATTTTCCCCTGGGCTATCTAACACACACTGTAAAGCTTCTGACTCAGTTTATGGAGTCTACACTGGGAGAGTTCTTCAGCTCTGAAGTGAGAGAACTAGGAAAAGTAACCTGTCCCAGGGGCCTCGGGTCAGGTGTTTCTCTCCTGGAGGTTTTCTGCATTGTGCTCTTTCTATAGCAGGTGTCTTCGCTACCATTTCACAAAATGCAAAACTATACAGTTAAAAGCTAGCAGCTCCCTAAGGCAGGAAAAGGCAAGGAAATGTGGAGCCAGAGTCTGAAAGAGGATTGGTTAGACATGCTACCAACTTCTTGATCAAAATGGGGGTTTGGATGGCAGCTGTAAATTTGTGGTTTCAATTATTAATTAATTCTCCCATTAATGCCTGGGAGAAATGTTGTTTTAAAAACTAGTTCAAAAAATAATGTACATTTATTTAATAATTATAATCATTAAAGAGGTTAAAGATAAGCATACCTTCTCCCATTTTGTGTGTTGTATTTTATTATTACTATTATATATCTTTTTGCATAGAAGAACTGGGATGTAGGTAAGAGATTTGGTGGTGAGAGGATTTACCGGAGACAGAACAGAACAGGCAGATCTGTTCTGATATACTGAAATACACTGCCAAAGGGAGCAGCAGGTGAGACAGGAGAGGTCTGCTGCGCCATGTGAGTCAACTCCTGGCAGTGGATGGAACTCAGGTGTAGTGGTGACAGTGCTGAGACACCTATAGGCTACCAGGGAGGCCCCTGCTGTCTTTTATTACTGATGGGTGAAGACAGAGCAAATGAAAGTGAATGGAACTTCACGAGGATGATAATACTTTGCTCTTTGAGTTCCTTTGCATAATATTTGTAAAAATATTGTATGCAGATAGCATTAACTTCATAGAGTCATTTTGCAAGAAGAAAATTACTTCAGTTACAGAGATTTGAATTTTTCTCATATTCCAGATGCAATTTTATTCAAAAGGTTCAGATGCTTTGTCAAAGGTCTCAAATGTATGTAAATGGAATAGCTAGGAAAAATTACGTATCAGATAATTTTGATATTTTATATGTAGATGTCTCTTTATTAAGTGGAAAGGTAATCATTTTTGAGTAAGAACAAAGAACCAAACTTGGCCTCCTTTTGGCAGTGACATTTGCAGACTTATTCTTGAACCATACATTTTACATTGTACTTGTACTCATTTACATTTTATTTGTTATTTATTCTTACAGATTCTGTACAAACTATTATGTAACCATAGGAGAATATGTTTGTGTATTTATTCATTTACAAATTCATTTTCTATATTGTTGTGATATTTTCTCTAAAATGGAAATGAAACATTACAGCTAAATTTTATGTGTGATAGTAAGAATAACCTGTAATTTTAGAGAAATATATATCACTGAAAATAGAATACACTCCCTACAAATACTTTGCATCCATTACCACCATTCCATGTGGCCACATGGGACTTACATGTGGCCAAATTCCCATCATTTCTTATCCTCAAGTTGGCTGACCTATCAGCAGCATTTGGAACTTGATTGTTCTGTCTTTTTGACACTCTATTCACCTTCTTGTTGGGACACCCCTCTCAATTTGTTCTTTTCTTACCTCAAGGACTGCTCCTTCTCATGTCCTTAGTTGTTTTCTCCCTAAGTGCTGCATCTCTGGAAGTCCCTCGTCTCAGCTCCCCAAAGTCTGATCCTCTCGTCCTACACGCACTGGCTCCATTCCCTCATCCTGGCTTTAAAGAGCATCTAAGCACAAATACTCATCAGTGCTGACAGAACTCCAATCTGCCTTCTGCCTCATGTATCTCTGACTCCTGCTCAGTCTCTAGACTTACAGTTCTTTGTAATTCTTCTCTTTCACCCCCCCCCCACTACCCCTACTCTAAAAAATTCTGGAGAATCTGCTTTCAAGACAGATGTGGAATCCTGCCATTTTCTACCCACTTGCCAAGTTCACATGACCATCAACTCTTGCCTAGATTACAGCAGTAACTTTCTACCAGGTCTTCTTCCTCTCCTTCTTGTTCTCTAGCGTGTACACACAAGAACGGAAGTGGTGCTATTACTATTGACTAAATTTCCCATAAAGCCACTTTTTTAATGTCTCAGAACAAAGGTCAAACCTAGTACCTTCCTGACCTTTTCTATCACTGTTCTCTTGGTTCATTCAGTCTGGACACATGGTCTCCCTGCAGGTCTGTGCACGCACCAGGGTGCCCCTGCCATGAGTGTGAAGGTACAAGTGTTTCCTTCCCCCCAGATATTTAGGGGCATGCTTTACTTTCTCTTTGCTTTAGGACCCTGCTTTATTTTTTTTCATAGCACTTATTGCCACTGATACCTATTTTCCAAATTCACTTATTCTTTCTTCCTCATCATCCACCCCTATTTACTTGACTGCAAAGAACATAAGTTCATTTTCCCAGGTACGTGTAAAACATTTCACAAACAATTCTTGAATCAGAAGAAGTAATACGTTATTTTGATGTAAAATAACCATAAGACTCATGAAGAAAGAAAGCTCATACTTCTAAAACTTACAATTATCCATCCAGAAGATTATAGGTGGTGGTAACCCAAGTGGGGGTCTGCAGGGAAGTACTAAAGAGTGGCCATTTCGAAGTGTTATTGGTTCAAGTTTTTCTTTGGTCCACAATGGTGATCCTGTGATATAAAATATTATCTCCTAAGTTAATTCTGCATTAAAAAATTTAAAAACACTAGAAAGAAAGGCAAACTCACCTTTTGGGGAAATAGTAACTCAGGGTATATGTATGAGAAAATAATTTTTAAATACAGTGTGAAGTATAAATTCAGAATCAGTGAACCATGCCTAAGAACTAATGTTAAATAGATAATTAAGAAAACAGTATTTTTACTATAAACATGTTTCTTCATAAAATAATGGGAAAGAAATACATAAATATATAAATATATGCCCACAGCTTTGAATAAAAGTGTTACATGTATGTATCCTTATAAGACTGGTAAGAGAGAAACCATGACATATTGAGAAGTCACAGAAGAGTATAAAATTGTACTTCAGAATAAGCTTGTTTGAAACACATACCTACATGGATACAGATCTACCTAGAAAAAAATGGAACAAATATCTGAGCAGTACTTATTTCTTTGAATAGAAGAGTTCACAAGTAATTTTAAATTTTGATTTTATTTTTAAATATTTTTTTCTATAATGAACATGTTACACAAGTAATAAAATTTTTTTTAATAATGACCATAAGCTGCAAATAATCACTGTTCTTTAAGGACATACTCTTGAGGTCATCAGGAAGATTTGGGTACCAACCACTGCAAAAAGAGTCACCAATGACAAGGTAGTGAGGCCATTGTATCACCGGTGAATTATGAAATAAAAATGTTTGAAACAACACTTACACTTCAATTACCCATTTTATACTGAGTAATTTTATCTGGATATAGGACATTTGCTTGTACACAAGATGGTGAGAAATAAATAATTAGATCAATTATTACAGACTTGTATAAACGACGCATTGGATTGGAAAACCATTAAGCTGATAAACGTGTTTGGCAAAGCGGAAAGGACCATTAATTTTCATGCAAAGCAAAGAGTATTGGAACCAATGCCATTGCTTTTTTGTAATAGCATTTGGATAATTAATAAACGCTGAGTCTTGGAGAAAAATTTGAAAAAGGATTTTGGTTTGGCTGACAGTTACTACTTACGAGATGGTCGGACAACAATGTTGTTAGAAATTGCAGCTCCGCGTTCATTCCTGGCTGTACACTGATAGACCCCTTCATAGGCCTCTGCTTTCCCTTCACTCATGATGTTGATTATGAGGGTTCCTGAGCCAGGCTTCATCGTGACAAGAGGGTCCTTATCTATGTCAAAATGAGTCCCATTTCGGGTCCATGAGAAGCTGTGCAGCACAATTAAGAATTAATTTTGCTGAAGGTTCAAAAGAACAAGATTGCTTATTCTTCAACAAATTCCCAGCAGTTTTATGGGTTTCTTGAAGTTATTTGTTAGATTTTAGTATTCAGTAAAAGAGTAGTAGGCACCATACCTAAAAGGGTCACTGAATCATGACTTAGGAAAAGGTCAGACATTGCAAAGTACAAGCCTTTATGGAAATTAGCCAAGATCTGAAATCAACTTGGCAAACAGATTACCCATCACTTTTCAAGGAAAATGCAGATAATAGTCGCCCAGTCACATTCTCTTGGGGCTTTATTAGCATTTTTATTGTAATATCCATTGTCTGCTCTGGGCTAAAATGTGATAAGAAAGTTCCTCAAGAGTACCATGTAAGTGATGTTTAAAAGTGATCAGGCCCATTTCAAATGATCAAAATGCAAAGTATAGGCCAGGAGGAAGGGAAGAAATATGAGTTCAGAGATGTTTTAAATGTTGGTTATTAAAAGTAGTAATTCCACATGAAATACATTTAAAAAATTTTTATTCTGAAGATGTGAATTCCCTATGAAATATTTCAATGTCGCAACTGAAATGCTCTGTTTTACTAATACAAAAGATTGAATTCTATAAGTCATAGTGCTTGTGTGATTAATACTTTAAACTTGTCACGAGTCAACAAGGGCCCTGCTCATACAATGGCAGGAATCTCCAAACCGTACTGTGTTTAGGCCCAGTTGGATTCTTCCCACATCTTGTCCTTATAGCAGTGGTTGTTCACAACTGCTAGGCCAGGAGGTGGTGGTTGGTGCTACTGGCGTTTAATAGGTAAAAACCAGGGGCATTGCTGAATATCCAACAATGCACAGGACAACTCCGGTCTGCACAGCAAAAATTATCCAGCTCAAAATATCAATAGTGGTAGGGTAGAGAAACCCTGCCTTACAGAGTGTCCAGTAGTATTTAAGGGTAAAACTTAAGGGAAACTCCATCAGACAAAGGCACAGAGGGGTTTGACTGCTACAGGGTTTCTAATAATGTTCTGAATCAAACCTTTGATGGAAGTGTCTGACATACTTCATTTAGTGCTTTTTTCTGAGGTACCAGTCTGTGACAATTTGAAAAGGCTACTAATAAACTCAGAAATAAACTATGTAGGAACTCTCACTTCTTTACTTCTTAAAAATCCATATTTTAATCAAAGTCCAATTCTCCCAAATACCCTTATATAACTGGACAGGTACAGGCCATGTAATTAGCTGTGGGACCTTGGAAAGGATTGCTGCTAGGGACCAGTTGCTCACCTCTTACATGGACTGGCATGATGTGATGCCAAGATCCAGATGAAGACCCCTTTAGTACTGAACTCTGCCAAGTTTGGAAAAACATTTAGGTAGGGCTCTTATATTTTTCTAGAACCAGTAAGGATCTTGAATGTCATCAAATTCAATTTCTTTATATTACAGATAAAAAAATTGAGAAAATGAATTTGTCCACATCACAGGCCATTAGAAGGCTTTTTTTTTTCATAGTCCCCTACAATTTTTGAGCATTTCACAGAAAAGTCTGCGAACAGAAATGCAATAATGTTGGTTTTCAAGAACAAACTGATTTTAATCAAGCAAAAAGACAAATAGAGATATGTGGGACCTGAAATTAATTTCAAAAGTAGTATCAGTGATTACTTTTAATACTATAACAAAAAAAGAAAGCACACCCACCTTGGAGGAGGTTTCCCTTTGGCTTCACACTGAATGACAATATTCTCCCGAGGGTCAATAATATAATCTTTTGGAGACTGCTGAGTAATGGTTGGAGGTTGTACCACTTCATTATAGAAAGGAGAATGTAAAAAATAAACAATTTATATCATAATAGCAATCTTTTTTTTTATGTCAAAATCCCTGACCCTAAATTTGCTCCAAATACTTTTAGAAATTTCTATCATGGCTGTACATACCTCAGTAGATTATTAACTAAAAGTTTTCTAAAAATTCAAAACTGAGATACAATTTCCTATTGGTGACTTTATATGCACACACAAAGTGGATTTTCCCACACTACCAGTTTGGGAAAATAATTACTATTGCAAGTCTAATACAAAGACAGTTTCTTTTCTGATGTAACAATGAGAAATTTCTTGGATTCCTTTGAGTCAAATGAGCCTTTCAATGAAATTTAAGTTTTGAGCTAAATATGCATATTACTTAGGAAGAAGTAATTGATTTATAGGATCAGTGTGCTCATGTTATTATATATATATATTGAGAACAAATAAATCTGAGAAACTGATTTTTAAAAGACAGTTAGTAATTTAATATGTCTTATTAGAGCCAGGAGGGGGATAGCTACTAGAACAGATAAAACAGTCTTATTTAGAAGATAAGTAGAATTGGGAAGCTTTCTATTAAAAGAGACACTCTCCAAAATATTGTGTGATCACTTATTATCAAATTATGGAGAGAAACTGTCTGAACAAGAACAATTTAATTTCAACAGGTGGACATGCAAGGCTCAGTCATTCTAAGATCATCATGTTCTTGTGAAATCAGAATCACAGAATCACAGGGTTTTTGAAAAAAGAAGGGGTCTCCTCTTCTTGCTCAGGGCAACAAAATGGCATAACAAGGGAAGAAGAAGGCAAAGAAAAGAACTAAACTTTCCTCATAGAAGTCACTGCCTTGTACAACTCCAGAGAAATCTGCTCACGTAAATCAGTAGCCCTCGACCAGGGGCAGTTTGCTCCCACCTCTTAGGGGACATCTGACCGTATCTAGAAATGATTTTGGTTGTCACCATTGAGGGTGGGGCGGGGGGGGCAGTGCTGGCATCCAATGGGTAGAGGCTGACGATGCTACTACCTAACAATGTACAGGACAGCTCCCAGACAGACTTAACCGAAGCTGAGAAACCTGGCCTAGAACTGAAGTGAATGTTACCCCCTGAGTAGTGCAAGACAGTGGCCCTACTAAGGATGCTTTGCTCTGCATCATGCAACTTTCCCCAAGGTTCTCTTAGACTCTCACTTTCCTTTCCTGCTCCAGATTAGTTAAGTTTTTCATCTTTTGGATCTTCCCTTTCCTCTTCTCCCATGATCTGTGCTTTCTTTTCTTTGGAAACATCTGTCAACCAAGTGTTTTCCAAAGTTTAAGAACTGCCCTCTGAGTTTATATTTCTTTACTACAGTTCATTGTTGATGGGCTAAATTTACTACTTCCATATCCAGTGTCTTATAAATCTGCAAACATGGCTTGTTCTCTTGCCTTATCTCCAGTCTTATTGGTGTCTACCAGACATCTCTTACTAAACATCCAGGTAACAACTAAAATATAGATAAAAAGCTAAATACATTATTGTCATCACTTATGGTATACCTGTTAAATACATGATATTGGACAGTAGCAACTGCCCTACTTTTAGCAAGATACATCCCCCCAGTTTCCACCACCTATGTACAACCTAATCCCTGGTTCCAGCCCTGTCAGTTCCCAGTGCTAGTTGGCAGTTTGGTGTAATGGCTAAGAACTACTCTGTTTTGTTTTGTTTTTCTTACCAGCTGGAAGATTTTAAGCATATTTCTTAACTTCTGTGAACCCTACCTAGTTTAAGGTTACCTAAATACCACTAAAAGGGTTAACTAAAAATAATTTGTGTAACGCTCCTATATACTGCAATGCCACAAGGGTTCACTGATGTTAGTTGTTTTTAATTATTATCATATTCATTTATAGTTAAGCTACCTTCCCCTCTGAGTTATCCTTTAGACTCCAGGAGAATAGAGTTTGGGGTGAAGGAAGAAAGCCTGGAATTCCGTATCTAGGGAATGGTGGACACAGGTGGCAGATAAGGGGATTCCTAGGACTGATTCAGTCCATTTCCTGATGCTTTTCTGCAAGTGAAAGAGATGCAAGTATGGAGGTTTCAGAAACAGAATCCCAAGCTGTCTTCTTTCATGTGTCTGCAACAGAGCACCTGCCTCTCCTAACCACTCAGATTCACCATACAAACATACCTCTTTGAACGGTGCTTAGGTCCCTGGCAGCTAACAAATAATTTGATGAAATCTAGGGAAATGTGTATTTTTTCACAAATTTCCTGAATAATCTAATGTGAAATGATTTTTCAAACACCTGGAAACTGTTTTTGGTAGACACAGATGCTGCCCAATTGTGAGAGGCAGCAGAAGTTTCCACCGAGAGCAAACCACTCAGAAAAGATGCGAGTGGGGTTGCTGACTTGTTTTTGGCACACTTTAACAATGTTCATGTCTGCTAGGCCATTATAGTCATGACACCTAGAAATATCAGTCTGCATAATCCGGCAGGCTGATCAGGAACAGACAGCATTCAGCTGCCAGCCTGGAGAAGTGTCTGCATGCACCCACCTTCTTAAAAACAGAGAAAGAGGTGTCTTCATGTCAGCAAGCATTTAATAGCATTTAGTCATTCTCTCCGAATTTTGTGAATTTTCTCATTGAGTTACATCAGATGTGAATCAAGCTTGGAAGTTAGTAGAGCAGAATATTGGTAAAGAAAAATAGTGACACCCAAGTCTCCAGAATTCATGCAGGGAATATATTAAATGTTCTTCTTGGTACTTAAATGTACTGTTTAGCCACAGTAATGCTACACATAAAAAGACATTAGTCACACAAAACATAACACTGTGCATTTAATTCATAGTATTAATTCAAAAACAAAAGACATGGTCAAATGTTCACACCACCTAGTAAATACAGAAAGACACTTACAGTCTTCAAGAAGTTTTGCTTTTCCCCCATCAATATCAGCAGGTGAGTGGGCAAACAGGATTAAAGAAAACCAGATGTTAGTAATAAGAATGCTAGAACACTGAAGATAAAAGGGGCATTTTTCTATTTCATTTGCCCTAAAAATACAGGATAGCAAAGACTGAGATTGTGAAGTTGCAAGAGAAAGAATCTTCTATTAATGGTTTTGTTTATTCCTGCAGCACCTACCCCACATGAACATATGGAAGAACAAAGGGAATGCTGTAGGCAAAAAAAATGATTCTTCAGAAACAGGAATGGCTAATTCCATTCCATATGAGTTGTACTGGACAAGTAATTATTTTCAATTTGAAAAATGGCTGAAATCTGCAATTAATCTGAGTTGTCACATTCTGTGTAGTGTCTGATCCTATTATCCCAGACATCATGATGCACATGGTAATAACACCTAAGATGGGACATTGCTACAGTGACAAGGCTCCATGCAAGGCAAGTCCAACACTGCTTTTTGGTTTTGTATTTCCATGGTTAACCCCCAAGTCAGCAATTGGATTTTCAGACTGTTAGCATATTTCTGGTACAAAATTTCTCAATCACCCAGGGTTGCTAGTATCCACACCAAGGATGAGTTTGTGTAGAGGGGGTATGAGGAACATGGACAGGGACGAAATCACATTAGTATGTAGTTCAAAGGATTCTGCAGTGCCGCTTGTCATTACTACTTGCAAAGGTTAATGCGGGCGTGGCTGGGTTATCCGGGAGTTTCTTTTCATCATGGTTATGCCTCTTCTCCATTAGCAGCGATAATTGAGTTAGCCGTAGGTGACTATTTCCCTCTGATTGTTAGATTGAGCAGTCAGATTAAGGGGGAATATATTTAACACAAGAGAGAACAATAGCATTTCTCTCCAGTGCTTTTCTCTCTTTTGTATATCTTAAGGCTAATGCATAGTTAGGCCTTCTGACTCTACTGGCTTAAGAAATCCTATTTTCTTTTTGAAAATTGAAATTAAAGTCATGAATTTTTTTTTTTAAATAAGAAAATATTGCTCTTTGTGTGCTTCAGACTAGAATCCACAAAGTGTGGTGCAAACTACATCTCTTCTTAATGTCACCCCACTGGTAGTTGCAACCTCTTTGGCAAAAACTGACATCTCAACAACTGAATAGCCCAGAGAACGTGCTATCTTCTTTGCACCTTGGAAAGCCTGCCAAACAGATGTTCTATTCAGGAAGCTAATGGATTTAAAGAGGTCATGCAGATTATGGATAAAGGATAAATCAATTCTGAAGTACAGTAATTATCCAGATTTGCTATTCTGCTTTCCATTGCAGGAAGAAGAGATGAGCTGGGATCTAGCATTATATCTTTACTTTTCACAAATGGGCCATGCAGACCTGGGAGAGCGCAGCACATACTCTTCTATCAGGAAATGAGTGGGATAACAGGTTGTTACTTGCTGCCTTTTAAATAGCTTTCTTGCAAGTTTATATCTTGGGTTTTGATTGTGTTTTTTAAGCCATGTAGACTTTACATAAGATACCTTTCCTAGATTTAGACTCATATTTAAGATTCAAAATTTGAGAGTCAATTGCCTCATCTGAATCAAGAGAAGTAAATTATGGGTAGTTTGGGGATACAGAGGGTTGGCTGAGAGACCATCCCCCATCATTTCCAGGGCACTCAGCTTGTGAAGGGAGAGGGTAGAGAAGCAGGGAGGGGCAGGTGGGGAAGTCTCCTTATCCTTTTCTTGTAGGAGAGCTTTGTAAAGAGTGGTCTGTTGGGAGGATCAGGGCAGCCCACAAGTCCCTCTCAGGGCATCCTTTCTGTGCCTCACAAAAGGCATCTGGTGCAGAGGAAGATAATGATAGGGAGGATAATGTGTCTGACCATTTCAATGGACATTTCTAGGGTGTGATGCTTTATAAACACCAGGTGCTGAAGGTAAAAACCAAATTAATTTTGATTAGCTTTTCAGTATCACACAGACACCTTCTATTCACACAGTTCAGAGTGATGGTAAATGCCGGGGAGGCTTGACTCCCGGGCCTAATAGCTTTAAAATGTTAATACTTACGATCAAGGGGTACTTCCAGTGCACTAATCATCTGGCACAGGAAAAGAACCAGGGGCACTCTGCCTGCAGATAAGCGCTTCATTTTCGGCATTATTTTAAGCTGCATTAGCTTAACTCCTGCTGAGACCCACAAACTGAATTTCCTTTTCTTCTTTCACAAAAGCTTTGCATGCAATGTTTAAATAATTTTCACACAGGGAACTGAAAAAGGACAGAATAAGAATTATAGCACATTAGAAAGGAGGAAATGAAGAGTGGAAGTCTGCAATACAGAAAATCAGTTCTGTATTATACATGAACTCTAAATGGAAGCTGACTTTTAAATATTTAACTCTCAAGGCTGGAATAATCATTTATTCATAAATCAGCTGAAATCAGGTCAGGGATATTTGTAATGAAGTCAAGCAAATTCCACCTACTTTACCAACCATCCTTATGATTTTTTTCCCCATTTCAAATATCTGCATTTATATCAGAGGTTACTGGGGCTTTCCTAATAGCTTAGGAAAACTTGGCTTATAAAATGGTTAAAATGTGACTTTAATGGGGAGACCGAATGGTGACTCCATTCTACAGATTATCTCTGGGAAAGCTCAGGAGAGTGCTGTGAATTTGCTTTGGACCCAAATACTGATTGATCTTGATGCTGGCAACAGACACATCAGGGCCTTGAGTTACAGGACTTCCTCACTGCAATTACCCTCCTTGAATAGTGCTACTTTTTTCTACTGGGTGTGCTTTGGTTAAATATTGGGAGCAGTGATATGGGTGGAATCTACCAAATAAAGTTCCAATAATTCCTCAAAATATTGGTATTAAAAAATTCTCCATGCTCTGGCCTCAATTTAGCCTACTGACATTTTCTCTTAAATCCATATACATATTTCTTGAATTTTTCTACTTTCCTGCCTTTGTTTATTCTAATCCTTTATCTGGAACTCTTTCTCTACCACATTTTCTCAGCAAAGCTCAATTGATTTCTTTATAGATCATTTACAATCAAAACGGTTGATAGAAATCCAAGCTAGTATTCATTTCATGTCCTAAGATTTCTTGAAATTCTTTGTTTTAATCCAGTGTATTATATACATTGATATATAGATAAGTAGATGGGCTTTTTTTTTTTTTGGTATGCATGTTCTTCTCCTCCTGGCAAATATTGTGTCATCTCCATCACTTATGTATAGCATGCCCTGTCTTGCACATGAAGTGATTACTGTATGCAGGAGAGCATAGACACATAGAAAATGCACCTGTGTCCCACTGCAACCTCCTACCTAGAACGACAGGTATAATCACACCTTCTCACTAATGCAGAGAGGTGTGGGTAACCAATGACTCTCTCAAGAAGGTGGGCAGGATGCTATTATTACAAATTTATGTAGCTCCCACAGATTAATTACTAAATTATTTGTGTATATTTTAGTATTGGTGTGGTTTTATAATATTCATCTTTCTCACTAAATGAAAATCTTAGGGTAAGGACTGAGTGTTTCATTTTCCCCATTATGTCCTCAGAGTCCCTCATGATGTCTGGCACATGGTAGGGAGTAAATAAATATTTGTAGGTGAAAAAATGAAGGGGGGAGGGAAGGGAAAAGAAATGGAGACTTAAAATCTCTGAGGATGAAGATGCATTCAGATAGGCAGTCTATCTTAAGACTATTTATAGTTACACTACTTGGTTTAAAAAAGCTAAATCTTGTCAGTATGGTTAAATTAGTTGCAATATCTGTAAGTAGATTAGAACTTAAATGTATAAAAGGAAAATGAAACAAGTCACTAAAATGTGTTTTACTAGCAATTAAGTTCTGATTTGGAATTGATTAAAGCTGTAATTGTACAATTATTGCTAAACAGATATGAAGAAAGGACTCAGTAGGCTCAACATAGACCTTATTATAAACTTATTTTTATAAACTTATTTTTTATATAAACTTTTTTTTTTTCGCAAATAAAACATCCATACTATATGATTTCATTTAAGAGCCAGGAAACTTGACCCTCACACACATAAACTATCCTGTCCATTATACATAGAGGACAGATATAGAAGCACATAAAAATTTCTAACTAAAATGCAACCCAGATTGAGTTCAAAACATACCGACACCATTTAATTAAATGTACTTGGGTCTCTCATGATTTCTCTGTTGAGAAATCTAAATTCTAAATTTACACATAAATTTCAGAGAAAATAAAAACAAATGACACTGAAACAAGTTGACGTTACATATCACAAACCATTGAGATGTTACACCCTACAGCCATAGTCATTGAGAAAACAAATGGCTGTTTGCCTGGGGTGTGTGTCAAGCTAACTGAGTTTATTTGATTTAAGTGCCTAGCTTTCTGAATAGGTACTAGAGAACTAATACACTTTCTAAAAGATATACTAATAAATTGTAATGTCTATAAGATTTTAAACACACACATATAATTTCTGTTAGCTCTTCATTTATTATTTATTTTGCCTGGACGCCTTAACTATTTAAAATAGAGAAAGCTTAAACAACATGTACAAGTGTCATTCAATCTGCTTATCTTTTCAGAGTATAAGGAATAAAATGCTACACATTTTAGCACAATAAATGTGCTAAATTATTTGTGTAATAGATAAAAATGTAGATAAAAATTTAAAGGTTTAAAGAAAAATTGATAAAGCACTTACTTAACGAGACATGAGTAAATCTTCAAAGTGAGCAGAGATCATGAACTACAATAATTGAAGATGTGGTCTCTTCAGAAATTGTAAGCTAGCTGCTATAAAACTGTCTCTACTGAGGGTTTTGTTTGTGAGGACAAAGCCAAGGTCCAGCCTATCCTTGAATCCTGTCTGTGGAAAATCACCCACTCTTCCTTTGTGTGCCATCATAGGTGAACAACCCAATAATGTCTGCACTCAGTCCAACCGGAAGATCAAATACAGCTACAGAAAACTGAGCTTTCTTTCAGTAAGAGCAATGTGTTCTGCACACCTCATAAAGAAAAACCACTGCTGTTGCACTCTCAGTGCTAAGTGAACATCCAGCTTTGCAGTTTACCCTAGAAAACAATGGCCATTCACTTGTAAGAGAACCATGACTCAACTGAAAGTATTTATGCAATTACACTTAAATGAATACAGCCCCAAGTTGAAATAACAGCATCACAATTAGTCAAGGCTAAAAAGCATGTTAGCGCAATATGGTTTATAATTTGCAAAAATATTTGCCACAGCTATTTCCAAACCGGTTTGGGTGAGACAGCAGCTTCATCTTTTCAAGATAAATCACCCTGATATTTAAAACCACACATAGGGTTAGAACGACCCAGAGTAGTGAGACACTGTAAAGTCTTTTACTATTTCAGTGCATTTAACTCTATCCAAAACAACATTTCAAATATTTCAACAGCACCTTTGAAACAGGGAGGGAAAAATTCAAGGCTCCTTTACTTCTTTCTGCCTAAAATTGATTTTAAATCAGAGCACAAACATTTCCCTGCATTATTTACCATATTATTTCAAAGAAAAACCTAGTTTGAAAAAGGATTCTCATTAAGTCTGAGAAATTTTGTTTGCCTATAGCTTACTTTAAAATTCTTCTCATTAGAAAGAAAATCTGTTTTCATCTCAAGTAAAAGATGAAACTATTTTAATTTAAAATTTTTATCAGCTCTGCCAGAACTGAAAGGTTATGCGTTACTTACCACCTGACTTGACTCTGTGCTTTTTGGCATCCCAACTGAAGTAGTCCTCTGCTGATGGCACAATGTCACATGATCTACTCTCTAAGTCATTAAACAAATATGCTTATGTGTTTGGATGCCCTTTGACACACTAATTACTGCTCAGAGGACCTGTGTGGCAGGCCTCACTGGCTGATAGCTAACCCAGTGTGAAAACCACCTTGGCAGTGACAGGTGTTTTTCAGCAGTCAACGCAGCGATGTCATTTTCTATATTTTTTAAATATCTATCATATTAGTCCATTTTTAGCCCACGCCTGTGTTTTTCAACCACACAATTTGAGTCTGAGACTACAGGAAGAAGGTTAAAAAGAAGTGGAGAATGCATTTCACATAACATATCGACACCATCACAGCTGATGCAAGCACACAAATCCACATGCACCAACGACAGCAGAAAAATGTGGTCTGGGGTTATATGACTAAAGATTCTAACAATCTCTTCAAATAACAAGGCAAACTTTGTGATTTCTCCTGGTTCAAAGAAGTCCCATCTTAGGGTTTCTCCAGGAACCTTGGAGTCAGTACTTGGAATAGAACCCAAGAAAAGGTAACTAACCTGTGGCTTTCACCTAAATAATACATAATAACTCAAATGTTAACGTATTGATAATAGCTCAAATTTCCATTCCTCATAGACAATAACTGGTTATCTTATTTGAGATTCATAAAAGTCCAAGAAAACAGGAAAGTAGGTATTATACCTAGTTAACAGATGAGGGGAAAAAAATCATTAATACTATTTACTGAGTATCTTCCTTGTGTCATTGATCATAGTGAGTTTGCTCCGCATATTAACTTAAGTCATCTATCTTATTAATCTTAAGAGGTAAATTCTTTTACATTTCCAAATTCACTGATAAGGAATCCAAGATGCAGGATGGTAAAGCCACCTGCTCAAGGACACATCTACAGCCTCAGTTCTGAGAAGTGTTGAGCTTCCAGCTTCCATACACTGCCTCTACCTCACATCTCCTTATTTTGCATGTAGCCAAAGTGAGAAGCTCTGTGTTCAAAATGTCTGCAGAAGGCCTGACAATGTTGCTCACAGCAGTTTCAGGAGCCTGTTCACACGGGGTTCCATGTGAGTCGTCAGCCTGAAATGTACCAAACGTGGGCCCTGGTCTTGCAAAGGAACTGCAAGATAGGTGAGTATAGACAAGACATACTTTAAAATGCTAACTTTAAAAGTAGGCAATATATGTACCTTCTATAATATAAGGTATGAAAGAGCATATAATTAAAGTAAGCAATCTAGTTTCTCCTTTGAGAGATTTATTATTACCAAGCTTTGTGAATTCTTCTAGAGATGTGTCATTCATAGAGAATTATATTTAATATATATAAAGTATATTGTATATAAACATATACACTACATATTATATATATTCCTTCTCCCCCAATATATTTAATATTTTAAGGATTTCTCATATTTAGAAAGGTTAAGATCTTTCTGACATTTAAGTCTGATCATCAAAAATGCCAATGTCTTTCAATAAAATTATTTGGCTACTGGCTTTTCATACTTCTTTTATTTAGCACAGCAACTGCAAAAAAGTAAGTAAGATAATATGAGACAATGATATAATTAAGAGATCTAAAACAAGGGATTAGCATGGTTAATGAAAAGTCTGCATGTGTGAGACTAGTAGCGACACTGACCGAGGATATCATCTGTTCCACACTTGTCCAGACAGTTACCCCATGACAGTAATCAGGGACAGCTTCAGGGGTGAGAGAACTAATTGAAAATGGAAGAACGAGTAGTGTGAGAAAGGAAAGGAAAGGAAACAGCCTTCCTCACTCCCACCTTCAAATCCAATCTCAAATGGCTAAAGAGAATGGAGAGAGATCATTGCACTCTGAATACATGCCATTCTCACGGTCAATCTCTCAGCATCAACCCCAACATCTTGGTCCAAGCAGGAAGACTCAAGGGTGGGTGTCTGACCTAAAGCAGCGTCATGCAGAGCCTCTGAAAGGACTGTCTGTTAAAGAACTGAAGAGTCACCAATGAAGTAGTCACACATTCCTTTCTGCTGGGGAGGGTGAATAAGAGTAGGTCCACTATTCTGAGTAGGAACTAAGACCAAAGGACAGAGAGGGAAGGAGCATGAGAAACCATGAGTAAGCAAAGGTTATCAGGTGTAAAGGGCAGAAGGAAGCTGGCGGGCGGCATCAAGAGCAGGAGAAACAGACAGTCTCGGAGTCACCCTAGCATGGTTAACTTGATGGTGACCATTTTGAAAAATATCAAATTGTTGTTGTTTTCAGCCTGCAAAATTTGGGTGAGATTTGTTATACAGATATGTTAAGCAATTAAGTAAGATAGAGACAGGCATATAACCAGAAACACCCAAATATGTGCATTTAAGAGGATAGTTCACATACACAGATTTTCTTAAGAGAGCATGGTTAGAAACTGAGAAATTCTAAATGCTGCTTAGTGGTGTAAATTTTCCCTAAAAAATGATTTATCATTTCATTTTTTCTAGATGCATTTCCTAGACCATATTTTAGTGCAGCCTAAGGCCACATTGTTACATTTGTAACACAATGGATAAATAGAACATGGTTACCACTGGTGTCAAACAAATTTGTATACACTAAAATAACTGTGGATTATCCCTAGTTTTTAGTCTTAAGGATTGTATCAATACAATCTAATGCAAAGAAGCAAATACAAAACTTACACTAAAGAGAATTTGTGGTTGTCTGTCATCCCCCCTCCCTTACACTTGTATGAATCAGACCAAAATTCTAACTGAGCTCAGTCCCGGCTTCACCCTCCTACCAACAGGGAATAAGAAGAAGGGGAAGAGAATGAAGAAGTCAAGAAATAGAGACTGGTCTAGTCCTTCATTACAAGGGACTACTTCCTAGTTTACCTCTTTCTGATTATAAAAAAGAAACAAAGTTCAATTTTAAAAAATAAAAGTAGGGAAATCTTTAGATGTGAGAAATGGAAATTCAACTCTAAATACAGGCCATGACACTGCCCCTGGCCAGGGAGGGGACCCACAGGGCCGCAGCAGACCTCTCCTGCCTCTCCCACTGCTCTCCTCAGCAGTGTGTTTCAGTCCATCTGCCTGTTCTGCCCCCTGCTCTCTGTAGTGAATCTCCCCCCCCCTCACACCTCTGGCCTGTACCCCAGTGCTTGTGTGCATAAATAAATCTTTAAAAAAAAAAAAAGAATATGGTTTTCCAACAGGCATATGAAAAAATGCTCAACTTCTCTTGTCATCAGAGAAATGTAAATCAAAACCACTATGAGATACCACCTCATCCCAGTGAGAATGGCACATATCCAAAAAAGTAGCAACAACAAATGTTGGCGAGGATGTGGAGAAAAAGGAACTCTCTTACACTGCTGGTGGGAATGCAA
>JAGFMF010012021.1:11454222-11468754 GCA_019455555.1 Galemys pyrenaicus
ATTTAATAGCAGATAGCAGTATTGTAGAAAAGCCTGGAAGACTTAAAAAGAAAAAAAAAAAAAAGAACAAAATTCTTAAAAAAAAAAAAAAGAACAAAAATCGCTGGGTCACATTTCAAAGATACGAATCCAGGATTTGCAAACTCTCATTCTTTCTAACTGGTAAAAACTATTCAAGGTGGAGACACAGGGCATGGGTTAAAATCTCAGTGTGTGGTCTTCTCCTAATGGTGATGGAATGGGGGAGAAGAGGTTCAGGAATAAGAAGGGGCAGGAACGAGAATTAGCCTATATCCTAGCCAGGAATTAACCCAGAGGTCCCACTGCTTAGCACAATATAGTTTATACCTCACTCATGTGTTAATGCCCGGGGTGGGTGGGAAGGAGGCTCTGCTTCAGAAAGACAGAGACTCCACCTTTTTGTGATGTCAACATAGAATAAATGGCTTCCCAATTCCCCAGAATCTGCTTTTAACTGTCTCCAGCCAGAGGCAACACACACATCATTTCCTTACAACCCACTAACCAGAAGCAATGACTCTAACCGTAAGGGAGTCTGGGAAATGCCAGGTGCCTGTGAGGTATTTACTGGACAGGATTACCTCTGCAATAGAGAGTATGCCCTAACTCACTGTAAATCTGAAGGTGCTTTTTCTGGAAAGGCTTTCAGAAGGGGCATTCTGCAGGATAACAGAGCAGGGCAAGACTTTGTGGGTGCAGCCACCTCCTCTGCCTTATTCACAGTTGCATTTCTGAGTATATCTTGCTCAACATGGGGAAGCAAATGATAATCTACACACTGGATGCTAAAAATTCTAACTTGAGAATAAGTCTATAAAATAGAGAACAAAGTTCATGCTAGAGGCACAGAGGCAATGATGCCCAAAGAAGCATGCCAGGCTGGGCGCTTTAAGACAGAGCTTAAATGGGAGAGTACTCATTTTTACTTAGAAGTCTTGAAACTGCCACTAGAGCTGTGTCTAAGTGCACTTTGGTATTCTGTTGCAGAATTGGTTGCAAACATTTTAATAAAGCATTCATCACATACACATTAAATTTCAGCTACTCTAGGGGGAAATTCAAAGGTGAACTCAGCATAATTGGTGGCCCAGAATTGCTCAAATATGAATTTGGGAGAGGGAAATTAACTCTGTAAGAAGTACTAACTGTAAAACCAATGTAGTAAATGCTAGAGTAGCAGCAGGACCCAAGCCAGATGGGAGCACCAAGGACAACCAGCTCTGCTCTGGGGGAAGAAGAGAGACTTCAGGAGGTGAAGTAACATGCCTTGGAAGAGTTACATGAATGCTTACTCCAGGTGGAGAAGAGGTAAGCTGTGAGCCAAGTCACTGATACACCAAGGGTTTGACATGATGTGTCTGGCAATGCCCAGGTAGGGCTGAAAGACATGTGTGGGGGTAGGGGGAGGAGGCATAGCAAGTTGGTGCCAGGTTGAGTGAACTCAAATGCAGTGTCACTGAGTTTTGACTTTATTATGATATTTGATGAGTTTCAAAGTACTAAGCTGGATACAGTGCACTAAAGTGCTTTTCTCTCAGAAGGAGTATCAGAATCCTTCTCTTGCAATGCATAAAATATGCAGGGAATTTTAGAAGATTCAATTAAATTTAACTCAATCATCTGAGAATCAATTATGTACAGATCAATAGATGCTTGAGGCTGGGAGTGATCAGAGAGAAGAGAGGCCACAAATAGGTAAAGAAGGGAACTTATTTGAGTGTAGTGCTCAGCAGAAGAGATAACAGAAGTTTGCTAGAGCCAAGTTATAATTATGTAAAACAACAATAGTACACCTGGTTTCCTGACCCCTATTATTACCACAACCACTAAACCATAAAACTAGCAGAGATTGCCAAGTTATCCAGATCACTCCTAGACATTTTTAAAGGAATGAAAGTCAATAATATTTTCACCTTTGACATGAAATGAAAAGAACCGCTTTGTGACCTTAGATTAGGAGGATTTTGTAAATATGATACTGAAACTATGACTCATAAAAGAAAAAAATGATAAATTGAACATCATCAAAATTAAAAACACTGTTCTTCAAAATTCACGAATAAACTGGGAATGTAAATTGGTGCAGCCACTATAGAAAACAGTATGAAAATTTCTCTAAAAATTAAAAATAGAAATTCCATATGATCTAGTTGTCCCACTTCAGGGTATTTACCCAAAGAATATAAAAATGCTAATTCAAAGAAATATATACATCTGTCTTTATCGCAAAATTATTCACAAGATCCAAGAGTTAGAAACACCTAAGGGCTATCAACACATGACTGGATAAAGAAGATGTATGTACACAGTGGAACACTACTCAGCCATATACATATGAAGACAAGATCCTGCTATTTGCAAAAACATAGATGAACCTACAGGAAATTATGCTTTGAGAAATTAGTCTGATGGAGAGAGATAAACACCATATAATTTCACTCATGTGTGGTACATAAAGAAACAAAACACACAAATGAATTCAATATTAAAAAAAAAAATAAGCTTTTAGACTATAAGACCAACTCGTTACCAGAAGGCAAAGGGGTAAGGAGATAGGAAGTTAGGTAAAAGAGGTCAGTGATATTGTGAAGGCTGGAATTAAACTTTTAGTGGAAACATAATGCAGTATATGGAGATGTTGGTGTATAATGATCTATATCTGAAACCTATATTTTATAAGTCAATTTACTTCAGTATTTTTAAGACATCAGACTAAGAGATAATTTATAAATAGTTTTGAGGTTTATAGTTAAGTTACAGACTAAGAGAATACTTATAAATCATATAGTTAATGAAGGACTTATATCCATAGCCATATGGAAAAACTCTTACAACTCAAAAAAACACAACTCAGTTAAAAAAATGGGTAAAAGATTTGGATACTTCCCAAAGAAGACATAGAAATGACTAATAAACACACGAAATGATAGTCAATAAAATTTGTATCAATAATATAACTTCAAATATACACCTTAAAGTAAATCATTACAGAACTGCAATCAAAATCCACAATGAGATACCAGTTCACTTCCATTCAAATAGCCACATTCAAAAAGACTGATAATATAAAGTGCTTGGAAGGATGTGGAGAAACCGGACATCTCATACACTGTTATGGAAATATTAGAAGGTACAGTCTCTTGGGAAACATTTTGGTAACTTCTTAAAAGTTAAACATAACTGAGAGAAATGTCAAATAAATTATTCACTTAAAAGTCTAAAATAATGTCAATGAAAATAAGTCACATTTTTATTTTCATGAAGAAGTATTTCTAGAACATGTGCAAATCAGCTTAGGAAAATTTTTAGAATTTCTCAAAATGATTTTTATAGTAGGCTGACTATATTACATATATTATTACATAATATATGATATTATTAGTATATTATTATCACTCTATATTACATATATTATTACATATGTTATACTCTATATTACATACATTATTATTACATGTTATACTCTATATTACATACATTATTACATATGTAATGTATGTAATATAACCCCAATTTCAGCCAAAGTCACTTCTAACCTCATATTCACTTTAATGTCACTAAGACACATGACATAAAAAACCTAAGTCAGGCATAAAGTATCAGTTTTGTCAAGAATCTGGGATAAGAGTATATGCCCCCTTTTTATATGCATGACGTACCCTCCTCACTTCTATGTAGCTTAGCATGCTGTGGATTATGAGCATTTTTCAAAGTAAATGCTATTTATTTCTATCTCACTGAGCTTAAAAAAAAGGCACCAAAAGTAAGTATTGAAATAATTAACCTCAGACTTCATTTCTGAGGAATCTAGTCTCCACACAGAGGAGGGAGCTGGGCTTTTACCTGGTGAATTCATCTGTATGGTAAATGGGCAGTTTGCCAACAGCTTTCTTCACCAATTAACACCCTCAGCTCCTGGGTTAAAAATGCTCACTGGTAGCCTGTCATCTGAAAATCTGCTAAAATGGCAATAATCCCCTCTGATTACAAAGTCCTCCCCTGAAAGTCTTTCTTTTAATTATTTCCAGTGTCCCTGTTCTTCAGCCTCATATTTCTCCCACTCTTCACGAATTCTCTAATCTCTACTTTCTTCTCTTTCTAACCTAGATCCCATAGACCACACTATTTTTCAGTCCTCTCAACTCCTTTGGCTTGTTTTTAGAATCACGCCCACCAAGGGAAAACCCCAACTTAGAACAGTCTTCCCTATAATGACACAAAGTCCACACTCCCCATGTGGTACACACTGTAGGGCAAAGTGATGAGGTGGAAAGAAATGGCCTATGCAGTCAGACCTGAGTTCAAATCCCAGCTGTGCCAACCAGAAGCTATGCTGCATTGGTCATGTAAAATAAAACTCATTGTGTTGTCTTCTCACAAGTAAATAAATGGGGCTAATTTACCTAGCTCCGGGCTGTAGAGAGAAGAGTGATATAAATAAGTAATGTACCCAAGAACATTTCAGGAGCTTAGTGGGTCCCACACATGGTGACTGTTAAAATTCCAAGGCTTGTCATACACAGCCTCTGGGCACTCTTCCAGCCTCCTTTCTCTTCACTTGCTCCATCACTAGCCCAATGGACAGACACACTCTCCCCACACCTTCTGCGGTTGCTCCCTGTGCCTGGAGCCATTTTCCCCTTGCTCTACCTAATCACAACCCTCATGGCCTGCAGAACACCTACTTGTTCCTGGAAACTCAGCTAAGGCATCGTCATCTAGGACTATGCTGCCTACACAACAGTCACTAACCACATGTGACTATTTAAGTTAGAATGAATTCAATAGCTAAACGTGGCTAGTCAGTGGATCTAGTGTTGGATACTACAGGAACAGAACACATTCATTGACACAGAAAGCTCGACTGCCCAAGGCAGATCTACTGAAAAATGTCTCCCAAAGAACCTGTGCACACTTATAAAAGTACTCTCCACTCTGCTGTGGCTTATTATTTTCTTCTATGAATTGAGCCTTCTAAAGTAGTGCCCCAATGAATTGAGAATTCGACAAATGGGTTATTGGATGATTAGTTGAAATGCCTCAAAAAATCTTTTGTATCCTCTGCAGAATAAATTACATTAATAAATTTAATAAATAAAAAACTAAGAAGTAAACCTCAATAAATATGAACTGACTGACAGAAGAGTGGTATCTAAGCCATTCAGTGCGGCACTATATTCCTGAGTCCCAGACCCATGAAGAAACTCCTGGTATTCTTGCTTTCAGGAGTTGGTCCAGAATGTTTTTACCTTGTTTTGTCTCCTATTCCATTTCTCAATCTATTCCTAATCCTCCTTTATTCAGTTCCTGACTTCGTTGGCTCCTGACCTCTTACCTCTTTGATATATGTTTTCCCAGATCAGTTACTGCAGGTGCCCTGCTCCTGTGGGGCTGTCCCTGGCTTCCCTCCGCTACTTGTCATTGTGTTCTTTTGTGGGATTACATTTGTTTCTGAGCCCTCTGGGTCTTTAACCATTCAGGCCAGCCCAGATCAGACCATGTGGCCAGGATCTCTTGGATTCCAAGAAAGATAATTATACAATATGGGTTCTGGGGAAATATTTGATGCTGGATAAATCATTGAATATAAGCTATAAAACACCTCTGTGTTTATAGTAACTGAGGTACTGTACAAATATCTGTTGAAGAAATGAATGAGCTATTATTTTATCAGGAAACAGAATCTTAGGGAAGATTGAGGTACGAGGGGGATGAAACTGAGCACATCCAGGAACGGAAAGTCTACTAAGCTGCTGAGTAAGACAGTCTCTTCAATTCTTCAATTCACAGACCATATCCCAAGAAGTTGTATAAACAGCAACTCAGAACCAGCCCAGGATGGAGTGGGGAAAGGAAGGAAAGTTTGTCTCAGGCTCTGCTTGGTCAAAGTGTGCCCCTGTATCTCTGGACTGTGCTCCCCAAGGCATGGACTCTTACGGAGTCAACATAGAGAACTGAGTGGGAGATGAGAGGTGAACTGGTTCAAAGCTTGTCAGAGTCCACAGGGGGCTAGACCAAGAGATGGGGCGGCAAAGAGGATCCGAAGTAGAGCATGAAAGATATCAGGCACCATTAAATAAATTAATCTTTCAAATTATTTAGCAATCGTGGGTGGAACTTGGAAGACATTTGGGGAAGCTTTACAGTCTTGGGTGTTCACACATTAAACTGCTGGCAAGCTTCTGAGTACATGGTAAACAATAACAAAAGTGAACTGATTGACAGAACAGAGGTATTGAAGCCATCCAGTGGGGCACTAAGTTGCCAAAGGGTGACTGTGATGCAGAAGAAGCGAGTGTGGACTGGTGGGAGGACTAGTGGACAAAGGATTGAAAACAAACTAATCCATTTTATAATTTTTCCTGGAGCCAAGCCTGCCTCAAAGGAGTCCCCATGTCCTCTTCCTTATTCTAAATCTCAGGCTAATAAAACCACCCTAGCACCCTTTCCAGTTTCTTTTTTTTAAATTTTTTAAAAAAGATTTTATTTATGCATACAAGGGTTGTGGGTACAGGCCAGAGGCATGAGGGGGGTGAGAGGATTCACCAGAGACAGAGTGGGGAGCAAAAGAGGCAGATGGACTGAAGCACACTGCTGAGAGGAGCAGCGGGCGAGGCAGGAGAGGTCTGTTGTGCCATGTGGGTCCGCTTCCTGGCCGGGGACTGAACTTGCGCCACAGTGGTTGTGGAAACCCCACAGTGTGGTGCTCAACCCACTGCACCACCAGGGAAGTCCTTTAGTTTCTCTTAATGAAACTTCTTACACCATTGTAAAAACCACTGAAAAGTCAGGTAATGACTGTCGTACAGAGGCTCAACAAACTTGAATTTTCACCAGGTTTTTTTTTTTTCTTCTTCAAAGTCCAAGCACTGATTTCTTTGTTTTCAGTGTCCAGCATATCTGTCCATGGTAGGTCTTATTTTCAAAGAAGACACTGAGTATGGCTCTCATCTATAGCTGGTGGATGTCTTTTGGAGATTAAATGCTATTGCTGTGATTGTCCATTCACATTTTATTAATCAAGACATTTCCAGAAAATTTTATTTCAGCCTCATGAATCATAGATAAAAAAGGCCTAGTACACTCCAAAAGATGATTCATTTCAGCACCAGGAAGAAGGACCGAAAGTTATCTCCAAAAGATATTGGTGTTCTTTTAAGCACCACCTCAAAGCCCTCTCAGTTGCTTCTCATATTTCAGCCAAAGCTGTTAGGGACCTGTTTTCCTGCAGGCTTTGAGTACCTTTGCACAGGTGCACCTACATGGCAACCTGACCTTGACCCTCATAAGGGTTCCTCACTTCCTCCACTGGACACCTCTAATCTGTACAACCTAACAATGCTGTGGGCCACTCTTGACCAATAGGGATCTGGAGCCTGAGAATAAATACATCCCTATTTTGTAATCTGGAAGGCGGTCCTGAAATGCATTTCATATGCCCTATTAAGAGTCTGCAGTGGGATCCAACAATGTCATCATGAATCCTTTTGTTGGCTTTACCTCTTTCTTTGTCTCACACCCCCACCAATCCAACAAGTCCGACATTTTTCCTTTCTGACATTTCCAAGTAAACTACATTGCACAAGTTTGGGTCTCTGGCTCAACTTTTGGGGAACTCTAGGCTAAGACAAGTGAGAAGCAGTCTTAGATTGGATTTCCAAAGTCTCACAGGTGGAATTAATGCTCCAGGAGCACAGTAACACCCAGGACTGGCTCCTAGGGGTACCTAACCCCCCAGCCTTACTAAGGACCTCTCTCCTGCAATGATTTGTCTCTTCCTCCCAAGACCAAGGAAATCAGGAACCAATAGTCCCTGAGCACCATGTTCCTAGGCTTGCTTTAATATTTTTACTATAATTTTATACAATGAGGAAACAGGTTCACAGAGGCCAGATAACTCACTTAAGTTCTTACACGGAGAATTCAAACTAGGATCTGAATCCAGTGCTATGGGTTCCAAGTCCATAATCTTTTTTTTTAGAACTTCCAAGAACAGATAAGTCTATTTCTTCAAGCCCAGTGTACCTTTTCCCCCCTCATTTATTCCATAGGATAAGTTTCTGTAGGACAGGTTTCACACAACTTTCTCTCTTTTGCTGTGTTTTTCTGCTCTGGATCTATATTTGACCTGTCCATCATCTCTGGAAGCACTGTTACCTGGTGGCTTACATTGACTTTCACATGCAAAAAGTCTTCCTGTTTCGTTGCCTAGAATTTTTTCCTCTTCCTTGCTTCTTCTGGGTCACATTTTTCCATCACATATCCTCTTAGCTCAGTTTTTAATCTTCTTCACCTCACTGGAAACAATTACAGACTGACTCCTTTGGTGCAATTTTTTCATTCTATGCAAAAGTGTTTATCCACTTACAGAGGCATTTCTTAGACATCTTCAAGCCTGGTGCCACGTTGACTTGGGAGCACACACCAGAAGGCAGGTGAACATAACACAGCCATGCAGACCACTGAAGCAACGCTCATCTTTTGAGGCTCCTAGTTCAGGTAAGCAGCTCTTCATTATCACCCCTCAGGAAATACCGTGAAACCTCAATTTGGCCAGAAACCTCAATTTCCTCTCAAACACTAGACTCCAGGAGGAAAAACTGAGTCATATTAATCTATGTGTTTGTCTCATTTCACTCTGTTCATTGAACAACTTGACAGAAGAGAATTTCATTACATTTCTTTTTTTTTTTTTTTTTTTCAGTAGAAATGAGAACTAATGCCCTTTCTCCCCATCTGTGAGGATGAATATAACAACTCTAAAGGTTAAAAGAAAGAAACCCTCTGTGCACAAGTGACTCAAATAGCCTGGCCTCTCCACTAACAGGTGCAAAGTGGCAGAGGAGCTGATTGCAGGGCATTGCCCAGCTCTGAGCTTCCTCATCAGACAGGGCTGAAACAGGGCTCCCGGCAGCCACTTCCCACCAGCACCATCTGGCAAATGATGGCATTTCCCACCCATGAACCAGGCTGTGTAATTGCCTCAAGTCATAGAGCCCTTCTCTGAAGACTTCTCCTGCCACAAGCACAACTGTCACCCAGAAACCACTTAGGAAGCTAGAAGTTATACATCTTCATGAGTGACCACTCCAAAGAACTGGGTTCAGAGGCGTGGGGATAACTTCATCAGAAAAGCTCACGTTGGGTAGATGCTGTCAGTGAGGAACACATATTAGACAGCCAAATGCAGTCTGAGCCACACTTCATAAAAACCCAGCAGCCTGAAGAATTCCTGAAAATTATCTACCTTAAGAACCACCCAGGGATATATATTATTAGAAATATGTATCTATTACCTGCATATATTACTTACCTTAATATATGCAGATCTTCCTAGCAGTCTTTCCATATTGCTTTGCCTGTTGCTTCCAAAACATATCATAATAGTACTACTGAGTAATTCTATGTATATGGAAACAAAATATGACTTAACATCTTTTGGACTACTTCCTTGGAAAGCTCTCTTTCCATTTTTCTAGGGAGACACTAAATGCTGCTTTATTTCATTTCTTTTTTTAAAAAAAATTATTTATTTATGCATACAAGAACTGTGGTATAGGCTAGAGGTATGGGGGAGGGGGAGTGAGACAATTCACCAGAGACAGAGTGGGAAGCAGAGCAGGAGGATCTACTGAAATACACTGCTGAGGGGAGCAGAGGACGAGACAGGAGAGGTCTGCCTCACCATGTGGGTCACCTCCCTGGCCAGGGATCAAACTTATGCTGCAGTGGCTGTGGATAGTTTCATAGTGCTGAGACTCAATCCCTTGTGCCACCAGGAAGGCTCTTGCTTTATGTCATTTTAGTTACATTTATATCACCTGAAAATGGAACCACATGGTTTTTAGCTTACTTTAAAAAGATAATGCACGCGGGCCTCCCTGGTGGCGCAGTGGGTTAAGCAATGCACTATGAGGCAAACCACAGTCACTGCAGCATGAGTTCGATCCCTGCTGCCGGCCAGGGGGGGACCCACATGGCACAGCAGACCTCTCCTGCTGTGCCTGCCTGCTGCTCCCCTCAGCAGTGTACTTCTGTTGATCTGCCTGTTCTGCTCCTTGCTCTCTATGGTGAATCCTCTCACCCCCCTACCCCTCTGGCCTGTACCCCAGTGCTTGTATGCATAAATAAATAAATCTTTAAAAAAAAAAAGATAATGCACAACTGGGAACATGGGGGAAATCACAAGGACTTCGAGGTCATTCAGTGTTGTCAAAGCCAGGATTATTCTTCTGTCTTTACTTGAAGTAAGATCTTCTGTCTTTACTTGAAGTAAGATCACTCCAAAATTGGCCCAATTACTGTAACAAACTGATTATTTCAGAGACATGTTCATTCTCCATACTGACTGACACAGCATTTAACTGAACAGACACCAACTGTTTATATAATAGCCATCCTTATCAGCCTTCTAATGGTGACCCACTGCTTCTTAAGAGTCTTCTCTCCAGAGTTAGAGCTAAAAACAAAGATCATTTCTCTGACCCATAACAAACATGTCTGCCTCTTTTTTCCTGTGTGGTTAATTCCTAATCAGAAATCAGAGTCTGTTTCCACTCTAATAACTGAACAAGCCCTTACTGAGTTCCTAGGTTTCTAATTCTTACAAGGTTTCAGGGGGAAAGTTGTGTTCTCTTCTCTGGACAAGTTATGATGAAAAGCAACATTTCCAGCAGCACAGAAACAATGAGGGTCTCCTATTCGACACATAGTGAGAGTCAAACTTTCATTTGCTCAAAAGGAGCTGGGACATCTGGGGCTGAAGTTCCACCATGTGCTCCCAGAAGCCATGGCAGCACTGTGGAGCCTCTGGCAGCACAAGGTTCACCTCAGACCCACCTTCTGAAAGGTGCTCAGAGCAGCCAAGACGCGCACTGAGCTTCAGGTCCCGAAATGCATTTGTAAAGTAAACCTGTGTGACTTGTCCCTTCTTTTATTGTTGGACTCTTGGTGCTTTGCACCGTTCTCTAGGACTGTGTAATAAACACTAGGATTTTGGGATACAGGATACTGGAATGTCCCTGCCGCTGGTGAAAGGTCTCTCCAGTGCACTCATCCCTGATTCAGTGATGATGGCAGGTCACTTTGCAGATGGATTCCAATGTCCTTCTGCAAGATATAGATGACTTCACAATATATCTCTGTGGAGACTAACCTAATTCCATCTAACTTAACAAGTAAGCAAAGGATCCTTTATTTTTTTCCAACACCTCCTAAAAAATAGTTTCATATCTGATCCCTATTTTATGCTTTCTAATTGTATAGTATAACTTGGCTTTCTTCTGGAAACTAACTTCCAAAATACTCATGTTTTAAACTATTCCTTCTCTATGTCAGCAAACATTTACTGAGCATTTACTATGCATCAGGCTCTGTCTCTGCTAAGAAATTTGGAAATATTACCTTATTTGATCTTCACAGCCAAGGTGGTAGGTACTACCTCTTACAGATAAATGTTTGTTAATATAAATTCTCAAGCACTTCACAAAAAACTGCACTCAGTTTTTTATTAATTAAAAACTATTTTTAATAAAATTAAACAATTTATATGTATACATAAGTTACATGTTGACTAGAGAATTTCTTTTTAAATTATGCCTTTCTTTTATAGTAAAAATACATCATTGATGTTTAGTCAATAAAAGCATACCTGTTGGAGGAGATGATGGGTGAATTGGAAAAACAGTGGTTGTGAAAGTACCAGTACAATATTCAGCATTTTGGATAGTTCTGATTTATTTCAATTATTGAACTAATCTTTTGTTACATATCTACTCTTCTTTCCATGAGTTTCCTTTTTTCAATTCTTAATGTACTGTGTTTTCAAATATTTCCTCCTCTGTAAGAGAAGTGCTACTTTAAAGTATTCTTTGTAAGGCTTCACATCATTTGTTTTTCAGTGGGCTTTATGATTCTGAAACCTACTGAATCATCATAAATATTTATAGAGAGAAAGCAAGCAGGCTTGGCCCCTAGGCCATCATGAACTGGTTGGCAGTGGCCTCATGCAGGGCTGGGCATGTTGTCTGGTGTTAGCAGAGAGCAGGCGAGGCGGGCTCAGCCATGGCTGCTATGGGCATGGGGGAGGGGCACCACAAGGCCACGCGTTGGCCAACTTCAGTCAGTAACAGAGGAGAAGCCTCATTGACTGCTTGTGAAAAATAAAATCATGAAGACTTCTACACATTTTTAAATTAATATCTCTCTTAGGTGAATTACTTTTTATCTCTTCCATCACTTATTAAGCCAAGACACATAGAAATTGACAGTTCAAGTCCTTCCACTAAATGGCATGCAAAAATCCTCTAGTCTTCTTTCTAGAGTACAAATTCTTCATGAAAAGATAATCTTCTATGTTCTTAGAGAAATATCAGTTATTCTCTGTGACTCACCCTACCTTTTGTATTTAAAACTGGGTGTCCCACTATCTGATGGCATGTTCTATTCAGACACTAAACTTCAGGTCACATTATCTCTAAATCCAGTACCACCCACTTGGGATCAAGTTCAGAGTAAAGAGAAAGGAATATCATCTTTGAAATGATGTTCATGTCAAAATATGTAAGGTCTGAGAACTGACCCCACTCATAAGCTAATGAGATAAATACCAAGAGTGAATACCAGATGCCTGGGTCATATAGCAGTAGCATTAGCCAGACCAGTATTTTCTTGTCCTGGTTTCCAAGATTCTAGTCCCTACGAGCTGAGATGAGGAGGGCAGGCCGCTACTTGTATACAGATGGCATTACACAAGAGTTTTGAGCTTAGGGGATCAAATCTTTTTAATAGACAAGAAGTATGTCTGCTTTCTCTTCTAGAAGAAACACTTTTCTGCCATCTGAGACTGTTCACCATACAAACATCAAAAAGCGTCTTGGAACAAAGGAGAGCAATGTCTCTGCTTGCAGTAGGTGCAAGGGGCCCGAGGGGAATTTTCTCTTGGCGATCCTTCAATTTTGCCGTGGCTCGCTTTGGCAGAAAGGCATACTGCCTGTGACCATTCACAGTATGGGACATTCTCTCAACGGCAACCATATGCTTTCAGTCAGGGTTCTGGGTCCTGAAATTCCCATGGCTTCCAAAGACGAAGACTTTGAGGTATAGGCCACATACAGGAATCCTTCTTTAAAAAGTTTCTAGGGCTTCAGTATACATGCTCTAATTTTAATGAAATTTTAATGCGTGACCATAAAACATACATCCCTACAGAGAAACACTTTCATTTCTTACACTTAATTATTTGAGTTGGCACACTGCATTTCAATTTCAGCTTATTTGAGTTCTTTATCAGAGACAGAAAGATACTTACATTTACATATAATCTCAGGCAAAATATGAAAAGAACTCATCAAAGGAAAATACTTAATTCTATTCCAGTGGCCCTCTTCCTAAAATTGTTAATTCAAAGCTGGAGGGTAAATTAGGAAAGAATCCATTTATTCACTTAGAGATAAAGCTCATTTCTTCCATGGTGTAACATTACTTTCCCTAGAGCAGTTATTATTTTCATACATAGAAATTTAGCAAAAATATTACCTGTTTAACCAGAAATCTATATGGATAATTAAATTTCTGCTTATCTCACACATTTGCCCCTGGTCTTAGGGAATAAATTAGTACACATCAAGGCTTTTTAAAATTGAAATTTCTATCTAGCCATTTTCACATTAATATCTTGAATAAGTAAAATTTATTTATACTGCATTTCTTCACTGTTTAAATTAGCAATTTTTCCTGTTTATTCTTTGTGCCATTAAAGTGTAAAAATAACACTCTTGGCATCAGAGATGAAGGAACATAGTCTCTTCAGAAAAGTGCATTGGCATGAATAAAGACCAGATTATATTACATTACATTTTGTAGACTCACTAGGAATGGGATTAAAAATAGCAGGTACATGCTAGCAGAAAGCTGTGAGTTTCCCCACAGACAAGAAAAGCAGTAGTCGATTTCATAAGTGGGGATCCTGATGACAGACAGGCCTATCATTTGTGTGCAATCTCCAAAAGCGACCCAAGAAACTTGCTAGTAAATGAGGGGAAAAGTCAAAAGGTTATGCTTGCCTTGATAGCACATATGCCACACTGTAATCATGAGATGGTCAAGACAATCTTTTTTTTTCTTTATTTATATATATTTGACATCAATTGTAATTCCCATGTATTCCCCATCACCATTTCACCACCGCACCATCACCTCAGTCCCCTGTGCTCCCATCTGCCTACCCCCTTCCCCTACCCTCTTCCCAGCAAGTGTCCCCAATTTGTCCTTGTCTTTCTGTCTTTGTTGTGTTTTTATATTATTATTATTGTTAGTTATTATTCTTTTCCTTGATCCTTATTTGGTTCCCTTATATTCCTCCTAGGGAGGGTATTTTTCTTTTGCCTTGTGACTTACTTCACTGAGCATAAACCCTTCCAGCTCCATCCATGTTCCCATGAATGCGTCTAGTTTTTCATTTCTGATTGCTGAGTAGCTGAGTAGTATTCCATCATGTATATGTACCACAGC
>JAGFMF010012021.1:11468994-11489850 GCA_019455555.1 Galemys pyrenaicus
TTTCTCTGATGACAAGAGAAGTTGAGCATTTTTCATATGCCTGTTGGCCATTTGCATTTCCTCTTTGGAGAATTGCCTTTTTAGCTCTTTTGCCCATTTTTTGACTGGATTTTTACTTTGTTTTTGTTTAGTCTGGTTAGCTCTTTGTTGACACAATCTTGGAGCATTAAAAACACCAACCCAAAGTGTTCCAGAGCAGAAAAAGTGTTTCATTCTAGAGCAAAAAGCCTAAAAGATGAAGATGCTTGAGACTAATTATGGACCACAATTCTCCATCACCTTCCTAGTTATCATAGTTTAAAAAAAAAAAAAAAGGAGAGAACGAGAGAGAAGGAAATAAGTCACCTTTAAAACATAATAACCACATTAGTTGTAAGATTGTCCTGAAGATATAGGTAAATTTATCAAAAACAGTGGATGGGAGAAAAACTAGCTGATGGCAGTCTGGTGAATTCAGACATTGGGATCCAGCTCATAATGAATCATTCAGTACTTAAACTAGTCTAGTCATATCTGCCTTTATGATGCTTCTTAAATACATATAGAACTGCTCTACTGGTTTACAAATATTACTTGATTTTAATCCTTGCAACAACCTTATCTATCAGCCCCACTTTACAGATGAAGCAACTGAGGCACACAGTATAAGCAACTTACCCAATGTCACACAGTTAGCAACACCAGGACCTGAGCTCAGGTTCGGCTTTGGAGCAAGACTTTGGAGTAGGTGGAAGAGAGAGGGACTCTCCTTAGTGAAAAGTTTAACATGGTAAAAAAAAGGTTCTTAAAATAAAAAAATCTCCTGCCTGCCAAGATGGAAAACATTTATTTAATACATACTTCTACTCAGGACCTTCTCTTTCTCTTCTATTTAAGAGGATCTATGAGAACCTGAGAAAGTGAGAGGGCTAAAGTCACAGGGTAACCTGAAACTGTCACTCATTTAAGTTTGAATTAAATAATTTATACTCTTCATTAGTTTATGGCACTTTACTAGTGGTAGAACCTCACGCTGATCCTAGCACCTCTGTGCATGCAGACTAAGGTCACATCAAGAACAAGCTGGCAGGTAAAATTTAGCATAGGTAAAACATAAATCATTTGAGAGTATTCAGACACCAGCTGAACTAGTGAAGTGATTGATTTTATCCCCTCAAGTAAGAATTATGGCAAAAAAAAAGTTAAAAATGTCTTAGTCCTAATTTTAGCTATATGTAATGGAAATCTCATTTCCTGTTATAAGTCTATAATTCTGATCTTATCAATCATCCCAGAGCAGAGTAAAATATCTGGATCTAAAATTACCCAAAAAGGGATTTATGCTCGCGTGTGAATATTTTCTTGAAGAGTGAGGTTCGCCATCATTTTTCAAAATCCTATAATGGCCTTTTACAAAATCCAGTGGGAACCAGAGGTGTCTGTTGAATAGAAATCCTTTATTCACATTGCTATTTGTGTAGGAGATAAGAATCACATTATTGCCATTAATTTTAAACTAAAACAACAGCTGCTATTGGGTTGAGCAACTGTTATTTGTTGAACATATACATCCTAAAAGCAAATCCAAACTATATCCTCAAACTTTATCTAGAAGTTCTGAAAAATGCAAGTTCTGGTGATAAATCTGGTCGCTTTACAAACTTACATTCCTTATGTGAATATCTGCATGTTTCACTGCAGAATTACTGATGTGTTTGGTTAGAGGGTTCTGTTTTCATATAATATGTATATGTGATATTGCATTTCCAAAATAAAAATTACTTTTAAAAATCCTGAATTCTAAATCTCATCTAGCCCCAGGATTCCAGAAAAAGACCCATGACTACAGATGAAGAAACTAAGATTCAGGGTGGTATTTTGCCAAGGCCATAAAAGCAAGAGGAAAAGACCTTGGAAGAGAACTATCTGCGAGAACTATCTGCCTATGATGTCTGTGCAGTATAATACATGCAATATAATATGGAAAGCAAAATAAGATTAGCTAATGGTGTTAATCTGTAGGCTTTCTGGCATAATTGTAGCAGGACTGAAAAAAATGGATAGACAGTAATTGGGTATGATTAGGCTAAGTTTGTCCTTGAGATCAAGCATAGTTTAAATCAACCTTGTTTTATTTTTATTTCCCACATGGATGAAAAAATATGAGATTTTTCTCCACTTGCAAATCAAATAGAACCCTAGTTTGTGTTTCACAATTACTAAGTTTTGTTACATATGCTTTCAAACACTTATATTCTTCAAGTGTAAAATATCTATGTATATACATGCAAATATATAATTCTTTTCTATTTGGGGGCTTGGGGACAGGGAAGACTTATGTAACCACCATTGGTTACATAAAAGCAATTTCATGCTTTTAAGTGAGAAAACTTTTATTTGTACTTCAGCAGAAGGATAATAACTGTGGGGCAGGGGGTGTTCTGAAATGGGTAACCTGAGCATTGAAACAGGAGGGGACATTCTCACATTTTCAGTTGTATGCTCAGCTTAACAGCAACAGTGCCAACATTTACTATCAACACCTAAGACGGGTAATCTTTATATCCAAACAACTTAATAGTAAATACAATGCTAATAGTAAAAACAGTATGAAAAGACACCAATGGCATCCTCTGAACTAAGAACTGGCCTCCTCTTAACAACAACAGATGAAACATTATCTTTCCTTTGGTAGTGCAAAACAAAATTATCTTTCCACTGGGTTAATGAGCCTTGAAGTTCCAGCAATTCTGACGCCTTTTACCAAAACAGGAAATCTGCAAGGAAGAGGTCAGAACTTCATATGAGAGAGAGAGAAATGAGACATTTCGTACATGGTGTTAGAGCTCTTTATTTTTTTAACCAAGGAGAGTTGGTGGGATGCCCAAGGGACCACCTTGCACATCCAGCATGCTGTCAGACCATCCTAGTCAACTATGCTACAACTATCTTTTTTTTTTTTAATTTTTTTTATTAGTTATATTTGACATCATTTGTAGTCCCCAGGGGGTACCCACCACCATTTCACCCGTGCACCATCACCTCAGAGAAACACTGAAAATAAACCCTTAGACTCCAACAACAGAATGGTCATTACCATAGAGGTAAGGAGGGAAGAGCAGAAGGAATGGGTAGAGGGGTTTGACTGAATGGTGGTGGGCACAATGTAGTATGTACTTTTGTCAAGGTGTGAAGCTGTATGCTTAAAACTTGAATAGTATTGCAAATCCATGTTAAATCAGTTTTTTTAAAAAAGCCAATGAAATAAAGAATAGAAGTCCTCCCACCAAACAATAACAAATGCCCATAACTCTACATCTCAACTTGAATTGTTTCAAAAAGTCACAAGGACGTTAATCTAGAACTCCTAAATTCAGTCCCTTCTGTGCTATTAGAAAGAATTTGACCCTTGGCCATTTTTAACTGCATCAATGGGAATAACAATGCTGTTGTATTTTACATAATGAAATAAGAAAGATCTGACCATATAGCCAGCTGCTATAAAGACACAAATGCCACCTTAATATGATTTCTTAAATATTTAATAAGCTGCATTTTAGTCTTGCTCAGAAACACCAGGTCAAAAACAGATAACCAAATAATGAGATATGCTCTGCATGAAGACAGGGAAAGTAGACAGGTCAGCAATGGGCTATCATGTTAACAGCTCTACAGAAGAGGCATTAAATATACTAAACAATTAAATGATAAAAAACCTGTCCTTCAAAAGTCCTGACAGTCTTCAGAAATGGGTTTCTTACAAAAGGACATAACTAATTTGCTGCCTGCTCTTTGGATAACATAATAAATATGACAATTAATTCATGGAACAACTTAAATTGTTTTAGGTAAATTATTTAAATGATTGCATATGTTTTCATTTTAAAATATGTAAAGACTACAAAAGCATAAGTCTATTTCTTCCCCTTAAACTTGACGAAATGAACAAAGTTAAATACTTGAGCAATGCCCTCATATCCTCGGCTGATACTTGCTTACCCCCATATTAACTTTATGCATGACAATAACCTAACTACACATTTTATAAACGCCTTTATTTTTAACAGTTTGGTTTTTGTCTTATATTGTGGGCAATGCAAAGAACGTAGAGAATGAGAATTCTCGAGGACCTCTGAGTATCGCAGAGAAGGTGATGAGAGTCCATACCATAAATAACTAAAATTCAAGGAATAAAAGGATAAGAGGCACAGGAACAATGCATGTCAAGAGAGTTCAGAGAAAGGCAAGCAACCTTGAGATTATGAATCAAAAAGGTTTCACAGGGCAGGAAATACTTGAATAGGATCTGGGCAAAGATTTGAAAGGATGCTGGGAGTGTCCAGCTGGCTGCCCATGGGCTGAGGGAGGAGGTTACACCCACCAGAAAATGCATGTAAAAGAACCCCACTGACCATCGTGAGGTAGAGAGGGTGGGTGTCTCTAGAGAACCTGGGAGATCAGTAGGAAATAGCGGCCTGGCGTGGGGTCTACCCTACCCACACTAGCAGGCGGGATCTGGGAAAGGGCAAAGCTTTGGCTTTAAATGAAGTCAGCAGTTTTGATGAATAAAGTTAAATGGATATAAGTGACAGAACTCAAAGTGTTTCAGGGATTCAAATGTCTAGAAGACTTTTGATTCAACCTAAGTGCGCAGATGAATCTGAAGTTTACTCCAGGAGCAGAACTGGCCCCACAGAACAGAAATGAAAGGGCCCAGGGGTGAGCAGTAGGGCGGAGTAAAGCTGCTTGGTCATTGCAGACTTGCCTCTTCAACTTAATGGTTACAGAAATGGAAATATGTTAAATACCAAGCAGCCATGTAATGTAATTTGCTTAGTACTTTTAAACACCTGGCTCTTTATAAAAGAGTATGTATACACACAAACACAGAGCAGAACAAAAGATATCACTGTATTGTTTCTAATGAAATGACAGTTAAGATTTTTAACAGAGAAGTAAACAGGAAATCATTCCCCCCATGAAATACACCGGAGTACTTTACTAATGTCTAGGATGAACTGATCAATATCTGAGTGCTGCTTGTTCACTCTCCTTCATTTCTCTTTTAAGAAAGGACTTTTTTTAATGCTTTTTTTTTTTCCTGGAGACATGATTACTGGAAATGTTTAACACGTAGACAGTAGCATTCATCAACCTATTTTTATTAGGAATTTCTATTTAACTGGAACTTACTAAAAACAAAGCTAATATAGGGTTTTAATACCATTGACTATGTATTTTTTATCCTTTTCTAATTTAAAGACTGTGGAAAAGTAGGTTTCCCTGTCTTTTTTGAAATGTATAGAGTACTACTCTATTTAATATTTATGCTTTGCATACATCTTTCATAAATTAAAACACTGAAATATCAAAAATTCTTTTTCTTGTTGTTTTTTCCTAGCTTAATGAATGTTACTAGTAAACATAATGCAACTCTTCTGACCACTAGCAATATTAATGCACCTCAAAATTTCAGCATAAAATCAAATAAATATATTTTCTATCAAGTTAAATATAGAAATTATTTATATAAAAGACATAGAAATTATTTGTATATTCAAGGCTTTGTTGTTTGTTGGCAACTGGCCAAAGCAACACATTCATAAACAAGATTGATGATTATTTTCCTGGCAGAGAGAAGTGCTATCTTCTTTTAAGGATTGTTATCTCATGGGTTGAGAGCAGAGAAAAAGAGAGAACATAGTACACTTAAAGATAAATTTCTGCTTTATAACTACACACAAATTTTAATGTAGAAATAATAAATCATCATCAGTAGCAGATCTAATCTTCAAGTGCAAGTCAGTTTAAAAACAGTAGTTCTCAAACTTTACTGTTCATTAGAGCCCCTTAGGATGGTTTAAAAACTCAGTATCCATGAAGTCAGAAGCCGAGGCTGGAATCAGACAACAGTGTCAGTGTTTTTAAAACTCCCCAGGTGATTCCATGAGGGCAGCCAAGTTTGAGAACCAATGTTTGAAAAAGGTTCTCTGCTCCTTACGCTTTAGAATAATAGTCTTTTGTAATCAAATTTAAAATTTGATTTGAGTTGAGCTCCAAGGATAGCTAGAAACTGAAGACAAGGAAAAATAGGGCTTACAAAGAGAGAGACAGGGCAACTTAAAACACACACACACATACACCTCTGAATCTTGGCACTGGATACTTATAAACGAAGTCATTTCTAATGGGTTTGGGTGGCTGGGACCCTTATTTGGTGTTATGCCCATTCTTCATTTGATCTTGGCCCTTGTCTCCTGTATTACTTAGTCCTCCTTGTCTCCAAAAAGGCTGGAGACATCAAACCTCCAAAAATTATAATTCCAGAGATGACAAATCCATGGAACTGATTTACAGGAGGTCAAGCTTAGGTCTTTTTACTCATGGGGTACTTACTCGTAGTTATTCTTACCCTCCCAGCGGTGAAGTCATGTCTCTTCAAACTCTTTGTATAAAGCACTTAACTGCAAGTAAAAATGATAATATTACAGGGGTTTCAACCTGTCCTAGATCGGAGCTTTCTCTCTCTCAAGCTGAGACAGACTTTCACTCATCATACCTGTTGATGGGGTCTATGACCCTGGCCAGCAGGAAGAAGTTATAGAAGAGGAGACCATGACCCAAAGCCTATTAAGTGCAAAGAGTGACTTTTCTCTCAAGGTGAGCCAGGGCAAGGAAAGTCCCTACCATAAGTTTCTGTGATCCACTGTTACTATTAATAACTTTTTTTTTCTTTTTTTGCAATATATGTATTCCTGAACTATGTTTACACCGTAGGTCCCTTTTCAGAAGGAATAAAAAAGCTGCAGCACCCTGGGACCAAACTGGACAGAGTCAGATTATCAAGTATATGAATAATGATCAAAAGTGACCCCCAGTAGCCAAGGACTTGTCACGATACTAAAATCCCTGCCTCTGCATGGGATTTGGCTTCTGTTTTCTGAATACAGAAGGTATGGTGAGGCATGTATAGCCACTGTGCAGGTGCCAGAGAAATACTGCCCCAAAATTATAAGAAAACCTCCCAGTTTGTGATGTTGCTTTGTTTGCTTCTTGCTAAAAGGCCTCGAATGCTATACAAACCAAGTTAAGGGTTTAGTCAGGAAGCCTCCTTATAGGGGACTCTCCCTGGAGCTCTATCTCTTGCTCTATCACTCTTAATAAAATCTAATGCTCGTGTCTCAAGTCCTTGTACCATTCTTGCGCGAGATACTCAAGGACCACTGGTTACAGCCAGCAACAATATCATAACTCATTGAATTTCTGCTAAGAGCTTAATTTGGGGGGAATGGTTTTAGGATTTTTAAATCATGAACAAAAGACAATTGCATGTCTTTAGTATGACCTGAATAGTTGAAGCTCAAGGTATTCTATGGATGTGATTTGTGTGATTTGCAACTGAGCAGAAAAAGGTCAGTTACATGAATAATTATAACACTAAGTAGAAGATGAAAGGTAACACAGAGACAGAGATAAAATACAATACATGCCAAGAAAAGGGAGAAAATGAAAGCGATTCAGTCAAAATTGAAGGTGATAGAACTGAAGTGGACTTTGAAGCTTTTATTCTACTAAGGAAAAGGAGCAAGAGATGGAAATACACTGGAAAAGGTTCAATTTGGCAGAAGCAAAAGGAAGCAAAAAGGAGACAGATTTGGAAACGGCAGTTGTAGTCATTTCTAGAAGGCTCTGGGGCTCTCCTATGACAGTGTCTGTCGTGGTCTCATTTGGCCCTTCTGTGTGTGTGACAATGTTACCACTCAATGCCTTCCTTTCTGTGCTCTCCTCAGGATCCAGTGTCTTTCACTTTTTAGCTCTCTTAGTTCCTTTCCAGTCCTCTTTAGATTCCTTCCAATCCCAACATTCTATCACATTTCTTAAAAAACTCTTATCCCAGAATTCTACTCTACTATCTCCATTTTCCCTATCACTAATATGTCAGATTTGAACTATTCTCATGTGCTTGGAGTCCAAACTAGAAATTATATGCCATCCACTTTTCTTTCTCCTTCTCTAACTTAAATCATTGAGTTGAGTCTCCTCAACCTCTGTCTTTCACCTTTTCTAGGTGTTACCACTACCTGGATATCTGGATATCAACAGGATACCCTGTCAGCTCTAACTAGTTTTTCTTGCCTCTGGTACAGATATCTTCCAGATGGCTGTCAAATTTATATAAATTTCTGATCATGTGACTCCCATCTCCACAATTCCCAAGTTAACATTCAGACTCAACTTAGCAGATATGGCCCCTTTTGACTTGACACTTGCTCACTGTTAACTCATAATGTGATCCAATCCCACATACACTTGTGAATCTAGCCGTCTCAACCCACCTGCAGTTGTTTCAAGATTTGGACCTTCCTAAATACTGCTTCTCTCGCCTGGTTCACACTCCTCCCATCTAATTCCCTAAGTCTCAGTCCTCTTCCTGGAAGACTTTCAAGACTCCCTGCTCTGAGTCAGATGTTCTTTCTCTGTGCCCAACTCATGGTTTACAATGAACTGAAACTGTTAGTTTACTTGTCTGTCTCCAGGACGAGATTTTCACTCTCAGAGACACATTGATTAGGAGCCGACCATACTTCACTACACTTGTTTACATGTCTGTCTCTGCTGGGAACTTGTAAGCGCCTCACTGGGGAGGGCAGGAAACACTTCTTGTTCTGTTTTGTATCTCACACACTGAGCACGGCGCCTGGCACATAATTAGCACTCAACTGAATGAGTGACTGACTAATCAGAGTTGTGTGGAAGAAGGGCTCATTCATCTACTTACTGAATGATGAAGCAACAATGTGCACAAAGGACTGGGGTGGTACTCTGAGAGAAGAGAGGAATAGATGGTACTGTGAAGAGTCAGGAGCGCTGCTGCAATTGACAGATGGTGTTCATTAACATTAAATTCACTAGCTTGTCAAGCCTGACCATCTGAGCTTTAGGTTCACCTAATGGTTTTATTCCTCTGTCTTCCTCAGTCACTAGAAACTAGATCACATCATGTCTTCCACATGACTGCAGGAAAAAAAATGACCTCCCACCCTTTCCTTTTCACCCAGTTCCATTCCTTTAGAGCAAAACACCATGCTATGAATTCTGCCAGGAATAGCTGTTTGCACTTAACTGAGAAAACAATATGCATTTGTTCACAAATGCCAGCACTGGCTCCATCAGAGGGTACTATCAAGGAGTATGTGATCAGTTTCAATCTGTTTCCATAAAATGCTTTACAATAGGTTTCAAGGTGGATATTTGATCAGGTTAGTCCTCCTAAAGAGATACAATAGAATCCCCAGCTTTCTCAGGGGAGACAACGGACTTTCCAAGGATAAGAGATGAAATGGGGTGGGGTGCAGGGAAGAGTGGAGGCTGGGGAGGAGTGGGAAGTAGCTTTACATTGTTATTAGAATATCTCTTCCAGACTGCTCAAGGGATTGTTTCAGTGAAACCTCACTGTACCAGTCTCTCCCACATGAGTGCCACTGCTTCATAGACAAAATGGTCCAAAAAGCTTTGAAAAGCAAAATTCCTCTAGATATAGTTATCAATCACTAAATTTTGTGAATGGAGTTAATGGCATGATGAGAAGCAAAGAGAGATGGATTTTTTCTCTGTGTGTAGACAATTTTATCAGGAACTCGATCATGTATCTCCTTCAGTTTTCTCTTCCACACAGCCACCTTGGGGGTGCTCATTCTATTCCTGCTCCTGCAGCTCCTACCACCGAGTTCATCTTTCAGAACTGGCCGAAAATCCAAATTAAAATTCACAGATTTTCCATTCCTTTAAAATACAGGTCAGCAATCTATTTCTGTGAAAGGTCAAACAGAAAATAGTTTAGGCTTTCGAACCACACAGTCTCTGTTGCAACTATTCAACTCTGGCATTACTGTGTGACAGTGACCACAGCCAAAACTGAACAAATGGGTGTGGCTGGGCGCCAATAACATTTTATGTATGGACATTGAAATTTGACTTTCATGTTGTTTTCATAAGATTGTGCAATCTTCCTCTCCTTTAGATTTTTTTCTAATCATAAAAAAATATAAATTTTTTGAACTTTTTGAACTCACAGGCCATACAAAACAGGCAGAGGGCCCGACTGGCACCAGCAGTAGTTTACAGACCCTTGTCTAGAACATTACTCGCATGTCTTACCCACAGGTACTGTGTTTGCTGCCAAACACATTTCAGAAATCAAATTCAACCTCACTTGGTGAAAATGACACTAGAAATCCAATGAGGCACTTCTTTTGAGCAAGACAATACTCATTGAGATAAAGTATGATGATAAAAAAGGAGGAGGAGGAAAGGGAAGGAAAAAAAGATGAGAGGAAAAGGAAATGAATAAAAGAGAAGAGGAAAATGGGCAGGAGGAAGAAGAAAGGGATAAAAAGAAGAAGGAAGACAAAGTGGGGGGAAAGGAAAGGTTAGAGGTAGAAGAGAAAGTCTGTTTTTTTTTTAAGGTTTATTTATTTATGCATAGAAGAGCTGGGGAACAGGCCAGAGGTGGCGGGGGAGAGGCTCCACCAGAGACAGCGTGGGGAACAGAACAGGCAGATCAACCGAAATACACTGCTAAGAGGAGCAGCCGGTGAGGCAGGAGAGGTCTGCTGCGCCATCTGGGTTCCCTCCCTGGCCAGGGATTGCACTCACACTGCTATGCCACAGATGCTTCACAGTGTGGTACTCTTAATCCACTGCACCACCAGGGAGGCCCAGAAGAGAAAGCTTTCACTATCAAATTTAATATTAATCATTAAGTGATTAACATGTATCAAAAACACTTCTGGGTATTCTATGGGCCTTATTTTAGTTGGTCCTCCCAAATCCTTGGAAGTAGGCATTACTTACCTACTAGGTATTACTATACTCATGAAATGGCAGCACCATCATTTAAAGCCAGGTCTGTGTTGCTATATGGCCCACACTATTATCTACTTTGGTGTTTAAAGAATCAGATAAATCTTTTTTATTATTTTACGGACATTTCATATAATGAAGTTGCAGAACACCGAGTTTTTAAACCTAAGATAGTTTCAAATAAGAAATATTTGTAGCCACACATAAGAGTTTTGTTCACTCAATCTTTATATCCTAAGGGCATTTCTCATGCTAAAATGCATGTATCAGCAATGGTTACACAACAGCACAGGGAAAACGCCTATCAGGACAGCATTTTAAGAGTCTAAGGAAGCTAATGTGAATGTGTTCTACATGCCAATTAGTTTAGATTCATGAGAAACTTCTATTTTTAGCTCACTTTACATGGATTCACACATTTATTGTATTCCCCTATCTTGACTTTACAGTATATTTTATACATATGTGAATCCTTTCTCATGTTACTAGGTAGTTTAAATTACATTAGCACCTGTCCCCAATCTGACCTCCATTCTTTAAATATTCTCAGGATAAATTAGCTATCAGCAGGAGCCAGGGGGAGTTCTCCATTAGTCTTTCCATTAACAGGAGGGGAAATGTTTTCCCTTACTAAAAGGTGCCATATAACTAACCATATGGGTCATCACTATTTAATTTGTTTGTTTTTTTATCTTTGATATAGGTGTGTTATTTGCCTTTGCAGAAAGAGATATGAGTCTTTCAAAAGCCAAAGATTTTGATTTAGACTTTGGTTCTCTGCTACTGATTGCAGTTACCTTCCTTCATTTGTGGTTTTTTGGGGGGTATGATGAGGGATGGAAGAAGATGAGTCTGCCTGGAATAGTGTTACACGAAATGAACTGAGCTGGGATTTGCCTGAAACAAAAGATTTCTAAGACTCATGGAGGTCACAGGACATAACCCCTTGTTTCAAGTAAAAATGAAGAGTAACTGTCAGAATGAATGGAATAGTATCACTTTTAAAAATCCTACCGACAGTATAAACAATAGAAATAGGAAGAGTACAGATTCTCTGCCTCTCAGTGCAGTTGTCTAGGTGTTTAGGAACTTGATGTATGTTTGTAAACTTTTTAAGACTTTGTCTGACTCATCTTTCTCTTTCATGACTAGCAGCATCTGTCAGAGTCAGTCACACACAAGGCAGACACCCCTTCCCCCACAAAAAAGAGTGTTCAATCAAACAGAATAAATTACTGTATCATAGAAGTTAAAGCCTCAGAGCATTATCTGGAAATTCCTCACTAGCAGGAATTTTGACCTGTTGTAGGTAAAATTCTTCTAAACCTGGAAGTTTTCAAAGAGTGGTCTCCAGACCTCCAGTATCAACATCACCTAGGAATTTCTTAGAAGCACAAAGTTTTGGGCCCTTTCCCAGACCCACTGAATCAAAAACTCTGCGGATGCAGGACTAGAGTTTGTATAACCCAAAAAAGTCTATAAGGTTTGAGACCCCTGAAATATAACTAAGATGATATTATGGGGCTCCTCCCTTCCCAAAAGGAAGCCCATGAAGAGGAAGAGAAGTAATTCCCCCCATTGGGGTAAGTCTACATTGTTACTGAATATAAATTTGGAAGGTTATGTAATAGGTAGCTTTATACACTGACCCTGTCAAAATTCTGAAAGCTCTATTTCACCTTAAAGTCTTAAAGGTTAGGGCTTTCCACTTCCAAGTATACAGTAATGTTATTCAATATACAATAACAGTAATGTTATTCTCTCACATCAGTATTTCCCCTAATAAAATCTTTGGACATTTAAAAAAAAAAAATGTTAGGGCTTTCCTGGTGGCGCAGTGGGTTAAGCAACGCACTATGAAGCAAACCACAGCCACTGCAGCACAAGTTTGATCCCTGCTGCCAGCCAGCGAGGGGACCCACATGGCATAGCAGACCTCTCCTGCCTCGCCCGCTGCTCCTCTCAGCAGTGTTTTTCAGTCAGTCTGCCTGTTCTTCTCCCCGCTCTGTCTCTGGTGAATCCTCTCACCTCCCTGAACTCTGGCCTGTGCCCCAGTGCTTGTATGTATAGATAAATAAATCTTTTTATAAAAAAAAGTCTTAAAGGTTAACGGTAAATCCAATTAGTCAGATGGAAAAAAAGTGTCATGAGGTACACATCCTTTTTGCCCTACCCCATCCTTTGCCCCAAATATAGGCATCACCAGCAGTCCAACTGAAAGAATGAGGACTAGGGCCACAATCTAAGGACGGAAGAACAGAAAGCAAGAAATATCTTGCTCCTGGATACTATCTGTGGGGTGTCTCAGACTGACAGACTTCTTTGTACTGAGTCAAAATGACAGTACTGCATTTAACTCATTCTTCTTCAAGTTTCTGCCAGCTGTACACCATTCCTATCTGATATAAAACCTAAAAACCATTTTCCTCACACATCTAAAAAGGAATCATTTCTATTCTTAAAAAGTCGAATCAGCAACTATCAGCACAGGACAGAAAAGGGTCGCCAGTCCAGAACAAAGCAGGCATTTCTATTCTTTGTGATTAAAACTGTCTAAACATTTCTGACAGATTTCACATGGTGATGTTTTCCCGGATGTCATCTTACAGAAGTTAAACAATAAAGAATTAAAGTCAAAACTTGAAAAAGCTAATCAAAGAAAATAAACTGTAATCGGTTTGGGGAGGCTAAATTGCATCAACATTTGAATATCCTTTATTCCTTTCGTCATTTCAGCATTGTGCACCATCATTATCTATTCTTTCAGGGTTCTGAAAAGGCTTTAGAATCTGCTGATTGTCATCAATGAGCTAGTGAAGTCACAAAGCTCTACACTACCACTCACTGGACCATGGTAAATGTGGAAAAGATAGTTAACTACTGCAAATAGGATTTCAGTTGCCAGATAAAGAGCAATACAAAGCTGGAGTTACAGTGTTCACATCTGGGCACTTTCAGTGAGCAGTCTGTACGAAAACAGGAACAAAACCACCTGGGACTACTTGCAATTCCAATGGTTCCACAGAGAAAACTGGCAAATGCAGTCTGGCTGCTTAGCTGTTGGCAGCTGAAATACACAAGCTCACAAGAAAAGAGCTGTGATTCTGGGCAACCCCTTCTTCCACATACCACTAACCCAACATCAAATTAATTTGTGTACATGAGTGTTTTGAATTAAATGTGCCATGGAAATATTTTATCGCCTGCATTTACTTTGGGTAAATACTATTTAATTTGACTCCCTTCTGAGTAATTAAAAAAGTATTACCTCAATGGAAAATAGAATTAGTTTCATTTATGCATTTTTTTTAATTCAAAAAATCCAGAGAGCAAGAAAATGGTTAAAGGTCAGAGGCCTGATGGTATGTAATTGGAAACCCAGAAAATAATACAATTTAAGGTCTGGCATAACAACAGAGAAAGACAGATTGATTCCAAAGAGTCAGCTGTTTTTCAAATACGTGTTTCTTGATGGTTGAACATGGGTCCTAAGGATTGGCTAATAACAGTGTTTTTGTTTTATAAAACTGTTTATAAAGATAATTTTTAGACTAGGTTTAGGTTTAAAGCAAAATTGAGAAGAAGGTACAAATATTTCTCATATCTCCCTGCCCCATACATCATGGGCTTCCCATTATCAACATCTCCCACAAGAACAGTTCATATGTTATAACTGATGAACCTATACTCTTATAACTGATGAACCCACATTGACACATAATAATCCCCCAAAGTCCATATTTCACCTTTGGGTTCAATCTCAGTGTCTAGTAGCTAGGTTTGAACAAATGCATAGTGACATGTATCCATTATTACACTACATAGATTATTTTCACTGCCCTGTAATTTTTCAGTGCTCTGACTAGTCATCCCTTCTCCTGCCTCAACCCATGGAAATCACTGATATTTTTATAATGTCTATAGTTTTGTCTTTTCCAAAATGTCATATAGTTGGAATCAAAACGTATATCCAGCATTTTCAGACTAGTTTCATTTACTTGGTAATATACACTTAAGATCTCTGTATGTTTTCATGGTTTGCTAGTTCATTTCTTTTTAGCTCTGACATTCCATTGTCTAATATACCACAATTTATTTAAACATTCACCTACTGAAGGGCATCTTGGGTGAGAAAATTGCTATAAACATCCTTGTACAAGTTTCTTGAAGACATAAATTTTCAACCCCTTTAAGTTTTGTAAAACACCAAGAGGCACAAATTGCTGGATCCTACACTGAAAGGATGTTTCGTTTTGTAAGAGTCCACCAAACTGTCTTCCATTTTTGCATTCCCACCAGAAATGTATGAATCCTTTCACTGCACATCCTAATCTGCATTTGCCTGTTGTGTTCTGTAGTCCTGTCATTCTGATAGTTGAGTAGGGGTATCCCACTGCTGTTTTAATTTGCATATCCATTATGATGCATGCTACTGAGCATCTTTTCATATGTTTATTTTCATCTGTGTGTCTTTGGCACATCACAAGTTTTTAAATGTATTTGTTATATATGAGTGCATTTATTGCATGTACATGAGATAGTGATCAATGCTTTTTGCCCTTCCCTGAAAGTAATATAGCACCACAAATTCTTGGAGAGAGGAGGAATGAACTGAGAAGAAAGAGGAGGAGATGAAGACACACAATATTATCATCCCTTAAGAAGAATTGGAATCTGATTATAATGTTAAACGAAAGCATTTTTTAAAGCATCTGAATTAGAAATAGCTGTAATATTTCTGAAAAAAATAATGTGCTGGTATAAAAAGGGTGATTTAATTGGAATCAGGAAGCCCTTCTTGTGATTTAGTAGTCTCAAACTAAAATGCTTAATGGAGTCAAGCAGCTAAAGAACAAATCTTCCCAGTGAAGCCCAGAGCTGCAGGCCCCACTTACTGGTCAGATACCCACTGCTGCCAGAATGCCTGTTTTTTTTTTGCAGCCAGAAATACAAATTTCATATGAAATCAATTGTTTTTAAAATGGTATCAACCAATTTTTTTAAGGATTTATTTATTTATGCATATAAGAGCTGGGGTACTGGCCAGAGTTGCGGAGGTGAGAGGATTCACCAGAGAAAGAGTGGGGAGCAGAACAGGCAAATCAACTGAAATACACTCCTGATAGGAGCAGTGGGTGAGGCAGGAGAGGTCTGCTGTGCCATGTGGGTTCCCTCCCTGGCAAGGGATCTAACTGGAGCTGCTGTGCAGGGGATGCTTCACAGTGTGGTGCTCAACCACTGCACCACCAGGGAGGCCTGGTAGCAACCAATTTTAAAGGGCCAGGCAGTTCCAAGACTCTGGAGCTAGAGAAACATGAACAACTAGCTGCTGTCTAGACCTTGTGCTGCTTTGAAGTAGCTGTGGCTCTCTCCTAGACTGGTTCCTTAACTAAAAAAACACAAGTCCAAGTCTGTCTTGGCAACAGATGGCCATTTTAGTCTGCTTATGTAATAAATTTCTTTATTTGTGTAGGACTTGTTTAGAAACTTTAATTCCAAGTAAATCACAGTGCTGAAATAATGCAAAAGTTGGAAAGGACAATCTCAAAATGCTTATGCAACCTAAGTCTTTGAGATATGATTGCCAATTCAGGAGTATGATGCATTTACAGAAGTTCATCTTGTTAAATATGCCACATCTAAGTAGGTGAACAATCATCAGAGACATAAAGTTTTGATTTGAGAGGTAACGCCTCCTAGTGGTGAAGATCACACATGGCCCCAGTCTGGCTTAAGGTCAAAGCCCAGTTCTCCATTCACTAACTGTAGCCTTACGCAAATTCTTTAAGGTGTGTCTCAATTTCTTCATCTGTAAACACGAGAACCACAGTTCCTACCTCACAGGTTTATTATGAAGGTTACATGAATTTGTGTAAAGGGCTTAGTATGTGCCTAACACAGAGAAAATATCAGGAAAGAATTAGCCGTGTTACTACTGGTATAAGACGTGTTATTAGCTAAATCCACCAAATCTCCTGCATTGATTGAACTAGCATTTTACTCTAAAATAACTAAAAGAAATTAAACCCAATATTTATCCAGTGAAAACCAAAATCAATGGTTTCCTAAAACTCCACTGGAAACTTGTAAATGAGGACCTAACATGCCACAATTCACAGAAATCTAACAGAGGTCAACTTAGGAACGGGAGGTCAATGCAGTGGAACAAGGGCCATTGGAAATCAAAGGGTGTGAACACCTCATCCTCAGTTCCCACCCCCTTGTGATTAATTAACAGCTTTACTGCATCCACCCACCAGCTGTACCCTAGCTCACATGCCTGACCCCAACCGAGGACTACAACAGTATAATGAAAACTGAGCTTCTAATTGTCCAGCGGGTGATCATGACTTGGCTAAGAAAGGCTCTTTTCACTCCCCTCCTTTCTGATTAACTAGATGGCTTTATAAATCCCCTTAATAAGTTCATTTGTGTAACCCAAGGCTTGCTGCCCTTCTTTCCTGCTGCTAAGAGGGCTCAGCTGCTTATCTTTGGATGTGACCCATCAAAAGAGTATTAAAAAAATTTTTTTAATCTGTTAAATTGACAAGTACCACTGATTTCACAACTCCCCCACTTAGTAATGTTTTCCTGTATCATAAAGGATGTCTAAGTGCATGTAATAAATTGCGAGACTGACAGAAATCTTTTATAGTTTATAAAAAAGACCTGAGGGTTGCCTTCCAAGCAGTGAATTTGATAATTGCTAACAAGTCCATGTAAAGTAATATTCACCCAGATCTTTATTGTTTCTATATGGTTTCCATACTCATTATCTCATTTAGTTCTGATAATTCTGTGGGGTTGTTCTATTATTATTCTCATTTTACAAAGTTGAGGTTCAGAAAGTTTAAGTAAACTTCTAATAGATCACATGATTACAAGATATGGGCTTGATTTCAGGCCTGATGACTTTGAATCAAGTGCTCTTTCTATTATAAATGTGTGCCAATTATCTATTATGTTTCAGTCCTATACCTATCTCACTGTACTTTGTACTGCAGTGGCAGAAAATTTGCAAACTAAATTTTCCATGCCGATCTGGTAATTGTCTTTTCATCTAGTTCTGCTAATTGCATGTATGCTGAGCAATATGAAAGCATGATAAAGAGACTCTTGATTCTGACTCTTATGGATGCAGTTAATAGTAGCTGCTATAGTAGCATTTGGGCTGGTTTGAGTCTGGACTGCAACAGTCCAGAAAGGGACAGCACTTTTTTTGTTTCAAACCTGTTTGACACAGCACCTCTAAGTAGATCCAGAATGAAATGTAAGAGTTTCAAATCCTCTTGCAACATCTGGAGAAGTTCATGGGATTCATCCAGTCCAGGGATGTTAGCTTCTTCTGACATAGTTGTCACCTCTTCATTTTTTGCTCTTCCAGCACCCTCTCCCTGTTCTGTCTGTAGCTCCAGCCTTTCCAATACATTTTCTTATTTAAAGTAACTACAGGGGCTTCCATTTTCTTGCCTTACATAAGCATACTTGCTGTATGGCAAGTTTTTGGAAGAGGGATCACGGCGAATTAGTGAACAATACTGAACAAGACAAACAGATATATCCAATGGCTGAGGTACAGGGCACTCAAACTATTTCTGTGATGGGACAGTACCTCATCACAAGACCACTTGCCTGGTGTAGGAGTGGAACTGGCACCTGTGTTTTTCCTTTGGCACCCAGTTCAATCTGCCCTCAGTCAGTCTAGAATCAGCCCAATATCCAGCCCATCTTCTGGTCTTCCAAATCACTTTCCCTTTTCTGGATAGGCTTGGTGTCTACTTCCTTCCCTGAAGCCATCTCTGGTGCCAAGTTGTCTGCCCCATTCTTGTTCAGTTTCCTGTTCATTAATTTCAGTCTCATTATAACATTAGCACCCCTTAAGCCCACATTTGCATCACCATACATAAGAAGCCTTTTGTCTATAGCTAAAAGGGAAATAATTACTACATATATACAATTTGGCATGGAACTATTTGTTTGAAAAGGGGTTAAGAGTAGAAGGAAAAAGAGATTAAATGATAGATTGTCAAATTTTTTCAGCCCTCAGTAAATCTACTGATTTTATCTTTTCCTCCCAATATCATTTGGGATTAAGTTGTATTTCTTTTAAAACAACAGCAAGCACTCTTTGTTGAGCATTTATTCTGAACCTGGGTCTTTGCACATTAATTTTTTTTTTGCACCTCTGCAAAATTGAATGCTTTCCTATTTTACAGATGAGAAAAATGAGGCCCACAGTGGTTAGTTTACTGCTCCATCCTCCCTGTTAGTGGTAAAGCCAGGACTCACATTGTCTGATGGGGCTGACCAATTCCTGAGCTAATATACTTAAAAACAAGGTCCAAATGCCTCTTTTGCCATCAGTGGAGAGCAGCACTTGAGACAACCACCAACGTACCTCTGTGACTGATGCCAGTGGAGAGCATTGTGGGATAGGACCTCTTCAAGGTGCTGAGAAGAGGCTCAAGAGGAAGCACACCAGAGCAACTTCTCTCTTCTCCATCAGTTGAACTTCTTTCTGCACATGAACTTCTTTCTGCACATGAACTTGCCAAAGGAGCACACCTGGGCTGGTGGGGTTCCCAAAGGCTATCAGTAAGAAGCAAAGGCTAACTTTTTCACATGGTTTTAGACAGAAGACTGTACTACTGCCTGATGCATTTTCACACTTCAGGGCTTTAAGAAGGATACAAAAATATGGCAACTACTCAAAGAATCACAGACTTTCAAGCAATTGACAACTAGACAAGGCTGGACTACTGTAAAGCTGGAAACTTGGGAAAACTTCTCTTTTGTACTATCCAGTTGTGCACTCTGTCTCACACAAGTACTAGCCTTTCTCCTCTATTTAATATCCTGACATCGTTTCTGGAAAGAGCTGGAATAGGGAGCTACTCAAGTATTTCTTATGGATAAGATGTTGGAAGTGTCATTTAGACAGGGACCAAAAATTAAAATCCCTGGCGTACAGGAGACTATATAGGCTACTTGGGGGAGTTAGTCCTGTGTCTAAGATGTGATGAAACCAGTAGCAGCTCAATAAATATAGACTTGAATTAAAGAAACTAATTTCTAACAGAAGTTTAAGTATTAGCCAGCAGCTTGGACTAGGTTTTTAAAAGGAAGGAGGACTGTGGAGGGATATCAGAATCCTGAAATCACACATGAATGTAACATTAAGAGGTTGATAAAAGACTTCTATTGTATTGATAGGAAATATACTGACTTCAATTTTATACCACAAAGCAGAGACCATTAATTGGGAAGCCATTAGGACTATTGTTCTGGTTTTTATGGTCTCTGGTGGTTTTACAACTAGAAAAGTAACTGAATTACTGAAAAATAAAATATCTAAAAAGCAAATAATGATTCTTTCTCTCCCCACATAATCTGTTTCCCTCCACCATTATAGAACTGTTGTAACTTGGGTAGAATCTTAATGTTATAAAATATTTCAAGTCATGTACTGTTTTAATCCAAAAGAAAGCACTATGTTTTTTAAAAAAAATCTAATTTCTTTGAGGACAAGGGCCTTTATATTTTTATTTATTTTTTATATGAACTTTTTTAAATTTATATATATTTGACATCAATTGTAATTCCCATCACCATATCACCAGTGCACCATCACCCCAGTCCCCTGTGCTCCCGTCTGCCCTCAACCCTCCCTCTCTTCCCTCCCTACCAAGTGTCCCCAATTTGTCCTTGTCTTTTCATTTTTGGTTTTTGTGTCTTTATTGTTATTATTATTATTATTGTTCTTATTCCTTTCCTTGATCCTTCTTTGGTTCCCTTATGTTCCTCCTAGGGAGGGAACCATCTGGTATTTTTCTTTTGCCTTCTGACTTACTTTGTTGAGCATAATCCCTTCCAGTTCCATCCATGTTCCTATGAATGAGTCTAGTTTATCTTTTGTGATTGCTGAGTAGTATTCCATCATGTATATGTACCACAGCTTCCCGATCCACTCATCTGTTTTTGGGCATTGAGGTTGTTTCCAGGTCTTCCCTATTG
>JAGFMF010012021.1:11494259-11534479 GCA_019455555.1 Galemys pyrenaicus
ACTGAGGTGATGGTGCACTGGTGAGATGGTGATGGGGAATACATGGGGATTACAATTAATGGCAAGTATATGTAAATTTAAAATATTTTAATAAAAAAATGAAAAAAAAAATAAACTAATCTGTCTTTATGGAGTACAACTATGGAGGATCCCAGATGCTATTGCAATAATAAACATCTATTTTCTAAAAAGGCCATCATGTCATACATACAAGTCAGCAAAACATAAAAGCATTAGACAAATGCATCCCTGGGTAAGCTGGGACCCTTTGAGAAACTAACTTGCCTCCATGTTGTGCCAAACTAGGGACAGCTCTGAAACTGGGATAGGCCAGTTGCCCTGTTCCAAGCAAAATGGCAAGTGTTTAATGTGGTTTAGGCACAGAGGCCAAGAGACAAAGTAAATTATTAATAATTAATAATATGGATGTTAATAATATTATTAAAAGAACCAGACAAAATTTCCTTTACAACCTAGAACTTCTTCATTTTGTTTATAATTTATTGTAAAATTGGAATTAAGGTACTGATTTTGTGGTGCTAAATAAACCAACAGAAGCTAATTCATGAAACAGATTGTTTTTAAATTCCAATCCTTTTGATCAAAAAGTATAGTTCTATCAACCTAGTTACAGAAAATTCTTTTAAGAAGTAAATTCCATTTTACATTTTGTTCAGGAATATTACATTGAATGTATGTTTCTACAGAATAGATATCACTAACTCATGAAATCTTATAAAAATTGTTTCACTACCTGCACCCCTATGTTTATTGCAGCACTATTTATGATAGGTAAGACCTGGAAACAACCTAAATGCCCCAAAACAATTGATTGGATCAAGAAGATGTGGTACATATACATGATGGAATAACTATTCAGAAATTAAGAAAGATAAACTAGAGTCATCCATAGAAACATGGTTGGAGCTAGAAGGGATTATGCTCAGCGAAATAAGTCAGAAGGCAAGAGAAAAATACCGGATGGTTTCACTCCTAGGAGAAATATAAGGGAACTAAATAAGCACCATGGAAAAGAATAACAACAATAAAAAACACAACCAAAATAAAAAGACAAGGAAAATCAGGGCTACTTTGTGGGGAGTGGGGAGGGAATGGGTTGAGGGCAGGAAGAGCACAAGGGACTGAGGTGAAGGTGCACTGGTGAAATGGTGGTGGGAAATCCATAGGGGTCACAGTTTATGTCAAATATAGATAAATAAAGAAAAAAATTTGTTCCACTACAAATGTTGGTGAGGATGTGGTGAAAAGGAACCCTCCTACACTGCTGGTGGTGATGTAAACCTCTATGGGATCCAACCTCTATGGAAAGTTGTATTAGGTTCGTCAGTCTACTAAAAATGGAGCTACCATATAACCCAGCAATCCCACTCCTAAGGATTTCCCAAAGGACACAAAAACATTAATTAAAAAGAATACCTGCACCCCTATGTTATTGCAACAGTATTTATAATAGGTAAGTTTTGGACAACCCAAATGCCCAAAAATGGACAACTGGATCAAGAAAATGTAGTATACATACACAATAGAATATTATTCAGCAATCAAAAAAAAATAAACCAGAGTCATTTGCAGAAACATGGATGGAACTTGAAGGCATTATGCTCAGTGAAATAAGTCAAAAGGAAAAAGAAAAATACCAGATGGTCTTACTTATAGGAGGAATATAGGGGATCAAGGGAAAAAAATAATTATAATTATAATAACAACAACAAAACCACAATAAAACAAAACAAAAATATACAACTACAAATCAGAGACATTCTTCTGCAGGGAAGAGGGAAGGACTGAGATCAAGGGAGGCATGGGAAGAGCACAAGGGACTATGGTGATGGTGGGCACGGGTGAACTGGTGGTGGAAATTCTATGGGGACTACACCTAGATGAGAAAGCAAACACTGCAAGAAATAGGTAAATATTTTTTAAAACAAAAAAATTATTGTTCCTTGTAAAAATAAAGGAAAGTGAACAAGATTCTCCATATTCAACACACAGAGATAAAACAGTTAATGACAATGAAGATGTATACAAGGTACAGCTACATAAATCCAAGAAAGATAATTTTGATTTAAAAAAAAAGAATTTAAATTGTAATGAACTCTCTAACATCACCTGTGAAGAATTCAAAATAATTTCAAAAACAGTGACATTTTATATTCTAATAAACATTTTCCATTCATTTTTTAGGGAACTACTGACAGAAGAAAATGTAACTTTATTAGAGATGCCAAAGTATGTTATATGTCAGCCCCATTCAGAACAATGCAAATAAAATGTGGAAAACAAACCAGACAAACCTATAGAAATTAAAATTAATTATTAGATGATTTCCCAAAAAATAGGTTCTACCCACATAGAAAGACAGGACTGCTTATCATCCCATCCCATGTGCCTTGGTATCCCATCCAAAGGAGAACCAAATTAGATGGGGAATTCCCCTTTCACCTGTTTATTCTTATGTATATTAGAAGTATAAGGAAAATTTGATAGTTTTTTTTAGAAATACAGTTCTTTGCCATTTGATTGACTGAATAAAAGAATAAACAGTGGTATGAGTTTTGATTAAGAGATACCTAGGAGCTCAAAATAAAAAAAATATGAATATAAATTATGATTTGGGCATTTAAAATTATGATTTGGCAGAATTATGCCAGAATTTGTCCATAACTGTATATGAATTCCCTCTGTAGTGAACACATCAGTTTAGGACAATATTTCTGAGATTTATGAGCCATTTTAGCACATGCCCTGGGGTTAAACCATCTTTTATCTAGAAATCTGAAAGAATTATTAAAAAGGACATATAACCTCAATTATTTGGTATATGTGTTACTAGTCACCTCTCTCAAATAGTGACCACAAGGGGGAAAAAATCACCATGAATATAACAGACAGCTCTTTCCCCTCACATTAGACTCAAATTTGTCTGCTTAGAAATAATGACATATTGTTCTATGTTACTGCTTTAAAAATGTTTCCAGTGACCCTTTGGAAAAGCTGTGTACTGTTTTTCTTCATTTTTGCCCCTGGCAAAATTTCCTTTGTTCATTCAGATGACTTTGAGAAGTCATTTCAGTCTGAATTGTGTACATTCTAGGCCCCTCAGTTAATAAGAGTTTTTGACCTTTTGGTTTCTATGACCAGTTCTTCTCTTGGATTTGATTGATGGCATTAATTCTCCTTGCATGTGGTCTCTGGGAAACCATCCCCCCAACTCAAAAAAATGCACTAATTCTAAGGGTAACTTGGGATAACCAGTTATCACTGCTGCTAACCCAGTTCTTTGAGTTCCAGAAATGAAATTCAACTAAAACACAAAGTCTCAAAAAAGATTGTACTCACAGGATGGGAATAACATTCTGGCTAAATTTAAACAAAATAATGAAAACCAAAAGTGGTCTTCTCCAGGGGCAGCTTGCTTGTCTCCTGGCACCTCTCTGCCATTTCCACATTTTCTCCCTCGTACTGGGTTCTCAGCACTCATACATCTATCAGAACGGTAGTTTCTTAATGGCTCTTCTCATCTTCAGTATGCTTTCACTGAATATGCCTATAATACTGACACAAAGTTAACCTCAAACATTGGTGAGCACACACTTTTCTCTCAAGAACTTAATGTCATCATAACTGAACAGAATTCAAACTCAGTACAGTATATTCAGAGTCAGATGTACTTCAAGTTCAACACATTCTTGACAATCTCTATTTTCTTCTCAAAAGCAGCCCTTTTTCTGCATTTTCTATGCTAGTCCGTAGCAACTCTATTCAATCCATCTCTAAAGGTAGAGGCCAAGCTTTGCTTTTTCTCATTCTTTATTTCCATCTGGCAACTATAGGGTAAATGGCTCCTTCTCTGTGGTCCCTCTGTTAGGAACTTTCTTGTCCCTAAGTCAAGTATTGGGTGTTCTTTCTTGTTTCTTGTTAACTCTAGCTTCTTACTAGTTTCTAATTCAACTATATTCCAATCTTCCAGGGTATTTGTTCTAAACTCAGAGCTGATTTTGTGGCTCCTATGCTCAAAAGTCTTAACTGGAACCCTGTAACCTACCAGAAATTCCTGGCACAGACAACACTCTCCAGCCTGTCTTCAGAACACCTCAAGATCTCCACCTTAGGTCATAACAAAGTACTCAAAGTACTGCAAGGCTTCCAATGGAATCAATGGTACCTTCTCTGACAGCTGAGTATCCTTCTCCAAGTCTGCCTACTCAACTCTGATATTATTTTTAAGGGTTTCCCTTATGCCTCCACGTGTAGTTGTCACATTTGCCTTTACATCACATTACACCTTACATATATATTATACAGATATATATTACTTTACTTTTTTGCACTAATTACACCATATTGCAATTAATGTGCCATACAATTTTCGTGTATAGCTTGTTTGCTACTCTTAAAGATACCTGAATGATAATAGCTCATTCATAAATGTTCATTCATGAAAAAGGAACAAATCAAGCCCTCTCTAAAGTCACTTTCAACCACTTCTTAGATCTACATTCTATTTGAAATAGTTTACTTGTTTTCCTTTTGTCATGCAAACACCACACTTAGCTCCCTTTTACCTCAAGAGTTTGCCATTTCCCCCTCTGTAATTTCTATTCTATATTTTCATTGTAACACATTAAATACACTGTAATTTCAGAAAAAAATAATTTTTCTGAACCAGTATTATTGTTAGTCTTCCTATATGACCAGTTCAAGTTGAAATCAATCATAACCCTTTGTCAGGCTCCCGTCATCTGCCTAGTGGCCTGAGCACGTTAAACCCCCAGCGTACATTTAATAATTGATAATGCTGCTCTGTGCTTCTTTTTATGTGCATACCTAGTACAGACATGTGTATATAAACAATTTATATGTGCATAATTAAAGAATATGAATTGCTGACTGTATTATTAGAACCTCTTACAGCTCCCCATAGATAAGAAGCAATAATATTAATTAATGAGGATGGCCACCAATAGGAACTACGTATACATTCATAGATTAGTATTTTATTTGTATTGATGAAACTCAGCTAACTCCAGAAAAAGAGTTGGATTTGTTATCAATAAAGTGGTGAGCTTCTAGATTTAAGTATGGGCAATGGCCCCACCATTCTTATACAGTGGTTGTTGAACACTCTACTAGTGAAGAACCAACTTTAACCCCAGCCAGGAAAAATCTGTCTTACAAAATTAAATTATTTACTCTTTTATAACAAAGGTCTTGGCATTCACTGGATCACTTACTGGATCAAATAGTTACTTTCATTAATGAAAATAAACTAGAACAATGATTCAGCAAACCATTGTACCGTAGGCATTCGGTACCTACTCATCAATGACTCTGGGGATTTGCTCTACAGAAGAAAAATCCTAGTGTTCAAAGGTTTGTTTTCAAGAACAAGTCCATCAGTTTATCATAAAGCTACTCTGGGTAGCTGATAACTGTCAGCAGCACATAGGATGATCCAGATAAAAAGCAGGGAGAAAGTTTTCCTTAGGAATGACTTCTGACTACTGTGCATTTAAACATTCGTGTAATTCAACAAATATTTACAGAGCATGAACAAAGTGTCCAGAATAGTGCAAGAAGTCATCTAAAAAGAACCTATTTAATTTTCCCACTCCTCTATGGCAAGGAAGTTTTCTAAGGATCTTCAAAAACATATTTCAGCCGATAATTTATTATTTTGTATGACAAATCAATTAAAGACTTTTTTAAAAGTAAAGCAGCTAGATTCTCCATAAAGGGCAAATAGTGCAGAAACATCTTACAAGACACTTGGAACTTTTGATATATTTTCCAGGTCATTTGAATAACTTAAGTATAATTTTGCCTGGGTATATTTATCAAAATCTCTGTGTTGTTTTTTTGCTGTTACTGTTTTTTGCCCCAGGGAACAAAGCCATTTAGGAAACTACATTAGCTACATTCTCTTGTGCTTATTGATAAAATAAATGAATGAATGAATGAATGAATAGAAACTACCAGATACCATTTATCCTGTGCTCCTTCTCCCTGCTGGATTGTTCTCTGCCTTCCCTTTTCCCCTTTCATAACCTGTTCCTATAGCCATTCCTTACCAGGCCAGCAGCTTCTGCCAGCAAGGCTTTTATTCAGTACAGTATCAAAAGTTTTATGGAAAATGGATTTACCATGTTCAGTGCTTCCCTTTGTTTACCCTTCCATTCATGTGATTCAAGCAAATCAAGAAAATGCATGTCTAGTCACAAATGGGAACACCCTTTAGTTATTTGGATGCAATTCTCTTCTAAACAAATCATATAACTAAAGATTCTCTGAATAATCCAATAAGACTATGTTCCCCAAATATCTTCAACACCAAGTATGTGTTATAATGATTTAAACATTTCTTCTGTGTATTTAAAATTCTAAAAGAGAAGCTTATGTAAATCCAAGTGCCAAGAAGTAATTCAATACTTTTCAATTTTTCATAAATATTCACTGTGAGACAGACATAACTAAGCATTTAAAAATAATAATAAGTTTGAGGAAAGATCTCATTCATCAAATAACAGTAGTCATGCATTCTATGACTCTCCAAAATAGAGCTTTGAATTGTCTTTTCATTGAACAGTCTAAGTGGAATAAAAACCCTCATTAAAGTCATATTCTTGAAAATATCAGAATACTATCATTTACCATTAATTTTATGCCAACAATTAAATGGTATAAATATTGATGACTTTACCTCTTCTTTACCTAATAGTTCCATATAGTAAATCCTCTTGCTCAGGATGGATTTCTTTGCTTTGCTTTTCCCAACATTAAAAGTTTTTCTGAATAGGATTAATGGTCTTTCTCTGTTAAAATGCTATCACTGGAGTCTCAAGGCACAATAGACAAATACCTCAGAACCCTAGCACCACTGAACCATTTCTTCTATGCTCAAACCCTCTTTCACCTACTTGGAACATGAATTTCTCATTCATTTTTGCATTCTGGCTAGGAATTCTAAGGTCAGAAAGCTTTAAACATTGCTGTAGAATTTCTTACGTCTCAATCAACAAGCAAAAAGATACTAAACAAGCAAAACTCTCAAGCACTCATCGTTTTCAAACCATTAGCCAGGCAGAACCATGTTAAGATTTGACGTTTTGGAAACAAGTTGTGAAAAAATTGTGGTTTAATGGGATTCATAATAGTGCAAAGAAAAGTCGCAAGCCTGAATAAAGTTGACTGGAAACAGAATCACCCTGGGCGAGCTGCTGGGAGTCCCCAGCTCTGGGAAGAGTGGGTTTCCAACTGAGAAGCCAAGTTCAGCAAGGGTCTAGCTCATGCACAGTCTATTTGCATATCTCTCCCTTTGTTATTCAAGTGAACACTGCACTCCATGGGTATTTACAGCCCTTAGCTTTAAAAAAAAACTTTGAGAGGAACAGAAATCAAAGTCAGGACAGGATCATCCACAGGACAGATGTTGAGCCAGAAGCGCATCCTTTCTACAAACTTCAGAGCTTATGGGGTCACTGCTAGATTACAGTGTAAAACGCTTTTGTGAGAGAGATTTCTGTAAAACATCTGCTAGAGCTGTGGTTTTATTTATGGAGGCACTGGTGTGAAATAGACATGCAGGAGACACGTGAGCAAATGTGTCCGTGTGAGCCGTGCAGCAGCAGTGAGGAGGCACATGCTACACACCTCAGGTGCAGTCTCGGCTCAAGAAGGCATCGCAGGAACACATTAATCAACACATTCAAGGCATGCATTAATCAACACTGCCACATAGGCTGGCAAGTCCCATTGTTTAACCATGCATGCTAAAGAACACGAAGCAGCAATATGAATGTGAATTTCCACCATGCTGCAAGAAACAAAACCCTTTTCAGGACGGGCCCCATGCACCATATCCTACTCGACTCTCTGAATAGAAATCATTCTCTCCTGTATTCGTGCTAGTTTATGGACTTGCTTTCTGCAACAGTCAAGCAGAAACAAAGACGCTTTACAGAACAGCTAAGTTTGACAAAAGCTGTAGAAATGCCTTCTGCAGATATGAAAACTTGAATCCTTCCAAGATATTTTTCTTTGCCTTACAAAATGAATGCTGTTGTGAAAGGCAAAATCAAACAAAATAAAATAAAGCAGGGGAAAAAAGTCCAAGCATCTATTTGTGTATGCAGTCAGATGTGACAGCGACATACTGCATTACCAGCAGGGGCCTGGGCCTGGCCTCCTGCTCCACACTGGTTTCATTTTCCTCCCGGGTAGTTCCCTAGATAACCCTCCTGTCAGGATTTGACTCCCTCCAAAAGCAGCCAGGGATGAAATGTTCAGATGCTGGAAGGCAGAGATCTGATAAAGCTCCCATAGAACCTAGGCACACATTTCTACCTCTGTGTCCTGTATACATGGACTTGCACACTTACAACTTTGCAGTGTTATCATCATGCAGAGTATCTCACTCAGTAAGTTATAGTACACAATTAAAGTTCAATCAGTATTGGTTTTGATCATGAGAATGCTGAACATAAAAAACATCATTCTGAATGAATAAGGGATATCATTTATAGTTGTCATTTTGAATAAGCTTCATCTCAGGGGGTTTGTTCCAGCAGAGGCTGTATTTGCTGGGAACGAGGGTTCCAAAGCAGGGGCTCCCCTCTCCGGTGGCACAGTTGTAGTCATTTCAGTGAACCTACAAATTAAAGTCCATGGTCCACTGATTTAGCCTTATCTCATCACCAGCTCTCATTCCTCTGACTCTAGAAAACATTTAAAAACTACAAGGCAAAAGCTCAGGGGAAACATCTAGTAAGTATCACAAGAAGCTATTTGCAAAGGTCACTGAATCAGCCCTCGAGTGTATAAATGCTAAGCTGCTACACAGTTCCTGTACAAGAGTGACTCAGGCAATTTTCTCTCTCTAATTTCAAAGCAGATATTTCTTCCCACTAGACCCTAGTGGGAGGAAAGGGGAGGACACATGGAAGTTGCATGATTCCTTATGCTGACTCTCTGCACTGTTGCTATCACAAAACATAATGCCCACGCCCTCATCACTCTCACCCCTCTCTCCCTCCCCCCCTCCCCCCACCTCTCTGTGTCTCTCTCTGTGTGTGTGTGTCTCTCTCTCTCTCCCTCGTCTCTTGAGAACATCCTTTCTACAAACTTCAGAGCTTATGGGGTCACTGCTAGATTACATCTCTCTCTTGAGAGAGAGAGAGAGAGAGAGAGAGCTGATGTCCTTCTTTAGATGCCTCTCAACTGCTCTTTCTAAGATTTCAGAAACAGCCACCACAATGGGCATCCCAGAGTAGTGGGAGGGGAATAGGGTGGTATCCAAAGAAAAATGATTGTATCCCCTAAGAATACAAGGACACAATACAAGGGGCAGAATGGGCTTAATCAATAAAGGCATCTCAACCATGGATGCCATAATGACTCAGAGATAATATCAGGAAATATATTATAATCCACCCTCCCTACAGAGACATGACATGTTGCTTCCGTCTGACCCTCAGGCTTGGGGAGTGACACAGACTCCACACAGAAATGGAAAGCTGGGCTGCTGTGGTGGAAAACACAATGTTCCTTGTCCCTCTGTCATTCTCTTCCAGGAATGCTGCACTTGGTGGTGGGTAGTCATTCCATGAAGAGGTCTGTCACAATCACAATGCAGGGACTTTTCAAAAGATGCTTCTGAGCAGAAATCTGGAACTTACCTTCAGGACGTGTGAGGGTGAGAGGGAACAAGTCAACAACAAGAGATCATTCTGCTTTTTCTAGCTGACTAAACACCTAATCAGTCTTAACTGGTATAAAACAAAGATGTGAATATGCTTTCCTTAGATTTAGATTCTTGTCTTGGTTTCTGCATGGTGTAGGTTTTCCAGGATAATTGTTTTATTCGTGAGTGTTTCATCTCTACTTTGGAGAATGTGAGTATTCCTTTTCTGATGGTTTGCACCTCTTGATTTGGTTGTCAAATAACATGAGATGAAATTTCCAAGCTTTGAAATGATCCTTTCAAATGAAATTTTGATAAATCTCTTCCCTCTCAAGTAGTAGTATTGAAAACAGTAGTAGTCCAATTTGGGCTTTGCAATAAAATGGTAATTCACATTAACAAATCAACTTAAGTTAAGATAAAATCTTTTTTTACTGTTGTCAAGTTTTGTGTTATCAACTCAATATAATTGCCATTCGCTTAAGCTAGGTGTATAATCTTTAAAAGTTAGAGTTACGAATTCAAGGGAAAGAACTACCAAAACCCATCAATAAATAACTCTGATAACCTGTCAGACTTTTCTTTTTACATAGCTTGCCAAATGAAGACACATTTTAGGGTACAGCATGGTCATTATTCTTCTCCAGACTTTTATGGATCAAACTTTTATGGATCAAAGTAGCCAGAGCCATTCAGGGGAGTGTGTCCCTTGCTCTATTTGCTCAGTGAAATGACACCTTTAGTAGCACCACATTTTAGCTCAAGATATCCAAAACAGATAGGGAGTGTATTTTCTTTGGAGGGCTTTTACACTTGAGTGTTAATGATGAATGTGAACCATTTCATCCACAAAGGATATGGGGGTGACAATAGGGGTTGCAAACCACAGTGTTGGCTGCTCACATCTTTTAGATAAGCAACAGGCTAGTGAACAAGGGAAAAAGTACTGAAAACTCTAAGGAGTTACAAAGAAAACTCTCTTATTCTAATGTCAGAGACTGTATTTTTGAATAGCCTGGGGACATTCTGAATACAAGTGTGCTTTAGAATTTGGGGAAGTTTCAGGGAGCCTTTGTAAAGCAAGGGAAAGAAATAGGGAAGACACTCAGTATTTAGTTTCAACCAGATTAAACAATTCACAAAGATAAAATGGGATATTTTAGTGGCTCTCACAGTGCCTGGCAAATGAAAAGTTCACTTTAGCCACTTAACAAAAAGCTAGTGAAAAAGATCAGTGAGAAGTATGTTTTGAGAAAGGTGGAATGGGACCTTTTTATTTGCTTCTCCAGAAGATTGAGATTTAAAATCAAAAACTTCTCGTGCAATAAAAGAAAAAGAAAATAATGCAACCAGTCATAAAATCTCACTTAGAGACCACCTGAGTGTTCCTTAAAAGTATAAAGTGCCTGGGGCGTCCCTGGTGGTGCAGAGATTAAAGTCTTAGTGCTATCAAAGCTCACTGTGGCTTGAGTTCCATCCCCAGCCAGGCTGCTAACCCACAGGGCACAGCAGACCTCTCCTGCCTTGCCCGCTGCTCCCCTCAGCAGTGTGTTTCAGTGGATCTGCCTATTGCTCTCTACTCTGTCTCTGGTGAATCCTCTCATCCATAACCCCAACCACCCCTCACACATCTATCTGGCTTAGACTCTAGTTCCTGTATGCATAAATTTAAAAAAATCTTTTTAAAAAAGTGTAAAGCACCTACTGTAACAGGGTGGGAGTTCTAAGTGCTCCTCTCCCTGCCCTGTAACACTACTACTGGCCACTGCTTTCACCTTAACAGGGCACTGTGCATTCCTTCTTGGTGGTCCTATCACTTGCCTTGTCTTTGTGTATTTTCTTCTTTGACTCAAAACTACCATTCACTGTCTCTAGCTTTCCTAGGTTTCAAAGAATATATAATCCATAGAAGACCTTAGCATAACATATAGCTGATACTTATGTTTTATAGATGGGCCATCTTACCTGACACCATTACTAATTCTTAATTCCTAACAATTGCAATTGGTACTTACAGACTTTCCTGGCCCTGAAGGAATGGATGAAACTTGATTTTACAGTGCTTATTTTATGAAATAGGCACACTTGTGTGTGTGGGGTATATTTAGGCATATCAACACTTTAAAAAATAATCCATTTTATATTAAATAAGGGAGCCCTCTACTCAAAGCATCATCTATGCAAAATTAAAGCTCTTCTGGTATTGGTCAAATTATCTAACTCAGTCATTTTGCTAGTTTTTACTTATTTTCACTTTTCAAGGAACCTTTAAGCAGGACAAAATTTGATATGCAAAGCAACATTCATAGCATCCAGGCTATGGATCTGGGGGTTCTCTCATGGTATTCTGAAACAAAATAATAACTAGTCATATGAAATCAGTTTCAGAACAACACAATGGCAGCAGATTCAACTGAGGCATGAATCATTTCCTCTTAAATACAAGATGACATCTGAATGCATCAACTTAAGAATTCTCAAGGACAAGGAACAATATGCTTGAAGGAGTTTATGACCTCAAAATCTTGTATAAAATCTGGGTTTTTTTTTTTTTTTTCATAACTAAAATCCACAATTTATTTGTTCAGTAAAGCATAAGAGGTAGAGGACTAAATGTCTGAACAATTATGCTCTCATAAATTCCTTAAGAAACCCATTATTGGTTGAGATATAACCCTCTGAACTGTGTTCCAGATCTCCAAGTAAGATATTTTTTATCAAGTTCAATACTATAATAGATGGCCTTTCAGAAGGCATCATAGGCCTGGCAGAGTTCATTCTAGAGCTGATAATTCTAAAATACATGAATGGGAATGGGGTGGGTAGTGAGGGTGGGAAGTGAGGGGTAGGAAAGGGACTTTCAAAGCAGAAATCACATATCAAAGTAATATTATAACTTCCCAAATAGCCAAAGACAAAAAAAAAAAATCATGTCTAAATGGTATGTTCTCAGATTTTTGATGCATGATTTAAAAAAAAACCTTTTCTTATAAATTACAATTTCTAACCTTTAATTCTTTCAGAAACTTATAGTTTACTAGCAATACTTTTATTTTATTGTCCATTTTCTGAGCTTTATAGTTCACAATTCAGTAAAACAAAATCTTTATTACTATGAAAGGATCTGGAGGGCCCATTTTCTCCCCTATTCATTCCTCTTTGACATGCAATATGATAAATGTTTTTGCATCTATGCTCCTGCTCCATTTTATCACACTTTCTTGATTGAAAAGTATTAAGTATGATAATAACAATGTATAATCACATCATTTTATGGTAGAACTACCTTCTTTAACTACTTACTAATTTAAACTGTTTAAGACAACAAATGCCTACCTCTGAAGAAGGTCTTGTTTGGAGAAGTATTCTTCCTTTTAATTCTTTAAACCAAACTTCTTAGCATTGCTCTGTGGGTTGAAGAGTAGGGGGAAATGTTAACAAGACTTCATCCTCAATCACAGCAGATTGTCAATACATTAACTCCACTGACTCCCTGATGGGAAACACAATTACAGGGGGAGCCCTGCAAGGAAAGACAAATTATGAATAGATTTGCCAAAACATATCTCTGCTGGTTTCAATCAAATGTGACAGCAGAGAGGTGACTAGAACGCTGGTGGCCATCACAATCCCAAACAAAAGAGCCAAGTCTGTCTTCTTTTCAGTTTAGGGGGATAGAAGACTTTTTGTAATGCACGTACACAGTGTGGCTGAAATACTTCCAAGTTATGAATATTACTACTTTATTCTCATTTAAATTTTTTAGTTAGTAAAGGAGAAATTCTTCTGATGATGTGGGAAAGGCCCCAACTGTTCAAGAAGGGTCACAAAGAGATGATGGCAGCAGCCAGGATGGGAGAAGCCCCACCTGGGGCTTGACAAAGACGATGGACAGCCCGAGCTTGATTATCTCCAACTCGCCTCTACTCAGCCTCAGCATTTCCTTTCCAAATATTCCAGCTGAGAGTCAGCCAGAAAAAGACAGCATAATGGGGAGTGAAAAATCCAGAGTTGAGAACATTAGGTTTCATTTTTTTTTTTGACAACCAGTACAGTGATTCCACAGTTTTCTAAGGGGGGATTTCTGGCTTTGGGGACTTTGGATTTTTTGAAACAGAAGTCACACTATCAACCTCTGAAAAACCTTTCAGAGAAGAAAAACAATCGTCAATTCAGGGAATCCTGGCTGCACTCAAATATTAAGACAGCTATGAATCACAAAATCATTCCATTAGTAAAATGGTATGTAATCATCTCAGATGTTATCATTTATATATGCATTACAAGATATTTTCTGTACTAAACCGCAAAAAGCTTTTTATCTTAATTACATGTAAAATGACTATATAGGTTTTTATTAATCTGATGCAATGACATTTTATCAGGACAAAATGTTAATGTTGCATAGGTTAGTAATTTTTCCTTGGAATTGAAGCCAATTTTGTACTTGATCTCAGCCAAAAGGCCGAGATACGATGAAGTCAATTTTGAAGTTATGTTTTTTTTTGTTGTGATTTGGTTCCTAATTTTGAAAAATTCTCCAGAGGTATATATAGGAAAGAGAGCAAGAATTTGAAACTATATCTACAATAACTTAATTCAACTAATTTATATCAAACATTTAATATATATAAATAAGGAATAAATGTAAGGGAAAAAAGAATAAAAATAAACAAGATGTGTTTCCTATCATAAGGCATCTCTGTCCATACACAGATGGGAAAAAGTCGGAACTACCATCAATGACCATAAAACACAGTCTTTATAGAGTATTACGAGAGCATAGAAGAAGGGATAGTTGAATCTACAAGACAGCATCAACAGAAGACACACTTAAATTGAATATTCATGGCAGGTTAGAAGGGCATTCCGAGTTGAGGTAAGGGCAGGAGCAAAGAAGTGGCAATGACAAAGTGATCGCTGTGTCCCCACCAGTAAAGCAACACGGCAACAGGTAATGATGGTGGGCAAAAAGGAGAGGCTACAGGGATCATTTGGAACCAAACTACAAATGTCCTTGAGTCTAGACTTGAACAAGAACAATGCAGACCCATTGAAATTTCTAGGCAAGAAGAAATAACACTTATCAGAAGTGTGAGTTACTCAGTATGGGAAGACAGAGATTGGAAATGGGACCACTCAGGGGTGTTTCAGTAACCAACAGACAAGATTCTTGCTTCTAGGGATAACCCCGCCTCTTCCCAAAGCCCATATGCAGCAAACACCCACTTGAGCTTCCCCAGGATGAATCCAAATATGCAACCGAACACTGATTGAGGGTTGAGAACACAGATTAAACTATGGTATCTAATATTACTGTATAACATTTTATTTTATTCATGGAATAACTTTGTAATTTTTCATCATCCTAGTATGTGAGTGAACCTTTCACATGCTGAATCAAAACTTGAACTTTACCTTGATTCAGCATGTGGAAATGGCTTCATTTTCCTCTTTTCCACCTAGCCCTCTACATCTTTCTATCATTTCTCTGCCCAGGGCAGTCAGCTTTGTACTTCTGAGCCTGCCCAGCACCTGAGGCAAATGATTTAGCCCAGTGTTGTGCTTGACATTAGAGAAACCCATTCCTCTGTTACTGGATGTGGGTCTTGGGTCAGCTTTTCCCTTCATATTGCAGTGTTAAGGTCTACCTGTTTGGGGTTTAAGGAAACTGAACTCTGCCTAATAGAATACTTTGCTTCTAAGCCATTCAAACCAACCTCACTCACTTGGGCAAAGGATGAATACTTGCTCACATGTATTTCCTTTGAGGACTTCAAAGGCAGAGCACAATGTAAGCATTCTTAGATTCCCTGGTCAAAATATACCAAATTCCTTTATCTCTAAATAACACAGTAAGGTAGACATGCAACTCACAAGGGTAGCTGTTCCTTCATTAGTAAATCATCTTCCAAAACAAATTTCTGCATGCGATAAAATCAACAGAAACCTAAAGAGTGCTTTAGTTTGCTCAAGTACTTTAGGAGAATTCTACCCCAACTATTTGGCATTCTCCACTGTGTCTGAGCACCTGTAAGAAATTGCTATGGAGCTATTGCTGAAAATGTACATCACAGATGACTGGAGGCTACAATTAAGCATCGGGACAGGCATAAACCAACTAGGGACACCTCAAAGAAATTAAATTTCACTGTAATTTTTACCTGGAAGAGTTAAGATAATTAATATTTACTGGGCTACTACTTTGTCCCAGACCACACACACACACGCACACACAAGTATAAGTAAATGTATTTTGCAGGGGACACTCCAATTCCATAAGTATCACTATTGCTTTGATACGAAGGCAGACAAAAAAAGAGAGGTAAATAACCCTAGTCACAAAGCTAGCAAGAAATACATGTAGAGTATAATATTCTGGTCTTAATCCCAAACTGGCACATTTTAAATTTTACTTCATGGCTTTTCAGAGAAGACAAGGATAGACATGGAGTGTGGTTGCTACTGAGGTTTAAGGGGAGAACAACAGAAGAGGAAGATATCACGTCAAAAGGGAGATGGAGGAAATTGCAAAATAAGGGATCAGAAGGGAAGAAGGGGTCTACAGTGTCAAACCCGCAGGAAGGATGAAAATGGAGAACTGAGCAGCCGTCAATATGGAAGCCCCAAAGTTCTGAGCTAGTACTAACATCACCTCCCCATGGATACAACTCCCAGCTTCAGTGATAACCTCTACACTATCATTTCTATGCCTCTCACCACATATTTTTTTTAATTAATAAGGTGTGTTTCGTAAACAGTAGGGATGAACTACTACTCAGTATGGTATAAAAAAGATATTTTCAACATAAACTTTAAAGAGGAGTGGAAGGACTTTTGATAAATTTGAATTTTTGTATAATTCAATTTTAGGCAAAAATACTCTGAAAAGAGCACGTAATAATTTTGGCTAGATATGGGTTCTCACAGGCATGGTGTGGGAATATTATTTCATCCTTGCTTACATATAATATTCAAAGGGCACTGCCACATTTTTAACCTCTCTGTGCTGATTTAAATCCTCAAGTCTTGCAAGGACCACCAAAAGACTATGTATTAATTTTACTACCATGTCAGCAATTATGCCAAATATTTCCAGGGAATGCACTTTTGTTACATTCATTACTCTTGCTTTGACAACTGTGTCAATGGGCTTTCACCACCCTGAAACACACTTAGGTGGACAGAATAGGGTAATACATCACTGCTAAGAATTATTTTTTCAATAGCAAAGTAACAATTTTTTTTTTTTTACTAAACTACAATCAACTTATCCTATTAAATAAAACCAGTCCTAAGTTAAAAGGTCAAGATGAGATCTGGTATAATTTAAAAGTAGCCTTCAAAAAGATAAATAACATCTAGGAGAAATATATAAAAAGTCGAAGGCCATAGTACACACACACAATAAACCAATAACAATAAAAGTAATTCCACTGTGCATAAGTATATAATATTATAAACCCCAATAATTTAAAAAGTGAACAATTGTCTTAATCATTGGTAAAACAAAATAATGAACTTCCTAATCACTCTGAAATAAATTGAACTATGTATTGATATAAAAATGTTTTGTAGGATTTTTTTTAAATGAGAATCCATAACATTCAATATAAGAAAAATCTGTTAATGCAAACACTACCAGATAAAAGCTATCAGCAAGCAAAAACATTCAAAGTCTCATTTGGATTCTATTTTCTGGTACAACTGTGAGGACATTAAAAATGCGTACTCTGTTCCTTTGCAGCAATTTTTAAAAACTAGTCATATTGACAATATAGCAAATGGTAGATTACACTCAAATAGCAAACATTCAAACCCTCAAGTTATTTCTCAGCTCTGACAATTTTATTTCTTGTCTACACTCTTAAAAATAAATACAACTTAGAAAAGCTTCTCAGAACATTAATTTTTAAATTCTTAATTGCAACAATATATTTATACCTATAACTACTATGCATTTGTATGGTATGAAAATTGTTTTTGCTTTTTTAAATCATATAAAAATGAGATAAATTGACGCTTATTTTAATCTTTGGCCTTAACAGAATTTTAGTAATATCCAAATCACCAAACTCTTCTTTTTTCTTGACTTCCTGCCTTTGACATGATCCTTGGACTGAATTTGGAGTCCATTCATACTTAGTAACTGGAGAGAAAAGGATAAACAAACAGCCCTATTAAAATTGGCATTTATCTTTGGTTTCTCTGGGGTATGACTGTCAACCAGTAGCCTAATTAATTTTGGCATGGCAAAAAGCCAAAATCATCTTGAAATCAGTTCTTCCCACTTCAACAGTCTATGAAGCACTGTATTTCCCCATAAGCAGGAAGTAGAATATGAAAGAAGTAGGTTCTCTGAGCACCTCTCCCGAATGGGACCTAAGGGTCTACCTTGACCCCCACCTGGAGGGTTTAGGTCTGGGAATACTGAGTCATCGCTTTTGGAGTCAAGTTTAGCACCAAATGCAGTCTATTCTTTCAAGACCAGTAAGCATGTTGGGTTGAGACCAACTACAAGATATAGCCAACTGAAAAAGGCAGGGAGGAAGCAAGGCATGGATCCATTCTGATAAGAAATTTGCAGCTGAACTAAAAGTGCATCATGCTTTGCTTTCAGAGAAACAAAATCAAGCATCCCTTGATAAATCAAATTGAACTGTTTGAAGAATTATCACTCCCAGAAGCTTCTGACTAACTCAAGTGATATCATCATACACTACCCTGTAGACTAGAGACCTCATCCAATGATGAGCAAATTATATTGCTTTATGGCACACTGGATATATGCCATCTCACTGTCTGCAATGAGATCGGCACATACATATGTTACTGCCACATTTCATGGCACACAGTATATGACACATTGCATGATTTCATAGAAGGAATGACTATAATAAAAACCTAGAAATCCACTGCATAGTAATGGCTGGCTGCTGACCACAATGTCATGCCTGCTTCCAGCTTATAGGGTGGCTGTAGGGAAAACCATCCTCTCCAGGGTCTACATTTCCAATTCCCTTTGGATATGAGTGAGACTGTAGGATGGAAGGAAACTAATATACACCACTCCTTTGCCCGGATGTTTAAGAAGCAAATTTGTCTTTTATACCTCTTATCTCTCTACTGCTGGTTAGATGTCAATGTCCAGTGCAACTCTGGGAGTGACACAGCATGGCCTCTGTCAGCATCGATCCCTGAGGGGCAATAAACTGAGATCCTTCCTTGCACACAGCTGGTCTACATTACCAGCACAGAATTGTTAGGTCAGCTAGAAAGGAATTCTAATGGGGTGAATTTCCAACAATTTGGGAGTTTGTTATAACAGCTAGCTCTGCCCTAACTAATAAAGTCAGCATGTCATGAACATACAGAGATTGTAAATTTAAATCTAGTCTTCATTGGCCCTTTTTCTATGTCTATAATATAAGAGGAACAGATTTAATTTTAAAATATTGTATTCAGAACAGTAGAGCAAAAGTGATTAAAGGATATTAAGCAAGTCATAGTAGATTAATATGTGTTTACTTCTTCTAAGGAAGCAAAAGCTTAAAGGTGCTTACACTGTCAATGAATCTATGAAGATTCTAAGAATTTTATACAGCAAGTAAAGAGAAACTAATTTTCAACTTGACTAAATTTAAACCAAACAAAGGTAGAAGGTTTACATAATGGAATATAAAATAACATTGTACCCAGAACATGAGGAAAACTGAAACCAGAATTTTTGAAAAAAATTTATGTCATAGATGTAGAAGGCCTGGAACTCCACTTTCTAACAGGTAGTCCCAAGGGTTTCTGACGCAGGTGGTCCTAGCCACACAATGAATAGTGTCTCCAGGATAATGATGGCACGACAGCGGACACACTATTTTGTGAGGCTGTTAAATTTTCTTCCTTGAAGAAAGTAAAATTAGGAAACTTTCTCATTTGTGGGGTATAAAACACACTCTTTCAATAAACATTACAAAATTCTGGAAATCTGGAAAAGGAAGAAATGACCCAAATCCTTAAGCAGATGCCTTAAGAGAATGAATGTCTCTCTGTACGATGTGTGTGCATGTGTACATCAGGTGAAGTGGTGAGGAGGAGGAGGAAACAAAAATGACCTCTAGATTTGAACAGCAGAGCTGAGATCCCATCCCTAGGTGAGCAGATAAACCCCCATGTGGTCCCAGGTACCCTGATCTCCCCTAGATACTCTTGTTGAACACAGTTTCCAGATAATGTTATTCTCAACCAAGACACAGAACGACACAGAGGAAGGAGTGGCACAAAACTGTATTTGAGAAGCAAAAGCTGTTCAAATTTACCTATTTCCTCATAGAACATTCATGTAAAATGCTCCAAAAAAAGATTCTAAGACAAAGAAAAAATTGTATACAACCGCATGGCTAAACAGGGAGTTACTGTTTAATGGGTAGTTTCAGTCTGGGATGATGAAGAATTTCTGTAGGTGGATGATGGTTATTGTGGACATACTTAATACCACTGACCCGTACACTTGAAAATAGTTAAAATGGTAAATTTTATGTTACATATATTTTACCACAATTTTTAGAAGCTGTTATACACTTACTTTGATATTTGGAAGTTAATGAATATAATCAGATGTTAGCAGGGAAAAATTCAATTTACACTTTCCTGTCAATACCTTCTGTGGCTTTGAAAAGTCAGGAAAACATTAATTTATTCAACAAATATTTAATGAAGAACTATTATAGCCTGGAGACTAATTCTTGGCTCTGAAAATATAGTAGTAGGAAAAAAATTTACACCCTCGTGGAGCATTTATTTATTCATCCCCTAATACATTCAATAAATATTCATTAACTATTTATGCCAAGCTCTATGTCAGACATCAGAAATACAATGGTGAAAAAATAATAATGAAAATACAACAAATCTGACCCTTCCCCATCCTCATGAAACTGATAATCAAACAAAGGAGTCAGCTATCGATCAAGTAATGACAGAAATGAATCTAAAATTTCAGGGCCTCCCTGGTGACCTAGGGGTTGAGTCTTAGCGTTATCACTGTGATGGTCTGCATTTGAACCCTGGCCAGGGAGTTAATCCACATTTGTTGTGTCAGACCTCTCCTGTCTCACCCACTGCTTGCTGCTCCCCTTAACAGTTTATTTGAGTTAATCCACCTGTTCTGCTCCTCACTGTTTCTGGCACTCCTCACCTCCGGTCTATACCCATTTCTTCTTCAAAAATAAATTAAGTCTCTTAAAAAAAAAAAATCTAAAATCTCAACTTTAAATCTCTACTAAAGCAGAGATGTGTGGAACGCCTAGAGTGTGTGTGAAGGGAACTGACTTAGTCAAAGAGGTCAATTGTTCAGAAGGAAGCTCTGACTGGACTGCAATGAACTGGGCTGGGGAAGAGACAGACCAGAACAGAAGGAAAGCTGGCTGGTTCCAATAAGGCTGGAAAAGCAGGCAAAGGTCAGCCAACCAGAGTCTTCTAGGTCTTCCAGTAATTATCCTCAGGACAAAGGGAAGTCATTGATGTAATTAAATGAGATGTTGGGGGGGGGCAGTAGAACTTGATCAAAAATACTACTAATTTTTCTTCACTAACAATTCAGAAACTACCAAGTGGAAATGAGGGCAAGAGACTACAAGTGAAATCTTAAATGGTTATAAAAATAGGTGAAACTCTTTGAAGCTCTAAGATGAAAAAGAATGCTTATCATATCAAAGGACTGCTGTGATCAGATAAGAAATTATAAATGGCATTCTGATTTTTAATTCTTTACTGTTGATCAAAACACAGTCTATTATATAATCTACTAATGAAGCTGAATTTGATTTAAAGTGAGGTACCTGAATTTTCAAGTCTGGTAAATTTTAGTTATCCACAACTAATATTGTTTAAAATGGATACTTTGTGGGGAGGGGTGAAACAGTAAAATTATTTGATCAAAGTAATGAATTGCATTAAACTTCACAAATGTGTTTACTTAGGCATCATTTGTCGACACATAAGGATGCAATGAACACCTAGCTAATATTGCATTAATTTAATTAATATTTAAGAATTTGAACAAAGACTCAAGCATACATACATCGCTTCTTCCTCTAAATTTGGTTATCACCATATTTCTAAAATATGGTTATCACACATAAAGCTGTGTGCTTAGAGCAGATATATAGAGTAACAAGAAAAAAAATGAACATGTTAGCCAAATTCTCTATTTTAATTTATGCAGGCATTCAGTGACAACATTTCTTCATTTCAAATTCTGTAGTAGGAAGCATAACAATTTTAATTGTGTAGAGAACTAATCTGACCTCAAAATAACATAATACTTTCTAAAATTTCTCTCCAAGTTTAGAAAATTTGTAAATACTTAACCCTCTGATTCTCACCAAATTGTTATTTATACATAATTCAGATCTGTCAATTCATTTTTCTGTCGAAATTACTAAAAGGATTAAAAGCCAAAAGATGCATGATAATTTAGTTACATTTTACTAAAAACTATTGAAACCTCATTAATTTTATAGGTATTGGCAATTGGTTTATTTGCAGAGGTCTCTACTATCATTACATGTTGAAAGATAGTATTTTAAGTATGTTAATTTTGAAGTTTATGCTTGCAATTTAAAACCTAATCATTTTAGTGTTCTATCAACATATTCTTTAGTATGACCAATTTTAATATACTTAGGTACAAGAATGTTTTGAATTTCATGTGCAAAATTCTTCTTTTTTACACAGTTCTCAATGCCCACCTATGGCCACTGCTATCAAAACTGCATTTCATATTCCTAGCAGACATTACAAATAATATCAGATTATAAGATAAGGGATAAAAATGAAGTAAATTAGATTTAGGGACAGTAAAAGAGAATGAATGCATTTCCCATTAAAGAAGAGAAAAAAATTATAAGTACAATTTGTGCATGTTTTGTTGGCAGCAAACAAATCTCATTATAAAGATTAAATGAGTCGAAGTTTTGAAAAACTCAAACATTTGAATAAAGACTAGATATTTCTTTCCTTTTTATTTTTTTACTATCAATTTTTAAAGCTGGCAACTTATATTTGTTTCAAAATTCTCTTCAGATGCTTTGGTTTTCTAGTCTCTTCTTGTTATTGACATAAACTCACAAGTAGTCTCCTTATTTTAATTTTTTTCTCCCAACTTCCTGAGTAGTTGCCATGTTCATTGAACTGAATTTGAGGTCTTTTCATAATACTTTTCTGGAAGGAAAAAAGGAATGAAGCACAACAGAAACAAGATAAAATGGGGCTCTGATGTGGTTTCAGTGATGTTTATCTTGCATTTTCCATTACAGATTGGCATCCAGAAACTCCTAAGATCTTGTCTTCATTTTCTAATTGCCTATGCAAGTACTGACTTTGAATTTTAGTTATACTGAATTTTTTAAACAAATGGAAATTTCTGAGCATTAAAAAAAAAAGAAAAGCAAAGGAATTCAAACAGGATTTAAATTATGGCTTGGTATCTGAGCAGAGTAGACTAATTCTAGTCAATACCAAAATGGTTTAGGGAAATTCAGCTTTCTAAATCAGTCTCCCAATTTTAAAATTTGAGACACTGATCTTATGGAAATATAAAATAGCATTAGTTCCAGGTCACTGACTACAGTTAAGTGCAAACATGAAGTTGCCCATTTTAAAAAAGAGGTCATCTTTAATGCAACACGACCTGTATTAAGTGAACCATTATTTCTAAATAAAGCAATCAAATTATGAATTCAATAGCTTACCAGGTGACATTAGGCAAATTACTTTCTCTCTGTGTACAAAATGGGGTTAATAATTCTGACCTATCTCTTAAGGTCTCTGGGGACAATTCATTTAGGAATTGTCTAAGTGCTGTATAAACGTTACTGCTGTTATGAGAGCTTGGTTTTATTGTCATTTGAGCACCACCATCATAAAAAGGAATTCAGAGGTTTAGACAGAGGTGAATTAACAAAGCAAGGTCCATGCTAATACAACTGCCCTCTGACCTTGGATCACTGAGCTTGAAAAATAGCACAGATCAGAATGTAAATGAAGTTTGCATGTTCAGAGACAGAGTTTTTGTTAATTTATATCCTATTCAATTTTTTGCTTTGAAAATCATTACTTTGGAAGCAAAACAGCCATTTTCAATCTCCACCTCCTTTCTCTTTTTCATCATTCTCATTACTAACCCCAGCATCATTTGCATTAAAGTATGACATCGGAAGCATCCAAGGCCTTTCTTTCTGAATTGACTATTTTGCACACCCAAGGAAACAAGCCTGTCAGTAGGTATGGGTTGTGTAGACACCAAACTTCTTTCATTTTAAGGTTTTTTTTATGGCGTGGCCCCCAGACTTTCATTACTTTTATTTATTTATTTTTATTTTTTTAAAAGATTTATTTATTTACACATACAAGAGCTGGGGTACAGGCCAGAGTCCAGGGTGGTGAGAGGATTCACCAGAGACAGCGTGGGGAGCAGAACAGGCAGATGGACTTGAAACACACTGCTGAGGGGAGCAGCGGGCACAGCAGGAGAGGTCTGCTGCACCATGTGGGTCCCCTCCCTGGCTGGCAGCAGGGATCGAACTCGTGCTGCAGTGGCTGCGGTTTGCTTCATAGTGCGTTGCTTAACCCACTGCGCCACCAGGGAGGCCCCCTTTCATTACTTTTAGAGAAAATAAGTTTTCTTTTCCCGGTTAAATTTCCAGTTATTTGACAAATTGTTTCTGAATACCAAGTGTGTACACTGTCCCAAGTGCTGGAAATGGCAGTGACTAAAACAAGAAGAAATCCCTACTATCTTTTAGCAGTCAGGTAGCTGATAAGTTAGTGAGTAAATTCAAATAGCAAACAAAATGAATAAGGAAATAAATGTGAGAAAAAAATTATGCTAAAAGGATGAGATTATGGAGAGATGAGGGGCTACAATTTAAAGTATGATGATATGGGTCTGTCCCCCCAAAAGGGTCAGATGGACTTTTCTGAACCCAGAATAGGCCTCTTGTCACCTTAATATGGAAGCTAGAGGGCAACCAAGGCCCTGTGAGCCTTGGGAGGTCTGTTACCATTACTTAAAGAATGCAGTTATTTTGCATGAGAACACTGAGGGTCCTGGAGGCTTAGGAGACACCTGTTCTTTCTCAAGTCCTTCGCCCTTCCCTGATTGAAGAAGAGATCATCTTGTCCTAAACTTCTGCCTTTTTTCTAATCAGAGAAACAATCACTGCTCCCCCCTTCATGACCTAAAAGAATGCAATCTGGGGGTCTCACCTAGTTCTAGGTTTATCAGTGAACATAAAGAATCTTCTCTTCTACATAAGACCCTCAGTACTAATCACCATGCAATATCACAAATTTTCTTGACTCACCTTCTTTATTGCCCCATGCTCTAGAAACCCATATATTTATAAACCAATAAAAAATGTTAAAATATGACAAATGAAACAAAACAGTTAACAACATAGACATGTAAAAATTGACACATATACAATGTATTTGGTGAAACATACAAAGTCAACATAAAACATATCACGTAACTTTTTACATTTTAAATGGCTAAGGATCTCATACAAATACAGCATTAATGGATGTGGTCTGTGTGGCATGTTGGCACCAACATATCTGTAGCTAACAAGGACTTTCCAAAAATCAGGACACTTATATTACTGACAAAGGGGGCAGATGAAAGTGTTTTCTTACAACTTTATTTATACTAACAACATGGTAACAAGGATTTCAGTTGAGGCCAAGGCTTGAAAAACATTTCAATTTTTGTTTACCTTTCAGAGTGAAGCTAAGGAGAATGAATTTTATTAGGTAGAATTTTCCTGAGAAAAATAAGAAGTCATGAAAACAGGAAAGTCAAAGATAAGTGGGTTGACAAAGTAGTAGAATTAAACTGTAAGAGCAGAGTTATTTAAACAGTAAGGAAATTCAGAATGAAGAGAAGGCAGACATGGCAAGTGGATGCAACTTGTTAAGAGCAAAAATAAATATCCTCAGTATTATTCAGATAAGCATGAGACCTATTACATAGGCTACATGTAATATGAGGGATGATTTATAGATGTGACTTTTCATTTTCAGGAAATAGAGAGTTTGGGGAAAATGCTCTAGATTCCTATTTGTAATTGACAATGGTCTATGGGGATGATCCCAGAAAATTTCTCAGAAGAAACCGGAGAGAAGGAAGAGCAGCACTTAAAGGATAGAGGTAGAAAAGGAAGGAAGCATGAAGACTCATACATCATGCTGTTCTTATCACAGAATTTGTCCAACATTACTCTGTTATTTCATTATCTTTCCTCCCTTTTCTATCACTCCCTTGATTATTCCAATTTCCAACCAAGGGCTTTGATTTTATTTTTAATCGACCTAACACCAGCTGTTAACCAGAGTCGTCCTATTAAAGAGCTTAGTTCAAATAGTCTGATCATTAAAGCAAATATCAAACACATGGAATAACAGGGTGTTTTCCAAAGATCACTGGCCCATGGCCTGAGTAAAAATTCAGCTCTGCAAGTTCCACTGATCATAGTGAATCTCACTTTTCTCACCCTTTAAACAGGAATAGCAACACCTGCTCTTTCTACAGCACTTAAGAGGATCAAACTAGATAATGCAAACTGAAATGCCCTATACTAGAAACATAAATGACAAGTTATTTTTATGGTGATTTTTATGCTGTTTTGTTGTCAAAGGAAGATATAAAGAAGAAAAGATAAAACTGCCTAGAAAAATAGCAGTCTTTCAAGACACTTGCTTTATTGTTCAGCTCTAATAAAACTGAGATAATGTTTTTTCTTCAGGGATGTTTTCAGGAATGCAAAAAAAAAAAACTGTTGCTTTAGTTTAATCGCATCATGTTTCATTTCAAGAGTTCAAAACTGAGAAACTGACTATAATCTTACAGGTGGCCTTTGAAGATAGTCCATGAGCTCAAGCTAACAAATCCAATTATTGCATTGAATAAAATGTGCCCCTAATCTAGGTTTTTCTCATTCTCTTGACCACTGAACTTCTCTGAAAGACAAAATTAATACAGAAAATGTAGAAGAAACTCCTGTTAGTGCAGAAGAAATGACAAAGCAATGCTCTTTTTAATAAAAAAGGCAAAGGGTAAAATTTATACCACACTGAACACAGAGAAGTATTGCATTGCGTTATCAAAAAACAACAAGAACACAGCAGATAAGGAAAGATAAGTCCTGGCTGGGGAGTTGTCTTAAAAATAATATAAAAATAGCCCATGAAATTATACATACCAAATATCTCTACAGAGAATCACAAAATGTATTGAAATGATATGTTAACACACGGTTAGTGTATCCTTCTAGCAACCATAAAACTACTAACATTTATTTACTTTAGAATGTATTCACTTTTGAATACTAAAACTATTTTACCTAAATTTGACTGGAATTACTTGTAAAAGCCTCTGTTTAAATGTTTAACAAGCTATGTGAAAGATACTGATTTTTTTATATAAAGTCCACTGACCAGATCAGCCCACAAAATAAAAACAAATCAATGAACAGAGAACATAAAGTATCAGACAAGTCTTTTCAGTTGTACATTACAATTCTAATTTTTGCTTTAGTTTTAAACAGATCATTAAAATGATACCTGAGAGGGAGAACAAAACTCTACCAGCCCTCATAAGCAGAGGAACATCACACAGGAATGAGCACAGACATTAGCTCACAAATGAAGTTATTTTACAGCTCCCCATTTCCTTCCAGTAAGAAAAGGAACATCTTAAGGTGTCCGCCCCAGCACATTTCTGCAGATACAGCATTGGCAGCTGAACCCTGCTGTGGCTCGACCATGTGCTGTAAAATGTTAAGGTCCTCTGGACAGCCAATCCAGAGCTGCTCAAGCCTCTCCTGGGCCACCTCCCCCTCACACACACCCCCACCCTCCCCACCCCCCCACCCCCCCACCACCCCCCACCCCCCGCCCCGCAATCCGCCTGGCTGTGTGGTAATACAATGGGGGTTAAACTTTTCCTCATATCCATTTAGAAGCAAGAAAAATCCATTTAGTTGCTCAAAATTATTTAGTAAAACGCACAATAGGTTATAGTCTGATAATATTGTTTCCCCAAAAGTGCCATTTGTTTTTTTACCCACGGGGGAATATAAAGACGTTAAATAATTTCTTCTTTAATTTTTTTGGAGGGGTCTGGCATGAACTCAAAATAGCATTTTAGAGTTCCTATCTCTTTGAATGTTCTTTCTTTACAAAACACAGTAATTTGGGACTGGCTTGTTTATTTCTTCATCAGAACCTACTTCACATGCAAATACACACACACACACATATGACTCACAAACATCATTTCTGCCTTTTCCTTTCCTGGAAACCCTATTTGCTTCAATTAATTTAATGTGAGAAATTATAAAAATATAAACATTGTAACTCTTTTTGTTTCTTAACCCCCTCCCCCAACCTTTTTATTTCTCAATTTCATTTCTTTTTAGGCTTCACTGATACCCATTGTCATTAGTATTGACCTATTCAATCTGTACTTTTAAAAGTTGGTTGTTATTGTAAGATACTATTGGGATATAAGTACACAAGTAAAAATAATAGTATTTTCATTAGAGAATAAAATACATCAGGTTTATATTTCATGTGAAGACCTAAAGGCAGCAACACAGGGCGTCCTAAATTGTGTGTGTGTGTGTGTGTGTGTGTGTGTGTAAGAGCACCTCATTGTACTTTCCTGAACTTAAAATTATTTTCAACCTTTAAGGTTTTCTGGGAAAAGCTGAAGGGAAGCAGGTTTGATTGTCACTCACCAGTTATAATTCAAGTTTAGAAAGCATTCATTAAGAACAAACCTAAAAATCTGTTCCTCATTTATTAGTGACTGTCACGAACAATGGATGTGATACTGCTTTGAAGTTCTTTTCAGCACTTCTTAAGACCTGCCTGGAACAACGCTTTTCTTCCCAAAAGCACAACCAACATGTAACACAATCTCCTTCAAAGCATATTGTCAAGGAGATCAACACAAACCACAGCCAAGTGACCCCCCACCCCAACCCAGCCAAGTAGAGACATCAGACAATCCCGGCTGGGTCGTACCTCTGCACATCTGATTTCCTGCTTACTACGTGATAATTAGCTTTGAACTACACTCATAAAAACTTCCAAAACTAGAAAATAATTTACTGATTTATTTTCTGCTCTTTTTAAAGAAAGAGAAGGGGGAAAGCCTTTACAGCTATCTCCTGATGACACATCTGCTGCTCTGTATTTGTGTTATTCGTAGCATCACACTGACAGGAAACAGAAAACACTGCATTGCTGGGTCACCCATTCCAGTCTAACGTGACTAGAAACCAGGCTAAAGTGTGGTATGCACTTGTACCCCTTTGGTATTTTCCAATAATTTCTTTGGAGTGAATTTTAAAAAAAAATAAAAATTAATCTAAAACTCTAAACATTCCCATTGAAAAGCAGAATCTGCCTACTTTTCTAATCAACATGTTAATATAGCCTTTTCTCTTCCTAGTTAGCTATTCCCACAGGTATAAAGCAAGCTCATGCACCAATTTGAAAGGTTGTATTTTAAAGAACAATGTAAAGACTGCTTTAAATGGTGCTTTAAACTGGAATTGTGTTCTGAACAGTAAGTGCTGAATGGAGGAGAAACAAGTCTGATTATGCAGCTTGACTGACCCGAGCCTAATCAGAATTATTTCGGCACACTGCTTCACTACAGCCACAGGCCCATTAAATGCTAAATGCTTCTGAGGCCATTTCTTGCTCTGTCTCCCACTGTGACCTGTTACTTTTCAACAGTGGTTACTCAGTGGGTTACTCAAAACATTTTTCAGTAAATAGAGGTACTAGGTTTAATGGGCTCCTCAAAATCCATCATCGAATCTGTCATTTTATGGCAAGAAATGGTACTTGTCCCACTTTAAATCAGGGCCACTGGAAGTGTGAGGCAGATGGGGCCCACTGAAGTCGTTCCTCCACCCTGCAATATATTTTGATGAAGAAAAGCTGAAGTCAGTGGCTATTACTTCTTCCACAAAAGCCACTCTTATCTTCAGAAAAGTAATTCTGGCTATTTCATGGTAACTCATCAGGTTATTAACTCTTGTCATCCTGCTTAACACATCATTCTCAAACAAGAAGTTCCACTTTGGAGGTCAAGTGAGGCAACTTAAGCCACCAAAATGTACAATCTGCTTTCTGTCTTCCAAATTCAGTCTCTCAGGTCATCCAGGCCCACACTTTAGGTGTAAACTGATTTTCTGCAAGCTATGACATGGTACCCACATTAAGTACATTAAGTACATAAGAGTATTAGATATGCTTGTTTACAGAAATTCTTCTATATTAAACCTAAAATTATGGGTCCAAATTTTTTGTACAATCAGAAATATTTAATTTTCAAAATACCATCTACCCAATTTTGTATTTCTAAATATCATAATGCATGTATGAAATATTCAACCTCCATGCCTCAATAAAAGGAGGTATATAAAGCTTCCTTCGCACAGCTTCTATGAGGATTAAATGAATCAATATTTGTAAATTACTAAGGACAGTGTGCCTAGTACATAGTAGATGGCATGAGTATTTGTAATAAATAAGTCAAATATTATCTATGAATGAGAAGATGAGCAAATGATTCAGGCATTCTTCCAGAATGAAGAATTCCATCCTCATCTGTATCAATTTCCCTTCATTTTCTTTATTTTTGTCCCTATTTAGCAGGCTTTTATATCTGCCCAAGTTCATATTCACTGCCACTTTCCTGCAACATTTCATAGGTTTTCCCAGTGCAGAAATGAAGAATCCTTTCCTTTTGAATTTTTTTATAGGAAGAAAAAAGGATGTCAACTGGCTAGTTGATATGAGACAGAGAATTTTGCTAAATGAGTAGGTGAAGTGAATTTAAGCAAGTGTTTCGTCCTACTCCCTGAGAGGTGATGCTCTGTCCACAAGCTCACAGGCATCAACAGGCAGGCCTCTCCAACCTATGGTAGCGACTAGTTTTGTGCCATGTCATTTGGTGAAAGTGTCACAAGAGCCATCTGTTTCTTTACAGTCCAGGGACCCAAAAACCCCACAGAGCATTTGATGATGGCACAGCAGACTGGCATCTCACTGCTTTTTCTTAACTTACTGATAGGCAAAATGTGAAAATTCTAGAAAGACATTGTGATGCTGAAATTGAAAGAAATTTTTTTTTTTAGGTAAATTGGTATACCTTGAAAATTTTCAAGAGGAAAGCAGAGTTTGGTTTAACTTCTGAATCTGTGTACCAACGAAACACTAAAACATCCATTAATTTTCAGCTTGCTTTCTCTCAATCCCATCTCTCTCCCACTCCTGCCCCCCCTTAGAGTATATGCTGATTTTACAAACTACTGCTTTTAAAAAACAACTCTATATTGCTACAATTCAGTTATTCTGTAAGAAAAGAATATTCAAATGAAAAATGTGAAAACAATAGATATCTTTAACATGAATACGACGGGCCAAAATTTTCCTACACTATATATCCTTGCAACACTTTTACATAGTTAATCCTATGTAGCATCACGATATTACACAACATGCATTTTTAAAACTTACATCTAATTTCTTTTCACTTAAAGTTTTAGTGAAATTTTTCTTCATTTACATGAAAATCTATCAGAAAATTCAAAGGCCAGTGTAGCAACATTGTAATCATAACTGAAATTTGGCAGACTATAACAAATGATAGAAATGAGAAGAGAGAGAGGAGATTTAAGGAATAGCAAACATGTTAAGGATTATGACATTACCCTGGTGTAGCTCATAAAAGGTCAAATATCAGTAATTTCATATGGTTCAACCTGACTACTTCCTTGTGACTTCCCACTCCAACACTCAAATTAACAGAAATACAGTTAGTGTTTTCAGAGCAAATATCTTCCAATTCCATCACTGGCTATAAAACAAAACTTACTCCCATTTTCTAAAAGTTTCAGTTGCTATAAGCAATGCCCTTCCAAACACATCGCTCACATTGCTAAAGTGTGTTTTTTGAGTGTCAAGGTACACCCTTACTTCTTCTGTAATCAATCTTCCCTAACTATATCTCTCTATAAGCATATACTAAATGCAAGTTCATATTTCAAAATGACTTTACTTCCAATGTCTAAAACCTATTAAATAATGCAGAAGCAATTCAATCTTAAAACCAAAATAGAAGAAGTCTGATAATTCTATACTAACAAAATTAACCCACCAAAATTAACCTGGAATATTTTTAATCACTATTCAAATGTTTTCAGAACTCTAAAATTTACAACCTCTTTAGAAATTCTTAACAAAGTATCTTTCATTACTAGTATAATGATGTTTATGGGGCAAATTAAAATGAAATTTCCTTCATTTTTTTTGAATAGTCCAAGCAGTGACTGGGTTACAAATGACTTTAAGAATCTGGTGAAGGGGCCTCCCTGGTGGCGCAGTGAGTTAAGAAACGCACTATGAAGCAAACCACAGTCACTGCAGCATGAGTTCAATCCCTGCCACTGGCCAGGGAGGGGACCCACATGGCACAGCAGACCTCTCGTGCCTCGCCTGCTGCTCCCCTCAGCAGTATGTTTCAGTCAGTCTGCCTGTTCTGCTCCCCACTCTGTCTGGAGAATCCTCTCACCTTCCTGTACTCTGGCCTGTACCCCAGTTCTTGTGTGCATAAATAAATAAATTTTTTAAAAAAGAATCTGGTGAAAATTAGTAAAAATGGCACATATCAAAAAAACTAGGAACAACAAATGTTGGCAAGGATGCAGGAGAGGGGGAAGGAAAGTGATTGGAAACAGTGAGGGAAGATCAGATCACATGAGACTGGGGTAATGGTGCAGGGTGAATTGGTGGTAGAAGCTTTATGGAGACTACATCTAAGAAAAGAAAGCAAACATTGTTAAAAAAAATGAACAATGATGTAAAAAATATATAAATTAAGAAAAAAGAATCTGGTAAAAATCATGGAATGCTAACCCAAGAAAATTCAATTAGAGGTTCAGAACCCCGATTAAGAATCCTTAAAAGATGAATGCCACTCTTTCACCTGATCACTTCTGTCAGCATAACTAATCCTAGTAATCATTCATCTTTCTTTTCTTGAACAAAAATAGAAAATAATAAAATTCTTCAGTGAATCAGTTTTCTTACACTTCTTGTCTGAATTTGTATATGTGTGTGTAATTTCAGCAGATTTGCTACACTAACATTTTTCATTTTTGAAGCTAACAGTATGTCACATTGCTAACAGTATTCAGAATTATCATTTCAAGGGAATGCATACTATTGTGCTGAAGGCAAACACCAAGGACCTTTGAAAAAATTTTACTATAAATAGAAATGGAACTATCATTATGGATGCACCATCCACATTCAATTTCTAATGGTTGTATAATTATTTCCACTGTAACCAGGAATGTATTTAGTAACCTTTACATGATATGGTACTGGAAATTTTCTTAAAATGTTTCAGCCGGACAATAGATGTAAGACATGTTAATATTCCCAAATACCAACTAGCATGTGTTACACACAAGTTAAAAGATTTCCATTGCCTAAGGACTAAAACCCTTACTCTATTATTCAAGCCTCCTTGACAAACCTACCCCTACCTAACAATCTGATGTTCCATGAGTCTTAAAACCACACAGGTTCTTTCATCTGAACAGGTTTACGATCTCAGTTCCAAACATGGCAGAGCCATGTCAACTTTGCACCTCTGCTGTTTCCAGACACTGTTCTTAAAACATGCACCTCACACTCTGCCCTTTGTTTATTCTCTCCCTTCTACGAACACTGAGATCAAGTCTACCTGCCACCATGACGATTTAACTCAGGACAATCATCAGAGAACTGCCTCTGCCCTTAAACATCATCATCTAGCACTTATATCTTATTTATTAATTTCTTTTTGCAACTTAGCTTTTATCATTGTGATTTGTCATTTCCTCCCAAGTTGAATTATAAATATCTGTTAACTTTAACACAAAGTACGACACCTTGCACACAGTAGCCACTTATTAACTGTTAGACTAATCACGAGTATCTGAGTATAACTCTTTTCCCCTACATAAGTTCTACATATGAGCTTGTATATAATTTGAGAAAAAAATTATCATTAAATACAAACAGAAACATCTTCACCTCCTCACATACTGATTAGCAAGAATAATTAGTTCTTGGCTACATGCCCTTCCTTCCACGTTGTTACATCTTGTTCTTCTACACCTCCTGGCTTTCCTTTAATAGTCAGTCATTCCAGCATATTCACCAATTCATCTGTCATTGTTTTTCTTCCTTCACAGAAGGTTCCTCTTTCTCAGTTATTTAGTCACATTTCCATTTCCTCTCCAGCTCATTTGTTCTATGTGTTCATAGGAACCCTGGGGTCAGACAGTCCTGAGTTCAAATGTTGTCCCTTTCTAGTTTGTAACCATAGATTTTTATCTCTATTTGTAAGTGGCCCTAATAGTAGTTTCCTACCTCATAAATTATCAAGGAGAAAAATTACAATGCAAGCAAAGCATTATCTTATTAGTAAATGCTTTATAATGTTAAGTATTAACAACCACTTTATGTCTCAATCTATATATCCTGCAAATTCTTTAAAATTATGTCTCTTCACAATCACCTTATCTGTATTTACTACAGATTCTTTCCATCTCATATTTTCTTTTCTTCATTATTTTTCATTTCATTATTTTTTATTATTTCTTTTTCATTATTAAATGAAAAGAGGCATAATTATTTAGTAAAGAAAGATAGTACTATAAAATGATTTAGAGATTAGAAAAACAAAACTGGAAGGAATTTTGCAAACCTGTATCTTCTTTATATAGGACTCATCAGCTTTTTTTCCAAATTCATCATATATACCTTTTAAGCCTGCAAAAGCGTACACACACACCTAACTCTTTTATTCCCAACCGTATCTCCAAATATATATTTGGATTGTTATAGCTGGCAATTCTAAACCCACTACTTTTTAAAGTAATTAAATAGCCATAGAACAAATAAAATAATGAGATGTTTGTCACTTCAGGGGAAGTCTAGCAGAGACTTTCAGATGAAAAGAATAGGATCAGTAAAGTGAAGGGAGGGATGAATTTGGCCTGATGAGGAAAGAGATGGTTACGCCATACGGATCATCCACGATCAGTCCGGGAGGTGACAAGTATGATCAGATCCCAGTTCTGCCTGAGATGAGGACACTGACAGGGAGGGATGACTCACCTAACATGTTCTGCCTGTGAGTGACTCACACTCACATGAATGAGGGATTTACTACTGGACATCACCTTCCCCATTCAATTTCTTTCAATCATGTAAAAATATAACTGCATCGAGTAATTAAGGAATGATAAAATGAGATGTCCCTGATACATTTAACACTTTATATAAGATAAGGAATGAGAGTGAAAAACCAAATTAGAAAATGGGAGAGTTGCTGTTTATGTGCTAAGACATAGTTAAGTAGTAAAAGGTAATATTTATACAGTTCTTCTATCTCTGTTTTAGGCATATGTATATCTATGAACAAAGTCAATCCTCACTATAACACAATTATGTATTTATAGTTACTACTGCCATTTTACAGAAGAGGATAAAAAGCTTCAGAGAAATTAATTTGCAAGAGAACTGTTGAGCTGGAGTTTGTGAGTTATACACCTGATTGTTAGTGTTCACTGTGTACTCCTTCAAACCACTAGTATCGCTACACCAACTTGTATTTAACCTCAAGTTGACCATGTCATTTAAAACATAACTTACAACTGGCTTTATAGAGCAATAAATGCTTTCTACCACTGAAATATTTCCTTCACAGTACAGATAAGATACTCTATTTTTCCCACTCATAACATAAAGAAAATAGAAAGCAAAGAAGTGGAAATTCCCTTTTCGGTTCCTCACCTGGTTGGTTCAAATCCTGTGACTGTTTTATCAGGTTTGTTTGTTTTTTTTTTTTTCTTTCACTGCAAAGACAAGGGACTTGCTGGCTGACTGCCAAGTAAGGAAAAGTAATTTTGAGAATGCTCAGGAAAGCTCATATTTAACTATTTTGATCTCTCCTCCATCTTTGAGACATGGAAAGTGTTTTGCGGCTGTTTATCTCACACAGAAATCTCCAAAGACTCAGGCACAGTTTTTTCCCCTTCAAACTAATTCCTGCATGGTAGAGTGAAAAATACTTTTTAGTGGTTTTTCAGATTTTTTTCTTCTCAAACTGAAGCACAAAAATCTTAGTATTGCTATAAACTGAGAACACAGTGTCAATTCATAGTTAACACATAGGACAAAATTCCCACTATTTCCCTTTTATTTTTACTTATCCCACTCTTACTCCTCTATTTTCCACAAGCAGCACAGAGGCTAGCATTGATGAGGATTTATACCAAGAACAAAAACATATTTTCAATTACCTATCTTAAAATCAAAACACTTAATTCTAGAAATGCCTCTCCATTGATTTGGTTGGAAATGAACTTAGATATAAATGCAACCCCAAGGCTTATTTTGCTCTGATCTATATAAATTGCTGTAGTCTGTGACCTTCTGCTTCATTCAAAAAATTTCTCTTTAGTTCAAGATTTATTCACTTATTTTCTATAGTTAATTACTCATATTTAAATGATTGTCTAATACTACCCAACTCATTTGCATAACTGAGGCAGGCAAATCCATGACAAGACCTTAAGCTTCTTCCACTGGCCAAGTGCCCCTTCCATACTGTCTAATCCAATTTGAAGCTTTTCATGGTGGAGCTTCTGTTATTTGGTATGTTTGTATCCATTTATATATACCCAGAAAAATAGATGCAGTGTTTACAAAAATATAATAATGAAAAGCATAGAAGAATTTTTAAAAAGATGCAAACCAGACAGATTACTGATTCAGTCACATTTAGTAATTAACAACTACATGCCTCCCAATCCCAATTTTAAAATTTCCAAATATATTTAAAATTCAAGTAAAGAAATGGACTTAGACTCATTTTATCTAAAAAAATAACTTTCATATTTCTTAAATATTTACAAATAGATTTTTTTTCTAAATTCGGGAGAAATTTTAGTTTATTTAGTTTAATAAGATACACAATTCATAAAAGCATTTCCAATAAATTAATAAAAATAAGTAACAGTAAAAATTAAACATTTTGTATCATAGTAGAAAATTGGTTAACACATCTGATGTTTTCATGACTCTTTGCTGCACAGAAAGTCAGTAACTCATTGCTCTCCTAAAGGGGCAGAGGGTTAGACCAATTAATAGTAAAATTCAAGGAAATATTCATGCTCTTTAGTATTACTGACAATTTGTCCCATTAAATACCAATTCCCTTAATACTTTTGGAATGACTATTGTGTATACCATTTCAGGCACATTTTAGGGGCTATAGGATGCAGATGGAAATTTTACAGTTGGAGGAGCTACAGAAATTATTTAGCTTACAATTCTTAACTTATCGAGAAAGATATAAGTAAATACAGTCAGAAACTGAGTATGGGTTATAGGGCTTGTTTCTAAATACAAGTACATGCTGGAAATCAGGGCATCATTCTTGCTGCCTTTAATTAAATGAAGTCAAGGAAAAAAGAGGAGACACCAAAAGGAAGGCTGATTTTGACTCTATCCAGTGATTCAACTGGATAGATTAGTCTCATTCTGTGGGAGCTTTATTTATTTTTTTATTAATATAATTTTTTAAAAAAATATACATATACTTGCCATCAATTGTAATCCCCATGTATTCCCCATCACCATCTCACCAGTGCACCATCACCTCAGTCCCCCATGCTCCCATCTTCCCACAACCCTCCCCCTCCCCTCCCCACCAAGTGTCCCCATCTGTCCTTGCCTTGTGGGAGCTTTAATGAACAATTTAACAGTCTCTGATGAAATGGCAATGAAGACTAGGGTTCCCTGATAAATCTGATATTTTGTGAGGTAAGGAAAAATAAAATGAGGAGGAGAATTCAAATGGGAAAACCAAACATTTGACTATTATAGTCTATGGAGACGTAAAAGAAGACTGGAGTGAGAGAATGAAAGGCTGGATACCAGGTTCAACTTGGTGAGCTATGTGATGCTGCTAAGTTACTCTACCTTTCTGGGTTACAGTCACCTCAATTATCAAGAAGCTGTATAACTAAGTAATTATAAAGATTAAATCTAACACAAAATTTCATGGATTTTTGTCTCAAAAATAAGAAAAACTTGCTAGAGTACTGAAGTTCTTCAAAACCACATGCCTACCTTTACAAAACAGTGCATTATGTGCCTCTGTTTTTCTGTGAGCAACTGCTATCATGGGGTTGTTCTATTATCACCCACATCTTCATACACTTGATCCACTGATTCCCTGCTATGAACTGAATGCTTGACTCCTCCTCAAATTCACTGTTGAAGACATAATCCCCAATTCAGGGGATTCTGGGTGGTGATTAGGTCATCACAAGCACCCTCATGGACGGGACTAGTAGCTCTACAACAGGAGACATGAGATAAATGAAGAGAAGGATACGGCAAGAAAGCAACATCCACACATCTTGATTTCCCAGCCTTCAGATTGCGAGAAATTTCTGTTGTTTAATCACCCAGTCTGTGTCACTTATAGCTGACAAAAGACAGTCCCAAGGCAATGTCATATGCTGGCAACTGTACCAGTATAATAAAGCTAGAACAAGGAGTGTGCGTATGTGGGAGCCAGTAGTCAAAATTTGGGGAGCAAACAAAAGTAATTCATGTCAAGGCGATGAACTATAGGAACCACTGATGGACGTTAAGCATAAGATGACGAGATTTTTGCTCAGAAAGCTTTGATGGCAGTGTGCAGAACAGGACAGATTTGAGAATTGCTAACTTCTCAGCTACCACTAACTGTGGTAGTTCAGGTAAAAATTTACACAGTGGGTGTGGAGATAGAGAGGAAACAGCAATTGTGGAATTTACTTAAGAGACAACATCAACATGACTTAGAAGTGGAAGGAATTTAGAGGTCCAAGTCGATCTCTTTATTTTATAGATGAGGAAACTGAGGTCTAGACAGATTAATTTGCTTGTTAAAGAATCTAAATGTAACTAGTGGCAGAACTAAAACTAAAATTTAAGTTCCCTGGGCTCCAACCCTCTTCCTTTCCCTCAACAGTCTATACTTTTTTTACACGTTAAGAGTTTTTCAGGGGAAAGAAACATTACTCTCATTCATTTTTCTCCCTATAAAACAACTCTGTACAGACTAAGAATTTTCTCATCTATTTTTTTATTCACTACATAGAGTTGGTTAATTCCACTAGGTTGATTTCTCTTTTTTAATACACAAACTTGTTATGAAACAAACTTTTTTCCTCCTACCTCCTATTCAATTATATTTAGAGAACAGAAGGGGTGGCGTTTCATATCTCCTTTTGCAGTGATGATGGCTTCCTGACCAACAGGTAGGTGATTCAGAAAGACGAAGTAGCAGAAAGGTTGCAGCACGAACACAGACAGGCTCTGTGACGTGAGAGCTGTGGTGCCCAGCCCACATCACCAGCCCCAGGTGACCAGAGCGCACCTGAAATGTGTCTAGTTTGCAATGACGCACACTGCCTAAGGACATATGCTGCATTGCGAAGATTTAATGGAAAACACAGAATGTGAGATGTCTAATTTATTATTCAATATTTCTTACATGTTAAAATAACATTTTAGATTTACCGTGTTAAATATTCTTAAAAATAAAATTACATGTGTGCCTTATTTTCTGTTTTTATTGGATTCTACCACTCTAGAAACTTAAAACATATTTGAGGAAGTAAGGTATTCATAAATAACATCACAGCTGCCAGGTGTATGGTATAACAAGTGAGGGAGATTAATTCTGCCTAACTAGTCAGGAATCAGTTCCAATCTCCCCAAGCCTAAGGAAAAAAAAAAACCCAATAAAATAAATTCTGTCTCAAATTCTAGAATGAGAATTATCCCCTGAGAATTTGATCCCAGAGCACTGCTAAGGATATAAATTCCTCAACTAATCTTCATTACTCAACTCCTGCAAGTTCATAAATTGAAGTCACATTTTCCTAACTCAAAGGAATCCAGGATATGTCTGAAGACAGTTCCTTTAAGCCAGAAGAAATTCTTGCTCGTCAGGACAGGGCCTAACAAAGTTTTGAGCTGCTTTTAAAAAATGTGAGAAATGCAAGGCACGGGGAGCGCTCTCCTTGGTACTGAGATCTCTGCCTTCTTGGAGCTCAGTGTTGCTTTCTATGCTTGTGAATTGAAACCCTCTGCCTTGGTCTGACTTACTTGCTCTGCTCAGCATGCCCTGCCCATGCCCTATTCATACCACCATCACTACACTCTCCAAGGGTATATTTATGCATTCATTTCTCCCACTGAACTGAGTTGAGGTAGCAACAACTTCTTTTTTTTTTTTTTTTTATTAGTTATATTTGACATCATTTGTAGTCCCCAGGGGGTACCCACCACCATTTCACCCGTGCACCATCACCTCAGTCCC
>JAGFMF010012021.1:11537459-11550691 GCA_019455555.1 Galemys pyrenaicus
TCCTCATTGTCATTCAGTTCAAAGTATTTTTTAATTTCCTCTGTGATCTCCTCTATAATCCATTGTTTCTCCAGTAGTGCAGGTTTCAATCTCCATGAGCAACAACTTCTTTAGTCATCTTCGTATACCAAGGTCAGAGGTCCGTATGAAGCAGGCTTCAATAAATGAATAAATGTTTAGCTAATACTTGTAACTGTACTACATTATGATCCGCTTCATCTGCTTTACTGGGCTACAACAAGTATAGGGAAGGCTTTAAGAAAAAAATTTGAGATGTAATTTTTTGAGGGCAGTTGTGTGTGTGTGTGTCAAATTCCAGAGGAGGGGAAGAGAAAGAGCAATGCTCAGAACATGACAAAATGTTAAACTGAGGTTCAGGGTTTGGGGAAGGAGTAGGATATAAGCCTTACCTAGGAACTAAAGAGATTGGTTATTATCAATGGGCAAGGAAAAAGAGCCTTAGAAAGATTTTATTTGGGGGACTGAGAGGACAGGAGTCTTTTAGGGGCAGTATGCTATGGGGGAGATGGTCAAGGGTTGAAACAGTAATCAAGAAGCCTTGGGGGAGTAACGAACAAGAGGGAATTCTTCTCAAGTTTGCCTTTTAGAGTATATTTTTATGGATGTTTAGAACTGGGAAGGAATTTACCTGATGTGTGAGCTGTCTGTTGGTGGGTGCAATGGCAAAAGACAATATGGGGAAGGCTTACCATGAAAGAGATTAATGAAAAATCTCTGTGCACAAAAACCTAAATACATCTTCACTATTTTTTCATAAGCTTCAATGGACTGGTGGATAATTAAGTGCTACTCTATGAATGAGAGACTGGCCATGGATAGCACTGGACCACCGGGATTTGGGTTGGTCATATTTTATTTCTATTAATGCTCTGAGCCTCTTGGCTCTTCTTAATTATTTGCACATTTTAGTCACTGCTCTTTAAATCTGTACTTACTAGCCTTTAAATCATGTCCTTAGTCAATGACCTAATCTATTTTTAGGTCAATGCTACATATTTCATCTACTTATTATTAACCATTGGATACCAATTTTGCATGAACAGAAGCACTCCCCTTGACAATGAAAATGTAATTGTTTAAAATTAAGTTTACTGAGATAATATTGACTTACAACACTATATGTTTTAGGGTTCTCATTTCCACACCTCTATAAATGTACATTATATAAATGTACTCCCAGCACGAAAGCACCAATAATCTTTCACCATAGTCCATTGAGTCCCCATCCTCCTTTAGGCCAACACCTATCCCTTCTAGGCGCCTCAGGAAGAACATTTCTTATTACAAGATTTCTCTGCTCTATGCCACAGTATACTCTGAGCTGGATTGTTAAAATACACTCCTAACCAATCTCCTGTGTTTACTCTTATTCCTATACAGAGGTTATAGTAATTGTCTAAATAAAAATAGATCATACTTACTGCTCAAAACTCTGTACGAGGTTTTCATCATATTTAAAATAAAACCCAAATTCTTTGCCATGACTATGATTGTGCCCCTGTCCACTTGCCCAAAGGCACTCCTACCACTGCTCCACTGCTCGCTATGTTTCACCCATGATGGCTAGCAAGCTCCCTGCCATGTCAGCTTCTCTTGAGTAAACCTAACCTTCAGTCCTCAATATTCAGATTTCTGCTCAAACATCACTTTCTTAAAATGCCCTCCATGCTCTTCAAAATGGCATTTCTCCCCAACCTCCACACCCTTACACCACTTTGCTTCCATCATGTTATTATCATCTAAAACTACTGTTCAATATTCCTAAGATGTTCACTATATCAGGCACTGCTGATATTCCTCCAATATCCTCTTCACACTCAACTTTTCAAGCATATGGACAGCCTCGCCTCCTACAGTGAGCATCTGCAACTCAGCCTATGTAAATAACTGAGAGGCACACATTAGCTGAGTTGATATCTTAGCCACTGACCAGTGTAAGTTGCAAGATAAATGCCCCAGTCTCCTTATCATTTGAATGGGACAACACTGAGGCATAGGCCACATCATCTTCCAAAGTGCACAGTGGGATTTAGTTTTCAGTTGCCCACAGTGGTTAGCTACTTATTATTACATCCTGATTTGTTTTCTCTTTCCCATTTTACATAGCCACATTTATTGGTGTTTTCTGGGACCAGCTCCCAAATAAATTACTTGTATTCAATTTCTCATCTCAGAGTATGCTTTTGGGATAACTTTTTTCTTTCTCTTTTTAAAATTACATTTAAGATATTTGATATTATAATCATTTCCCAATAGCTGGCCGGTCATAGTTTGGATAGTAGTATCTTTCTTTGTAAGTAATCACTATGAGATTACCTGTTGGCTACTTGTTAACTAAGACCTCCAATAGAATATAGCTAGTTGCAGAAGCATGTCTGAAATACTTGTTATTCTCTACTATATTCCTGGTATACTTGTGAGTGCCCTACATAAAATAGATGCTAATTAAAACTCTTGATCAGTGTGCCATTGAAAGAATGGTATCACCTCCCTTTAAGAGACACTACTCACTCCCTAAGGGAGTCATTAGAGAGCAGACTAGCTTCATCATGGACTGTGGAGGGCCAGGGGCAGTGTTGCAAGAAGCAACAGAACAGTTTCATTTCTTATCCAAAATGTATTTTGGATGGTTTCCTATTCCTCTTGATTATGTCAGATAGCACCTCCTTCTGTAAGTCTTGATTTTGCTCCTGTAGCCTGGCAGAGGACAGTTTTGTGTGGTCAATACATGAAACTATCATCTGTGCTGACTAAAAATGGTGATTTCATAGCATCTTGAGCATTTCACATCCATGACACAGGACATGGGCTCTGCACTGGGTACTTCCTCTTGTGTTTCCTTTTCTCCTCTTCGAGAGAGAGAGATGAAGGAAATCCTTGCTAGTGCATTTTATCCTCTCTACCAGAAAGGAACCAATAACATTACTGGATTGAGTGGATCAGCGATCTCTCCCCTGAGCACCAAATCTTGAGTAGACTTTAAGAATTCCGTGTCTAAGAGCTCATTTTTTTTCCTCTTTAGTTTTTGACAAAAACTAAAGGAGGGATAAACCCACAGAGGGATTGACTGCTAAAATGACAGGCATCAACAATCAACCAAATATTGATAGAGATGAAACAGAAATGGTTTCATCATTATCTTGCCTCAAGATTATAGAGCAGGTGACACCTTGTTTTTTAAAAAGCAAGTGATAACTGAACCAAGATGAGACATAAATTTCACAAAGGAAAATATTTTTCTTTCTGAATTTCAAGTACATACACTGCAGAGCATTTCTGTGGACTGAACACCCGTTAGTTGTCCAAACTGAAGCGTCGAAAACACAATCTCACATAAAGCAGAGACAGCTGGGCTGCTGCCCTGAGAATGCCTCAGGGACCCCTCTCAAGGCAGAGATTAAAAGACCACTCACTCCTGACTATGGGGCCATTAGTGCTTGAGTGGCACTAAAAATAACACCACCACAATTACATGGATTATTATTATTTGTAAGAGTGGTCTGTCCTCTGAGAATGGATCAGGGGTTACTTCTTTTGACACAAATTATCAAAAGTTTCCAAATTTAGGTAGCCAAACAGGGAAAATTGTGAATTTTGTTAACCTGGAATACAAGATGCTGCATACTATTATCAAACCCCTGGAGTCCACCAGTCCATTAAAATAATGAGAAATGTAATGTTTCCCCTGCAATATTAACAGCATCTTAATTACTTAATCTCTAGTGAGTAGTGCACATATAAATTTTATGCATAATCCAATCACAGAACTACTGAACAGTGCCATGTTAAAGTCAAAGAGAATTTCCCTTCAAAGGTGACACTTGGTCTGTCAGTATCAGAGGAACCACTGAAAGTAAGTACAGATGATTAGGGTTGTGGGGATGTCAGAAAGAATACCCTGCTTGCGATGATTTTTCATATATACAGTTCTATGAAGGAAATATCTTTTTCATTTGAAATTACTATTAAATAAGCATATACAGAAATGTTTCATATACTTCAAAAAAATTTCAATGATTTTTTTCACAGGTGCCAACATTAAATATAAGTCACACTTGGGAGCAACACCCTGACGAAGAAATGGCAATTTATAAAATGCACATAACATTTTTCTTTAGTTAAAACACATACTTTGCAAACCCAACACACTATAAAAATGTTGCATTTATATAGGAAAATGTAATTGAAAATAAAATATGAATATAATTTTGTCAAAAATATTGCTCCACTTACATTACATATTTTTAAAACAAATTTGATTTTTCTCATTTATGAAAATGCATAAATATTTTGGCTCATCAAAAGAGAAGTAAGCAATGCAATTCAGAATTTAATCTGAAGATTGAGGATAATAGTGGTCAATTTTTATTGAAGAACATTCTTGTTCCCTCTTAGAGGAGAAAAATATGTTCCTCTCCTGAATATTTTTATTTCAGTAAAGAGCATGACTCAGTTTTTCAATTAAAAAACAAAAAACTAGGAGTCACTCTAAATTGTCCTTTTCAGATGCATGAGGAGTGCATCCTAAAATGCACACCCATTTCTTTGTAATAACCACAAACAACTATAAAATAAAAGCTTAAAAAGCCTTAACACTGACCCACACAGCTAATCCATCAACAAGTCCTGTCTAAATAAAACCTGCCTTCTAAATAAAACCCCAATCTATTCATTTGTGTGCAAGCCCACCTCTATCCAGTATATCATCATCTCCTGCTATGGTAGGAGACACCTCTTTGGCCCCCACTGTCTATTCTCCACAGAGTACCAGAGTGAGCCCTTTAAAATAAAAACTAGGGCCTCCCTGGTGGCACAAGGGGTTAAGTCTTGTACTATGACGCTATCAGCAGCCCCTTCAACACAAGCTCCATCCCCAGCCAGGGAGGTGACCCATAGGGCACAACAGACCTCTCCTGTCTCATCCCACAGTTCCCTTCAGCAGTATATTTCAGTCTATTCGCCTGTTCTGTCTCCCACTCTGTTTCTGCTGAGTCCTCTCACTCCCAACACTCTAACTTATATCCCAGTTCTAGTATGGATAAATAAATCTTTAAAAAATAAATAAAATAGGGCCCTCCCTGGTGGCGCAGTGTGTTAAGCACCGCACTATGAAGAAAACCGCAGTCACTGCAACACGACTTTGATCCCTGCCCCCGGCCATGGAGGTGACCCACATGGCACAGCAGACCTCTCCAGCCTCGCCCGCTGCTCCCCTGAGCAGCATATTTCAGTCAATCTGCCTGTTCTGCTCCCCACTCTCTCTGGTGGATCCTCTCACCCCTCACACCTCTGGCCTGTACCCCAGTGCTTGTATGCATAAATAAATAAAATCTATAAAAATAAATAAATAAATAAATAAAATAAAAAACCACATCATGCCACCTCCATCTGCAAGTCCTTCACTCATTTTCATTTATTTTGCATGGATTTATTTCTGTTCATCACCACTAAAAGATCAACTTCTGAAAACTAGCACTTCTTCTGTCATATTTTTTGCTATTTCCCTAGCTTCCAGGACATGTAACAAGTTCATAACAATTATTTTTCGAATGAATAAATGAGAGTTCTTCAGCAAGTGCTGAGAAAAGTATTTTATAAGTGATATTGCCTTTAATTTCCAATAGCTACATCAACTGGGGGTTAAATATGATCTCCATTATACAGAGAAATACTGAGTTCTTAAACCATTTGGTAATACACTCACTACACATAAGTCTATTTCCAGTGTATGATTCAATGGCAGTCACTTAGCATTCAGGTTCAATTTCCCTCCCTGGGGAAAAGTACCATGTACATCTTCGCAAAGTCTAGAATAATCCAGAAAATCCTTGGAAATAAATCAAAGAATCATCAAGACAAAGGCTACTTTAGACAGTCTGCAAAGTCTAGTTCCAAGTTACAATAGATACTGCTGAATTTGAAATATCCAACAATGCATAAAAGTGTGTAAATATAAAATAGGTTTTTCAAGGAATATATAAATGACTTAACACTGGAAGGCATGTTAAAGCAATTCATGTACTAAAACATGAAAGAAAAAATTTTATGCTCACTTAATTCAGTGCAGAAAATATTCAATATAATTCAATAATCATTCAAGAAAAAGCTTTTCAAAAATCAGTAGTTGGAGAAAACTTTTTAGCCTGATAGAACACTAGATTAAATGTCAGTTTATAATGACTAAGTAGAAGCAATGTTGGCCATCTTCACTGCTGCTGTTCAACATTGTGCCAAAGTGCTTAGGCAAAGCAGTCAGGTAAAAAGAGTGAAAGGGAGAAATATTGAAAATTAAGACACAAAATCAGCAATATTTACAAACAATGTTATTATCTGCAAGAAGAAATTCAGAGTAGTCTATAAACATATTGACACAATTCATCAAGATTTTGAAAAGCAGTATCATTTCTCCATACCACTAATAGTTTAAAAATTAAAGTAACATAGCACAATATAAAAAGTACCTAGGAATAAATATAATGAAATGTGCATAAATTTCTATGTAAAAAGTTATAAAATATTTACTATTTTAAAGAGCTTTGTTCATTAGCAGGAAGTTGCATTCTTATAAAGACATCAATTATCTCCAAATTTATCTATAAATTTAAGACAACTCCAAATAAAATCAAATGAACTTTTCTGTGAAATTTGATAAGCTGATTCCAAAATGCATATTGAAGAGCAAAGGGATGGTACATTTCCATTTGCACAAATATGATGCAAAGGAAAAGAAAACATTTGTGTACTTATAATGTTTGCAAAATAAAGCTCCCGACTGAGATATTTCAGCCACTTCTTTGGCCAATCCTTAACTCACTGAGCTAGACAAATTTTTTTTTTTTAGGTTTTTTTTTTTTGACAGATATAAAATTAATAATGGTTGTTATCTGTAGGGAAGCACAGAAATGTCAAGAGGGCAAGGACAACAGAAGTCAAGAAGTTTTATTCACCATCTGTAAAACTACAGATAACTTTTAAATGGAAAACATTTACATATTAAGTGAGTAAAATACAAAATAAAGGATGATAAAAACTGTTGATATAACTTATAATCAGTTGGAAGCTCATAAGTGAAGAAGAACAACACATACTTCTTTTCCACAAATGGTCCAAAAAGAATGTTACATAGCTATAATCTGAAATTTCATGTAATCAGGTGCTGCAAAAGAGAAATTATTATTGTGTTTTTATAAAAATGGTTATACAACAGTAGTGGGTTAAAAAGACTTGGCATATCATGGATGGAATTGGAGGGGATTAGGGTAAATTAAATAAGCCAGAGGAGAAAGAAAAATACTAGGTGACTTCACTTATACATGGAATATAGAGAAATAGAACAAAGGGCCTGAAAAAACTAGGCCAAAACAAAATACAGAAATATGGCTGTCGAATTGAGGTTACTAGAGAGGGAGGAAAGATGGTGGTAGGAACTAAGGCTGGTGGGGGCCCAGTGGGTTATGGTAGAGGACTATGGTTACTTTGGTTGTGGGTATGGTGTGGTGACCTACATCTGAGGAGATGTGAACCTGTTCCCTTAGATCACAGACAGTGTTGTAAACCCATGTACTTCAATAAAAAAATATATTTTAAAAAAGGTAATCCCTTTTTGACTTTGTGATAGAGATATAAAAGGCAACTTGAAAACAAATGTCAATCTTACCTCAAATCTTATTTTTATGATATGGTAGCTATTTTAAAAATCAGTTGCTCAGATGAAATGACTATGATCAAGACTGTTATCAAATAAAAAGTCTATGATTTACTACAAATATAAAAACAATGACATATCTTTACACGTACATTCTTAAACGCACAGAAAAATTAGTAAGTTTAAAAAGAAATAATTTCAAATTATTATTATTATCACATGCCAAAACACCTATATACACCAAAGAGAAGCCAAAAGTCTTGACTTAATTTATAAGTCACATGCACAATACAGTGAATTAATGCTGGACGGCGCCAGGTCAGGAAGCCCAGTGCGGCGTTCCGAGAGCTCCCAGCTATGGCCGGATGTACAATCTCACTAATCATCACTCTATTCAGTGAGGCAAGGATGAGAGAAAGAGGTGGCTGAAAATTCTCAGTTGGGAGATTTATTTTGCAAACACTGTAAGTACACAGTGTATACTTTATGGGTTTGGGTTTTTGGTCTTTAAAAACAATTTCTTCCTTGTTCGTTTTAAAGTAAGGTTGTTTTAAAGTAAGGTTGGCTTTTCATACTGTATGCTTTAGGATTTCAGACTCACACCACTTCAGATGTATGTTACCACACACCTCTACCACCATGAAACCCCAATATTCCTCCACCACGTTCCACTGGGCCTTTCCCTTTATTTTCCCCACCCCCAACTTCATCAATCTCCCAAACTGGTAGTCTCAGTTCTGCAGATTTCAAAGATCTGTTGTAGTCTGTCCCTTTGCTTTGTTTCTTTATATTTCAGATATAAGTAAAGTCATCTGATATTTGTTTCTCCATTTGCCTTTTTGAAAAAATTATTCTGGGGCATCCCAGGTGGTGCAACGGGTTGAGCACGGCACTGTGAAGAATCCACTGCACAGCAGCACAGAGAGTTTGATCCCCCGCCAGGGAGGGGACCCACATGGTGCTGCAGACCTCTCCTGCCTCACCCGCTGCTCCCCTCAGCAGTGTATTTTAGTCGATCTGCCTCTTCTGCTCCTTATTCTGTCTCTGGTGAAGCCTCTCACCTCCCGTGACTCTGGCCTGTACCCCACCTCTTGTATGCATAAATAAATAAATCTTTTTTAAAAAATTTACTTTAAAAAAAGAAAAAGAAGAGCTCTCTTTTTCCCTCCCAGGCACCATATACCTGGGAGTCTTTACTCTTTTCCTCAAACTTTTCTTTAATTTCCAAGAAAAAAAAAAAGAAAAATTTCTTCTAAAATTTAAGGTGTTTTTAAGTACTTTCACAACAGGATAAGATTCAAAAGGTTTTTTTTCATTAAATGGGCCAGCATTTCAGCATATCTCTTCACTGGACTTATGAGAGAGAGAGAGAGAGAGAGAGAGAGAGAGAGAGAGAGAGAGAGAGAGTGTGTGTGTGTGTTTTCTATATAGTGGGAGTGCAGTTTATTTCTCTCTCTCTCTCTTGCCTTCAGGAACTTACCTTCTCTGTTGTTTAAATCAGACATACTAAGTATTCTGACCTTTTAAACACTTCTTTGAGATTTTGAAGAAAAAAAAACATTCAAATTTCTCTAGTTGTAATTTCTCCACTCCCTGCAAGGTGGCCTATTTGAGAAGGCGAAAAAATGAAACTAAAACATTATTTCTTTGGTTCTCAAGTTTTCCCCTGCCCCTTGAGAAGAGTGTTATAGCAAAACGGGTGGGGAAATCCCATCATCCATTAGAAATGGCTTGTCCCAATGGACTTATGTAAAATCTCAGGAAATAATCTTACATACGAAATCTTATGAAGCAAAGGATGAAAAGCATAAATATTCCTTTGTCCATGACAAACACTCTTTGGTTACATTTCTTAATAAAGGGTTAAAAACTGCCCGCTACCTTTCCAATATTCCTTTATAAAAGGATGTTTTTAACAGGGGGACAAGGAAGATTTGGCTTTAGTTTGGTAAGTTTCTTATAGAAGCTTCAGTTGGGTGATGCTGAATGCACATTCACAGAAATTCCATTTGAATCTGTGCACTACACAATGCCCCCACCCCTCCTAAAAGCTTTCATCTTTTGACCTTTCATGTCCAATGACTGCATAACCTCCAGACGGTCTCTAGCCTCAGCATCAGCATACTCCCTGAACACTGCAAGTCACTCCCTCCTGTCAAGGGGAGTTTGTTTACCCTATTAGCAAAACCAACTGAGTACTGCCTCTGGGTACATCAACATGCCAGATGCCTTAGTTAGGAATTACTGCCTGAGGACAAAGTCTGAAAGTACTGCCAGGATGAGGACATCATAAAACCCCAGGAGCTGGAGCATTATCATGGGGGAAATGATTTAATAGAATGCACAAAACTGTTTAAAAATTATTCTAGGAGCTGTCATGTTTTTCAGGCTTATATGGGGATATTTATAAGCAGAGGATTTGTCAGACAGGAATATTTTATTTATCCTCTATCATAATTCATCTTATCCACTGTTCTATATACCTTACATGTAAGAGAAAGGGTGTTAAATTAAAGGTTTTGAAAGATGCTGAATGGCTACTCCTTCTCTATTGCTCTATGCCCTCCAATCATGTCATTCATCAATCCATCCCTGTGTGTCCAGCCATCTCCATCTACATATCTATTCATTTAACACATGCTAGGTCCTGTGTATGACAGAAATGAAGCACATATGTGTTATCTTTAATGGAATTTTAGGTTGAAATGGGAATAGGGTATTAATAAGTAGAAGTAAACACAAACTGTAAATGCTCTACAAATACAGCAATATAAATAATACAACAAAATCAGGGGAAAGTCAGGAATGCAGGAATGCCATATGGAAAATACAAAATGCCATCAAGGTGTGTTTAGAGAAATGGCCTTGGATACAAAATTTGAAGGAAATCATTTTGATATGTGGTAACTGGTAATGACAAATAAGAAGACATTCCTCTTTGAGTGAAAAGTACATACATACAGAAATGGAAAAACAAGATGCATATGAAGGAAAAAAATAATTCTATTTTGCTGGATCACAGTGTCTGAGGCAAGTAACAAGAAAAATTTGGGAAGGTTTGTAGATATCAGATTTTCAAAGCCCCTAACAGACGAATTAAGGAGTTTGCACTGAAGATAATCAGGAGCCACCCAAGTTTTTATTTTTAAGAAAAACTGAGATATAATTCTGCACAGAAAATGAATATAGTTCAGTGTTCGGATGAGTTTTGACAAATGTTTGCATCCATGTAACAGATGACCCAATCAAAATATAGAACATTCCCATCATCTCAGAAAATTCACTCTTGTTCATCTACAAACACAAGGCACCATATAAATATCCACTTACCCAAAAAGGTAAGGAAATGAGTAAAACCAATGTTTTTACTCATTTTTTTACAATGAAAATTACTATATAAACTACACATTGCTTATCTATGTCAAGCAACTATATTTTAAAAATCCAGGCACCCCCAACTACAGAGTTTAATTTTTTTTTCATGCTTTGGAAAATAGATCCAGATCTTATTGTGCCTCAGGATCACTATTATTGCTTTTGATGAACCCTCTATAAAGTTGGCGAAAATGCGCTCATTATTTGAGTTCTGAGACTGACTCTCTTCTGAAGAGGGGGCCTACCACGACTATTATTTCTGTGTTGATCCTCACCAGGTTTTTGACGTTCTGCCTGGATCCCACTGTGGTATATTTAGCACCAGCTCTTCCTGCAGCAGCCAAGCCACACGCAGTCACGCTTTCACACCCCCTGCATTACTGAATACACAGTCTAAGCCCTCAAACACGACTTCTGAAAGATTAATTTTTCATACAGAAATAAGGGGAAAATATTTTTTAATGTGATTTGACTTACTAAATGAAGTTTATTAAAGTTTGTCAAAAGCCATCTGACTTGCTAAGTACAAAAACACACAACACACACACACAACACACACATACAATTTTTGAAAATAAAGAGCAAAAAATATTCTCTCTTGAAAAGGAGGAATGATTTTAAGGCTAGAGATGACCAGCATGTATTTTAAATGTCCCTCTCCCCATCACACTTCTGTGTATGCTTGGTTTGCAATAACAGTAACCCAGTAAATGTGACCAGACATATATTTCACTAAGAGGTTGCTAAGAAACCCTTTCCTAACTGAAAATTAAATTTCTCCATCTGTTTGCATGACTTTGTATTCACTGCAGTGTGGAGGCCCAGCTGATCTAACAAACATGCCACTGAACAGATTCCTCAAACCAGAATGAAAAAACAAGTGCAAAGCAGAGCAAATACCATTAGAAACCATGTAATTCCGAAAGATCCATTTTCCAAAAGGCACACAATTGTTTAAAAAAAAAAACTGGCAAAATTTACAGCTATACTTTCACACAGGATACTTCTCAGGGTATAAGGACTATGACCTGCTCAGGAAATGTTCAAAATCCAAACATTAAATTGTACTATAATCAACAAAAAGGGGGTATTTAAGGAACAGTTTAGTACTGTTCTGGGCTTTACTTTAAACACATCAAAATGATAAAAAAAAAAAAATTTCAACATATTTCCCCTATGTGAAGCCAAATTAGAGATTTTTTACTATAAAAATATAAGATTGCAGTATACACAATATAATTTCATTTCTAATTATTTAACTGATAACATTTATAATGCAATTCATGTAAACAAGTTCTAGAGTTTTCAAAGGCTGTAAACTTAGTCCAATTAATTCAAATTATCTGAGTAACTTTATATTCATAAGATTGTAATTACTAAACAAGTTTACAAGTTTATATGCTCACAAACATAATTTGATGATACCAGTGAAAATTTTTTATTATTTAAATAAGTAGATTTATCAAAATATTATACAGAATTCTTGATAATAAAATTTTTAATTTTGAAGTACTTATCTTTGCAAGCATTTTTCCTTCAAAAAATAACAAAAACTTTAAGTTGATTTAAATTCTGTTCTTAAATAAAAATCAGTATATACTACTAGAGTTCATTATTTTTCTTCTTAAAAGGATTTTTAATTAATTGTTTATACCATGGTTATAGGGTTTTTTTCTTTCCTGCATTGTAGGTAAGTTTACTTAAGTCAAGTATCCTTCCCTCAGTAGGTTAAAAAGTCCTTAGAATGCTCTTGTGCCTTAGCTAAAATATTCATCAGAGTAAATTATCCATCTTTGAATTCTACAATATCAATTAACCTACTTCTTAAAATAAAATATAAATCTGTTGATAAGCTTTAACATATAGACTTGTACTAAAATTTCCCTTTGAGATCATATATGTTTTAGTTGTTTAGGAAATACAGATTTTTATTTTTTTAATTTTTTTTATTATTAGTTATATTTGACATCATTTGTAGTCCCCAGGGAGTACCCACCACCATTTCATCCGTGCACCATCACCTCAGTCCCTTGTGCACCCTCTGGCATCTTCCCCGTCTTTCCCCCTTCCCCACCACCCCCCCCCCCCATGGTCCCTTTGGTTTATCCCGGCTTTTTGGTCTTATTTTTTGTTGTTGTTGTTTACTTTTGGTTATAATTGCCCAATTCCTTGAGCTTATTCTTTATTGTTG
>JAGFMF010012021.1:11553678-11592484 GCA_019455555.1 Galemys pyrenaicus
CGCTCTCTGTGGTGAATCCTCTCACCCCCCCACACCTCTGGCCTGTACCCCAGTGCTTGTATGCATAAATAAATAAATCTTTAAAAAAAAAAAAGAATGGAAAAGATCAAAATTTAGAAAATGAAGATATTTCAGAAACTAAAGCAATCCCAGGAGCATTACAATACTACTATGGCCTAACCATCATTACTAGAGACACAATAAATCAGTCCACCCCAGAGTAAGAGTGCCCCTCCCTCTTTGCTTACCAACATGAAAGCAGTACAGTTTCCAACACTGTTCAGAATCAGGAGCATTTTAAATGCTTAGGATTTCCATTTCCAGCAAATAACAGACTACATGAGTTCATTCCATTGTAACCTCATAAATAATAGAACTGAACAGTTAAGGGAATGAGCTACCACAAGGAAAAATCAATAGACAACAATAAATCCAGATGCCCAAGAACTTCAAATGGTAAAATTCTCAGAAACTCCTGAAAAATATTTGTATCTTAAATGGTTAAAAACACAAATATTGTCATAAAAACCACAAAGAAACATTTAGTAAATGATTATTCAAACTTTAAAAAGGAAAGAAATCCTAACACAAGGCACATCAAGACCTGGGGAACAACATGCTAAGTGAAATGAGCCACTCACAAAAAGATAAATATTGTATGGTTCAGCTTACTTGAGGTAGCTAACATGGTCAGATTCATAGGACAGAAAATGAAATGGCAGTTGCTAAAGGAGAATGGAGACTATGGAGTGTTTAATGGGCATAAAGTTTCAGTTTTGCAAAGGTGTTCATGCATGGTTGTAAAACAATGTCAATGTTTTTAAGTGAACTATATACTTAGATATGGTACAATGGTAAAGTTTTATGTGTATTTTATCACAATTATAAAATGAATTATAAATATAAAAATTATAAATTATAAAATTCATAAAATAGAAAATGAATCACAAAAGCATAAAATATTAAGCTGGTTTGCAAAATAACAAAGCTTCTGAAAATGAAATATAAAGTCTTAATTTTGAAGTATGAAGTTTATGTGATAACCATCATATTAGACACAAAAAGTCAGCATTATTAAAAAGACCATAAAACTAAGTAAATGATCTGTATCATAGCACAGGCAGGAAGAAAACATGAAAAAGGGCTTAAGTTATAGTAGATAAAACTAGAAGGTTTAAGTTAGAGTTTCAAAGAGGAAACTAGAAGGTTTAAGTTAGAGTTTCAAAGAGGAAGAAGGACACAATGTTCAAAGACCTAATTCCTGCAATTTCCCCAGGATTGATGGAAGACATAAATTCAATAACATAGGAACCATGACATATACCAAGAAGGAAAAATAATAAGAAATACCACCTAGGCATATTATAATAAAACTACTTCTCATTGAAAAATAAAATTTTTCAATAAGAGGAGAATATCTTAAAAGCAATCAAAGAACTATCATCTCCACACAGCAAAAGTTAAGATGCCTACAGACAGTTCATCTTTTATAATCATCCTGGTTTAAGTATACATACAACAGTACAATTATTTTAGAAAATACTTTTCCATTACTGCTGGTTCAGCTACTACAGCAATCTGTGTGGAGCTTCCTCAAAACACTAAAAATAGATCTAATATGTGATCAGTGATTCCACTCTTAGGAATCTACCCAAAGCATACAAGAACACTAATTCAAAAAGAATTAGTTCTGCAGCACTATCTACAACAGCTAAGATACGGAAACAACCTATATGCCCCAAAACAGATAGTGGGTCAAGAAGATGTAGTACATATACACAATGGAATACTTAGTCAGTGATTAAAAAAGATAAACACATGCCATCTGCAGCAAGATGGATGAAGCTAGAAGGAATTTTGCTCAGTGAAATAGGTCAGAAAGAAAAAGATAAATATCAGATAGTTTCGTTTACAAAGATAAACCCAACAAAGGATCAGGAAAAGACAAATTTGCAAGCTGACCATAGAGCTGAGACACACAGCAGGGTAGGGGTGTAGGAAGAGGTTAAAACTGGAGGGAAGAGCACAAGGGACTATAGTGATGGATCACGGTGGGGTGGATCCCACCATTCTACGGCAGTGAAAGAACTATGGGGATTGCACCTGAGGGGAGAAATCAAATACTCTCCAAAAATCAACAATGATGTAAGAAAAATAAATTAGTAAATTTAAATATCAAAAAAATAAGTCTTTATTACTAATAAAGTCAAAGATGCCCACATACCACTACTCAGCAATTAGATCCTTAAAACATAAAAAAAAGAACACTAACAAATTTTATACGTTGTGTACCAAGAGACATGCATAAGAATGTCCTGAGTAGCATTGCTTGCAATCACACAAAATATAAAAACAACAAACCCATTCAAAAATGTGGTATATGCCACTGTCACTGAAAAAAAAATCATCTTGAATCAATTTCACAGACATAATGCTAATTAAAAAGTAGTATGACATAAATTATATGAGGTTCAAAATACGTAAAGCTGAACAATCATTTGGTGCAATATTTACCTCTAAGAGGAAGGAAAGGAGTATAATCAAGGAATAAAACACAAAGAAAATAATAGTTGTTCTTTTTTAAGATTTATTTATTTATGCATACAAGAGCTGGGGTACAGTCCAGAGGTGCTGGAGGTGAGAGGATTTACCAGAGACAGAGTGGGGAGAAGAACAGGCAGATGGACTGAAACACACTGCTGAGGGGAGCAGCAGGCGTGGCAGGAGAGGTCTGCAGCGCCATGTGGGTCCCCTCCCTGGCCAGGGATCGAACTCACGGGGCTGTGCTGCTGATACCTCATTACCAAGGTTCCAGCTAGCAAATGGTGGAGCAAAGACCAGAATCTACGTAATGTGTTTCCACACAAATGCTCCTGTATCTGTGTTACTCTCTCTCTCATTTGCATGTAATATTCCATTCTAAAAATAAAAATAATTGGAAAGGAGAAAAATGGTTGGCATTAATACCCCAGAGACTATTGGCATTAAAAATGTTTTGCAAATAGCTAAATACATCAGGTGTACAGCTATATGTGTATAAAATATGCATTGAAAAGTTAATCATCACTTTGTTTTCATTATTTTATTCTTTTCTTCACATTTTTCTTGATTTTTTAAATTACATGCAATGAATATGTATTACTTTTACACTCAGGGGGAAAAAAAAACAAGATTATTTAAAAATACTCTTGTCCTTGGCTTTTTTTTTTAGGCACATATCCTAAATCACGTGGTAAATTGCATAGGAAGTCTAATTACATCTTGCTGGGCAAATAAAAAGACAACTATGAGTGTTACTGGGTTCCAAAAATGGGCCTTCATTTTGTTTCCAATGGCAAATAGTGTTTTAAATTTCAGCAAAAACTGTAAGAGGCTGAGAAAGAGTTACTTTGGGCTGATCTTTACAAGTACCTCAGGAGATTAATGGCTACAAGGTAATTCCAGCCCTATCCCAGGCAGAAATGTACCAAGGTGGGGTTCCCTGTCCACAGCCACCAAGCTAAACAAGGAGACACATAGGGAATTTTATGCAATAATCAAGAAAAAGATTAGCTGACTCATTGTCAAGTTTAGGGAAAAAAACAGTCCTTAAAATGGGAGTGTGAGTTTCCTGCTGACACAGGAAAGCTGGGAGACTGAAGGGGGTGCATGGAAACTGCTAATTGTGTGCTACTGAGCCCTGCAAGGTCTCTCAGGAGCTACATCTGTTTTGTTTTCCAGAGGCAGGAGGGAAGGAATGCATTTCTGAATGCAGAACTTTCTTTAAAAGGGATTGAAGCTCTTTCCAATGTTAAGTTTGGTAGTATTGCTCAGTAAGAAAAACACTATGAGGGCAATTCACAGAAATACCAGGTTAATCCCTGGTGTCTAAGTATGAACGCTGGGCTTCAGGGTTAAGTGAAGGCAGAAACAGCCAGTTCCACTCCAAGTGACCCAGGTAATATTAGTAATATTTGTCTTAATATGCCAAAATGAAAAATATATCGTCTTTCTAAAGGTAATTTCTCCAAATTATCAACTTCTACAGGAAAAACAAGAACACTCGCTTTTCAACAAGTTCTGTTATCACCTGCCCCATGAACTGGAGCAAATCTTTAACCCTTCATAAATTTTGTTTCCAGGCTTATAAAATGTAGAAAAACACCTGCCTCACAACACCCTTATGGGGATAAGGTAAGGCAACTGATATAATGCCAAGCACAATGCCCCCAAAAATGCTCTGGAAATAATTCCACTCATCCTCCATCAACTCACCCACTGAGCCACAAGTCACACCATACACAAAACTCACACCACCCACACACACAACCTGTGCCTTCTTGGAATGATGTAGCCTAGGCAAACAATCTTCAAAAGTCACTCCGATCTGGTTCACAATCTCCAAAATAAAGATTAACAACTCACATGTATTAAAGTGAGAATTGGGAGTTATTTTTCACTTCAGATTTCATTTAAAAATAACAAATTACAAAATAGATGCTGGAAAGGAGAGCTGCTCATGAATATTTATGAAGTCTGCTAACGAGAAATAAAGGCAAAAGCTGTCTTTTCTTGTCACATTAAAATGAAAACAAACAAGATCAGGATGAGGCAGTGGGAGAGCCAAAGTGAAACTTTCATTTTAGGGATGAAAACAAGGAGTTTGATAATCTATAGTTGGTGCTGGGGACACACAACCCCCAGGAATTCTAATGAACACAACCCTCAGGGACTAAAACAGAATTTCATCTTGAACATGCAAGGGCAGTCATTTGGCTCTGGGTGAATAGATCTAACTCTTGGCCTCCTTGCCAAAGAAGATTGAGAAATTTCAATAAAAATTAAGAAAAAGAGGGTGAAAAATGCTTCTTTTTAATGAAATACAGTCTCACATTTCATTGACTTTGGTTTTTGTGTGAAAGATAACGATATGTCATCATTGGGCCAACAACTTGATAAAATACAGTGAATAGAGACTGAAATACTTTATTTTTATGTAGGGTGTGTGTGCTCAGTTTTTACTGCTGAGTTTCACTGAAGATTGAGTGGAGTAAATGAATTGTTACTCTGAAAAATCAGCATCGTCATGATACACATCAGTAAGAATCAGAGCTAGAGGTGGTATATTTGGCTTAAGAACAGATCGATGAATAGGCAAAAGGGGAAAAAGGACAACTTTCATTTCCACATGAGTTTGAGGTACCTATTTTTATTGATGTTGGTTGGTTGGCTGAAGTAACACTGTCTTATAAGATGCGTAAGTTTCAGGTGTAGAATTTTATACTTTGACATGAATACCTACTAATGATTTTTAAAGGCGGACTGTATTAAGTTTTTTAAAAAACCTGAAAGTAACTAAAAGACTATCAGATCTGTGACCTCTTCAAAGGAAAGGGAGATTGAAAAAGGAGATTTAATGGCAGGGAAGGGAGCAAAAATAAAACCTTTTCATGTTTGTACCTCAAAGGCTTAAATTATAATTCTTCTCTGACTATAAAGTATATATGAATCCCTGGGCATCTTGTTAAGAAGATGGTTCAGACTGAGCAGGTCTGAGGTGAAATCAGAGATTCTGTATTCTTAACCAGTTCCCAGGTGATAGTCATGCAGATGGTCTATAGACCATGCTTCTCATAACCTGTGTAGAGCACACTAAAATAGAAGCCAGAAGCTCTGAATTTCAGTGCCTTGCTGGTTTTTCACATTAGGATTTGAGGCTATATCCTTGAACTCATTTTCTTGTTTGATAAGAAATGACCCTCGGTTACCTTCTGAGTCACACAAAACTAAAATTAAATATGCAAAAGTGTTTCATGAAGTTCAAAGCACAAAGAATAGCAGTATTAGCACCACTACTGAAAAGATCATAAAGAATGAATGACTTGCTAAAGGACCAAAAGTAAGAGGCAGAACCAGGCCTAAACGCTTAAAGTAATGATGGTTTTGAGTTTCAGTGTGTACTAACTTAAGGTAATATGAGGGCCAAATGACTTTTATTCTCATTTATAACCCAAAGTAGGTTTATCTTCCCTTCTCAAAGCATATATCACATTGGAAATTTACACTTGGGATGATGGGAATAGGTGTTATTTGCCTAAGCAGAGGGTAAGGAAAAGGGAGAGGGGGTGGTATCACTATGACTGGTGTAGTACTCCCAGATGCCCCCAGGGGGTGACAATAACACTCTATGCAAATACTGTCTACATAACACTGTTGTCAACTTGATAAAAGGTAATGCAGATTAGTATACATGCCTAAATTAATGAGAACTTTAGAGGTGTGGCACATCAACATGGGCTAGAATAATCAAGGAAGGCTTTGTTTTGAGGTGTGCTCAAAAGGAAGAAAAGATATAGGTAACTTAAAAGAACAAAGCTGAGCAAAATGGGTAAGGGAACTCAATAATGAGGCATTGTGATTGCCCGAACATGGCTGGGGCACTGTATTTAATAAGCAGATCAAGATAATATTATATAGCACAACACCACCGAGGCAACCTCCACTGACAGTAGATAGTGTCAACTAACATGCTGCAATTATTTATAAAAATAATTTATTAAAAAAATAAATGAAAGCAGAGCTGCTTTGGATCAAGGGTGATAAGGTCTCCCGGCTGCCCCACATGGGCTAAACTCTCAGGTTCTTTGGGTTTCTATTGAAAGAAAATACTATAATGTGATGAATGTCTAAGATGTATACTAAAAATGTAAAGAAAACCTATGCAAACACAGTTTCATGAGTTTTATGAGAGATGAAGATCATTTGATGGCCATGATAGAACCAGAGTTAGGTATTTTACCTTCCAGTCCAATGTTCTTTCATCTGCATCACTTTATCTCTGTCTGTTTCTATTTGACAGCACATGTCAAGGAGAAAATGAAAAATTCAATACGCTTATTAGTAATTTAAAAACTTTTCAGTGAGTTTTTCTTATCTTCTGACACTGAGGTTTCAAAAGAACATTTAGTCTAAAAACCTAGCCCTACATCCACTCTTTAATCTTATCTCTAAGCAACTAATTCATTAAAATAGAACTTATTCTCCAATGCCCCAGAACTCTTCCTTTATTCTAAAGTCCGTCATAGAGATTTAACACATCCCAACATCTGAGTCTCAAAAGAGTTTGCACTGGAGACAAATAAATGACTCAGGATGGCAGACTAATTTTTTTCCTGTTTTGTATTTTTATTTGTGTTCATTTTGTTTTGATTTTAATATTGAGGTTACAATTGTGGTCCCCCCATATGCACACATTTCCATTCACCTTCCACCAAACCATCTGTGCCAATACCTACTCTGCCTTTCTCCTTCGCTTCATTGCTCTTCCATCCCTTTTGGTAAGTATTACATTCCTTCACTATAAACTTTAGATTTATACAGACTATGTACAGACTATATAAGTAAGATTGAAATATATGATAATAACATCTGTCACATTATGAGACAATACCTATCAGATTATAAAGACATCCATTTTATAAGAAATTTGTTGCATTATCAGAAAAGCACATATAAGAGGTATATGTACATTTTCAGATACTATAAAAAATTAGCTATAAAGAAAATAATGTGGATAAATAGTAAGTTATTCTCTTCCATTTGCAAATGGAAAATACATGTTTGAATTTCTAGAAAGCAACATTTCTGAAATCCGAAATCACAGAATAAGAATCCATAGGTCTCCATAAATTCTTTGGGAATCATCTCACTGATTCAGGACTGCATGTTGCCCTTTATTGAAGATTTGTTTAACAATAGATTCTATAAACTTATTCCCATTTTTTTCTATTGTACAAGGACAGGAATTTCCTTGACACAAACTCAACCATCTTTCTGCTTCTATTTATATCCATTTTCTCTTCCCCTCTGTAATCATGGACAAAACAATGTCCAAAGCCCATCTCATTTACTTGAAGATAGAAGGCAAGTGATGCTTCAGTTTTGAATCTTAATTTCATGTCCGTAGCTTTACTCATAGGCCTTTCTTTTCTGCTCTTTAGTTATTTTAGGCTCCCCTCGGAACCTTGCCCAGTTTCTTCATGTATTTTATGAAAGGAATAGTTATTTAAATTTGTAGGTGATGCATCTCATCCTCTCCAAATTCTACTAATGTATATAGTAAATATGATATTAAAATGCATTCTGTATGGCAACCAATTGGTCAGAACTGGTGCACCATTTATGGGTTACTTACGGGTAATTAAAATACAAGCTATAATTTAATGAGGACTTCCTATGTGCCAGATACTGAATATTTTACTATCGAATCTTGGCAAAAACTCTAACAGGTAGGTTATGATCCTCATTTTTTATATGAAGGACCTCAGCTAGATTACCACAGATCTTGATTATGATCCTGGAGCCAGCAAAATATCAGAGTGCTTTAAAGATACAAAACCACATACACACGCATGCACAAATTACAAGTTCTATATGTGGTAGCTACTGAAAGTCTAGTTTTTCTGGGACTGCACTCTGAGATAAGGATTTGTAGACAGAAAGTTTACTGGTGTGGTTTCTTGGGCTGATCACCTGTGGGAGAGTGACCACAGCAGGGCAAGGCAGTGGGAGAGTCTGGGCTGGGTTATATGCAATCAATCCAAAAGCCACAGCTGAACACACAGATACCACACAGTTGTCCTTGATTGGGGCAAGGGCCAGTGTGTCCCCAAATGGACCAGTAGTTGAGTGTACATTGCCCCAGAGCAGTTGGTTTAACTGTTAGGTGAAATGACTCTAATTAGTGAAGGCTGAAGGTTAATCACCAAAAGGAGGGAAGCAGTAGTGAGCTCTCAGCTGTCAACACTCCCAGGGAACATGTCTCAGTCCCAACTGGCAGAGAGAGCTCGGTGGCACATCAACTACAGAGGTTCCATTTTCTGATCCCCAGCTTAGAATATGGTTCTGTGTACCTGTTTGTGGCTTTAAATCACGTAGCTTCAATGCCAGAGAAATCAAAGAAATAAATTGAACAGAGAAGAGATGTGCAAATACAACTTTAGTTTATGTGTAGAAAATGAGGAATATCTGTCTCGCCTTTCTGTCTCTCTCTAGCTCTTTCCAGCACTCTTTTTCTCTCCCTTTCTCTGTCCCTGTTCTGTAATCATATTCTGAGTGGTACACAAACATCATGACTCAAACACAACATGAAAACCTGGGTGACAAAAAGGGGAAACACGAGAGAGAATATTTTGAAATATTGAAAACAGGTGAGTAATGCCCAGTGGCTATTGTCATTTTGGAATGGCATTATCTAAGATAAACATATGTCCTCTAAGTGAAAGTGGTTACAAAGGATAAATAAACTCTATCAGTTCTGTATCCTCAGTGAATTTTTTAATCTTCACTCTTTCCTTATAGATTTCTATTTTCTAAACCATATTAAAAAGAACTAATGCCTAAGGCTTGCCCATGCCTTAAAGAAATTGCACAAATACATATATTTGTGAAGAGGAAATGCTATTTCATTTTGGATTTTATAATGAGAACAATCGAATGTTTTAAAGTTTAAAATAAAATTTACTTATTATTTGTCTATTATGTAGATTTTTAAAAAGCAAGAAAGTCAACTAGCAAGAATGGTTTATTAAGGCATGAATTTGAAATAGATCTCCCAGGGATAACAAATCCAGTTTATATTATGGGAAAATGTGAAGAGTCATTAATTCATATTATGCTGCCTTGCTATTCTATTAACTCATGCAAAAATAAATTCTCTGGTCACCATTTTAATTTTAATGCAAGCAGCAAGATATTAGTGCAGAAGCTAGAGTTCAAAAAGCTAATAATAAACCCGAATTGAGAATAATTTCAAAAGTACCCAAACAACAAAAGGCATTGGAAAGTGAAAATTCAAATGTAGTAGAACATTATCTGATTAGAAATCCGTTGTCATTGTCCTCTACTGAAATGACCCATAAATTGCTGAGGCAAAGTCTATGACCTCTATGGTGGGACTCAATTTGTATCAGAAGCTGGTGGCTCAGCATTTCCTCTATCTTTTCTTTTTAAAATCCCACACTACAGAAGAGCAGAGGGTAACACACTATACTGGTAAATATTATTTGAGACCCCTGGAAGGCTGCCCATTCAAAAGTGTCATCCTGCCAACTCACACACAGCTTCTAGCTTCTCAAAGGAGTCTTCCCTGCACAACCTCCTTCTGAAGAATTCTGTGCACTAACCACACAGTTAAAGGAAAGCAATATGAACACTATTTCAAACGCTATATATTTGTAAGTGGCAATTACAAAGCTAACAAACTCTATCCACCACTTTCTTTGTGTAACGGCTCTAGCAACACACACTTTGGAATCTGTGCAAAAAGCAGTCACCCAATGCTGCAGCATTCTCTCTCCCACAGGAAGATACTTCGGACAAACTGCCACCACACCACTGTCACAAGCAACAGTGGTCAGAGCTCCTTGGCAGCATCACCCTCCTCGTGTTCACTGTCTGCAGTAGCTTGTATCTGTTTCCCTCCCTGCCCATGTCATTCTGCCCACCGTAACCAAATAATGCAGACAGCATCCCCCCACAACTCTTACCCCTTATAAATGAAGGGGATTCACCTGCTTCCCACATTCATATTATACTGTTTCCACTGCCTGCCTATAAAGACAGATTGTCAAGTTTATCAGTATATATCTGTTACACAAAGAAGAATATGAGTGAGACAGAAAAAGACACAGAGAGTTGCAGACAAAGAGAGCAACTGAAACAGACACACATTCCTTGTATCCTGCACATAAACAAATGCAAACTCCTATTGTTACTGGCTGCTTTCGAGACGAGTGAATCATGTTTTGTACACCACCCTGGCGACTTACAGCCCACTGGTTTCACAGCAGTGACAGACCATTCTGTAAGTTTCAGAGAACAATTCATTGTCCTTGAGACCACCTACAACTTGCATGTATCTGCCATGACTCTAAGTTACACCAACTCAGCATTTCCATAAATGCACTTTCTACACATAAAATTCATAGGCTATTACAAATTATTTGATCAAATCAGAAACGTCTTGTGTTTAAAAGTACTGATTATAAAATAATTGATGGGGATTTTCTTTTTTATTTCTCAATGTATGAAAGTCCTTTATTTTAAAAGGGGAAATAAAACAGAAAGCAAATAGGATGCTTCAAAGAACTGGGTTGTGTGGCCAGTACTTACAATGTTAGTGAACGTGTATAATACACCGATACTAAAAATACATATTAGGGAATTAGCTCAATAATGGATGTTGAAATGATCATCCTTTCTTAACCATAATTTAAACGTTGGTGGTTTTTTATTCTCTTCTAATCCTTCATCTGAGGGACCAGCATAGAGAAATACAGGCTATCAAAACCAGATTCTGTGTTATAAAATTTCAATCATAAAAATTAAACCTAATAAAGTCTTAATTGGAACCTAAAGTATTAAAAAATATTCTGTTGGTTAAGGGTAGAGGGATTAATCAAAGCAAGTTCTATCAGTGTAAACTGATTTACTTAATTCAACCACCTATTTCAAGAGACATAGATAACTTTCATAGATCAATAAAGATTTGGAATAAGAGAAAAAGTAGTATAGTAGAAAGGGTGGAATGAGTTTGAAGAGAACAGGGTTCTGGTTCCAACTGTTAGCATTCCGTAAGTTACTTAATTTAGCTTCAAATTAATTCTTTTGTGTATGAAAACGAAAGTAATCGATAAGCTGATTTTTTAAAGTTTCTGGAAATACTCTAGTGGAGTAGACTACAAAGAGTAAAATGGGAGCATTTTCTAACTTTCCAAAGGGTCTTAAGGAAAAAAAAAATCACTAAACTAATTAAGGCCATAGTAATTAAATAAAACTCACTCAAAACAGTACTATTGTAAGTATTATTTGAATTTAAAATCTTTACCCATGACATTCCCTCAAAGAAGGCTCTGAATAATGTATTTCAAAAGTCTAACTCTAGTAGATACAATTTCAAACAGAGCAGTCTCTGTTATAACAGATCCCCTAACCATGTTCTGGGTTAATGCTGGGAAGACCCAAAGGGAGGGGCCTTGGCACTACCCTCACGGAAGAAAGACAGATCATGCCTAGTTTCCCATAAGCAATGTAAATATCCCGCCAGAGCAATGAAAGTTAGGAATTGAAGAGAAACCATGACTTATGCTGAAAAAGACCTATACTTTGGAAAACAGACCACCTTTAAATGATTTCTGTGAATTAACGTGGAAAATGGCATGGGGGTTTCTCCTAAATTTTCTGTTTGTTAAGTGCAGAGGGATTAATCAAAGCAAGTTCTATCAGTGTAAACTAATTTACTTAATTCAACCACCTATTTCAAGAGACATAGATAACTTTCATAGATCAATAAAGATTGTGAATAAAAGAAAAAATGTTACAGTAGGTTCATATTATTTTTTTAAATACTGTTTTAAAAACTAGTTTCTTCAAACTAGAAAACCTATCGCACTCATTCCTATACAAAAATCTTCATTTATTGTGCCAAAAGAATTAGACAAGCAACTATAAATACAAATGAAACAGTAGGTAATATAAAAATAAATTGAAAATGTAGTGAGTTGTGCTTTAATATATGAATGATAAAAACTGATGGCATATCTACAAAATCCTATTTACATCTTAAAAAAATTTTAACTACTACCTATGACTGCATAGGGAGTGTTTCCAGCCCTGAATTCTCCTCCAAACCCCACAACTATAATTCCAGCTTCCTGGTAGACATTTCTACCTAAATGTCCCATAATATGTCTCAAAGTTCTCCCCTTCCCAAGGATAAATCTACTTCCCTTTTCCAATATTCCCTTTATGGCATCATTTTGCTGGCCATCATCCAAACCAGAAATCTGAGAATTCCAAATTCTAATATCTTGCTTTCCATGCCAAATCAAGTTTATTCTAGCTCTTTCAAATTTCTTTCTCTATTACTGCTTCTACCCTATTTCTATCTCTCCCAATCTTCCCCAGATTGTTACAAAATGAGTCTTCCTTCAACCTCACTCACATCCAGTCCATTCTTCACATCCTCTCCTGCTGTGTACCTAAGGTGCCTTCCTAAGGTGAAAACACACTGCATGTGCATGCTCTGTCTCTGCTCTCTCTCTCTCTCTCTCTCTCTCACACACACACACACACACACACACACACACCTTGTCTACAGTTTAACAAACTGAATAAATTGTTATGTTCATGCACAGATTTCACACCCCAAACCCATTGCTCAGGTCTGTAATAACTTCTACCATATGCTTCCCTTTACCTGGCTATTATTCGTTCTTCAAGGGACATTTCAGGGCTGAGCGCCAAGAAGTCTGTGTTTACATACACAATCCTCTGCCCCCAGAGTACATTATTAGATGCTTTTCTATCACTTAATATACTCTCAATATACTTTTATCGTTCTGGTATCATTCATATCCATGATGCCTTGCATTTGAAAGATGTTCCTTAATGGTAAGGATTTATCTCTTTGCTTCTTAAGATCCTAGTTTACTGAATCAAACTGACAATGAATCAAACTAGAGGAGCAAACAGATTGGACGGTGTGAGAATACTTTTGAGGATTATAAATGAGAACAATAACTGGTTTTACTTGTGCAAATTATACTTCATTGTTTACAAGGTTCTTTCACATCAGTTACATGTTTGATTTTTAAAACAATTCTAGAAGCCAGGATAAGGCAGATATGAAGGTTGATAGAGAAACTATTCACTTAAGAAATTTCTCTGAAAAGAAAAATGTTAATGATGTTTTAAGGGGTGTGTGTGTTCAACTAAGTCTTCACAGATCAGAAGCTACACCTTCAAGTAAATTCCTATTTGGTCAAAATCATCTACTGATTTCTTTCATAACTACTAAAATATTCTCCTGGAAAAGAAAAACTCTCAATTTTTTAATAGAAAATTTTCAGTGACAAATTCCTCTATGCACTCTTTTCTATGAAGTAGATTTCAGAAGACAGACCAGCAAATTTAGGCTTCTAAAGACAGAGAGGGTGATTCACTCACCTTCAGAAAGTCCACTGCACCAAGACTCTCTGAGTGTTTCCTTGGTTTTTGTGGCTGCCCTCCTTTCTCAGGATAACATCAACAGTTGATAGAAATTTTGGTGAAAGTCTTCAGCCAACAGGGGTAGGAAGCACTGAAGGAGAATACCACAAAGATTCCTGAAAAAGAGGGAAAAACACAGAACAGTGTAAGCTGTTTTGGGTTAATTAATTCTATTAAGCTGAGATTTCATTCTACTGTCTACTAAAGTTGACATGGGGGAACTTAATACATATTAAATTCCATAATTAACTTTAGCCAAGTATTATTGTACTTGAGGACACCACTAAGAAAGGTTAAACAACTGAATGGCAACAGGTAATGAAAAATGTAACATAATTCCAATTACATTTTGTTACAGAAGTCTGAATGACCCCTAAGAGCAGGAAACAACTGTACACGCAAATGAAAAACGAAAAAGAGGCACTTGATTTTATTCCACTTTTATTCTTCATGGGAATACATCGTACTTTACAATCACATCAACACACAGGCTGCAGCTGGGAAGAATCTAATAAAGACTGAAAAGAACAAACAATGAAGAACTAAGTATTTGATCAAGGTTGACGATGTCAGAGAGGAACTCAGCAACGCAATTACATTTTAGAGGTGGCTTTACAGGCAATGAGAAAAGAAAGCATCTGGGAATAAAGGAGTTGCTGAACACACCATTGTAAGAAAACAAGCATAAGGTAAAAGTAGAAATACACAAAATGAAACCTTAATTAAAGTGGAGCCTTCAAGCATACATGTTTGAATAGCGTGTTTATTTAATACCTTGCTTTTATGAGAAAGGCAAAAATCACAGCAAGTACCATTCAAAAAATTTCTTTTGAACCAGAACTTGGGGGTCAGTCTGAGGAGAACAGAAGCTGGTACTTGCAGACCTTCCTCCATTGTCAACAGTATGACCTTCAGCTTGCTAAGTGCTCCTCAACCCTGCCTGCACATGAGCACCACTGGGAGAGTTGTGGGTTTTTTTAAAGATTTATTTATTTATGCATACAAGAACTGGGTACAGAGGTGCGGAAGATGAGAGGATTCACCAGAGACAGAGTGGGGAACAGAATAGGTGGATCGACTGAAACACACTGCTGAGGGGAACAGTGGGCATGGCAGGAGAGGTCTGCTGTGCCATGTGGGTCACCCCCCTCCCCCGGCCGGCAGCAGGGATCGAACTTGTGCTGCAGTGGCTGCGGTTTGCTTCATAGTGCATTGCTTAACCCACTGCGCCATGGGGGAGGCCCACCACTGATGACTTGTGGTATGAACCTATTTTCCTAAATCACATACAGCACTGTAAACCTATGCTACCTCAATAAAAACAAATAAAAGCAAATTTTTAAAAAGTATGACTTGGCCCCATCCAGGTCAAATAAAGCTCTGACCTATTATGTCAGACTCTCAGATGGAACAGAGTCTAAACTTGGGCATATTTTCAAAGGAGAGGAAGTCAAGGAAGACCTTCTTAAACCAAGCGCTAACATTCTGTCTTCACACATTTAGTACTAGGTAACTTAGTTTGTTGAAAAACAAATTTAAATTAATAATGTCCAAAATTTAAAGACCGTACTAAATTTGACATGCCTGGAATGTCCAGGCAAAGTAGCAATAACAGGGCAGAATCCAGTCTTCCGGGGTGGTGATGGAGCAGTTGAGGGGTGCTGAAGTCAGTGCTGTTGCAGGCTGGGCTGGGTCTCAGGGAGACATGGAGTCAGAGGGACTGAGGCCATTGGCTCTCAGGGACAAGGGAGCACCTCTGGTAATGATAAAGAGAAAAACAATCCGGGTAGTTAAATTACTAGGCGCTCTGCACAAGCTAGACGCTGTGCTGAGAAGGGCTTCACTCTTCCCAGCACTCTGACGTCACTATTACTATCCCCAATTTATAAATGAGGAAACTGAAGCCAAGAAACCTTATTCTTGTCTCCAAAACAGAATTTTAACAAAGTTATTCTCTCTCCCAATCCTGTACTGCCTCTGGGAATGTAGCTTGCAGGCATGGGGAGGCAAGGCTGCTCCGCCCTACAGTTATTTGGCCTTTTTTTGTCTCAAAACATTCCCGTGTTGGAAAGTGGAAAAAGCAGCAGCATGGAGTTCTCCTCATGCTTTCCTATTTTTTTCAAATTAAATAGCTATTTTCTATTTGTCATAAGACTAACATTTTATGGAATGATTTTTATCCTCCCCTCACCAGGCCCTCCTCACTCCCCAACCCCTGCTACACAGTTTCAATGGTGAGATTTAATTATACTGTTCTAGGAGTTTTAGTTCAGGCAAATTATCAGAAAAATCATCACTAAAATCAACCCTAAATGACTTAGTCATTCATGAAGGTGAGTTTAAAGGCCTTACTGAAATCCCTGGAATATCATTTACAATTCATCTGGAGAAAATTTACCAAACATTTCTGCTGTTATCCACACACATCTTAGAGAAGTATCAATGCTGCAGTTCGCGACTCCATTAACTGACATTATATAAATTATTTTCTTTCTTTACATAGCATTGCTATTGACTATAGTAAATTTTAATTTATAAATATACTACACGCTAAATATATTTTATTTAAGCGGCTAATGCAAAAGCATTATAGTTTCTAATACCTGAGGCATATCCTAATTCTATATGGCAGAATTATCTTCATGGCTCATTTTAATAAAATGTAAAAAGATGGTTTTCATTAAGACACCCTGGAAAGACATAGTGATAATAAAAATTAAAACCCAGTTTTGGAATGGTAAGCACTCTGGAAGGTCATCAGATCTAACCATCTCTTTACCTTTGACTTGTTTCATTTTGGGGGGAGCGCTATATGACACTAAATCTCTTCCTGTAATTTTTGTCGACTGGATCCTGTTTTGCAACCATTCCAGGTCTGGTGGGTTCACCATTGGTTCTAGTGATCTGAAGAATTTTGGAGTAGTTGGCATCATTTTCAGATTTAAATGCTAAGCAGGGGAAATAAGCCAGGTAAGTGGAAGACAGCAACTTGAGCCCGCCTGAGAAACTCTATATGCTCTTTTCTCTGGGCTTTCTCTGGCATTCTCTTGTGGCCTCTTCCTCCCATAGCCATTGATTGTCCTCTCCTAGCCGAGCCGCCATCACAGTCTTGAGTAACGCTGCCCTATCTGTCTGGCCTCTAGGTTCAGATGTGCACATTCGCACATGCACACACACACCCACGCACAGGTGTCATAATCAGGTACAAGTGGCCCACACCCACGCGCCCTCTACATTAACAAGATCAAGGCTGCAGGTGATAGCCACAGAGGCCAAAAATATAAAAGCCTGACCAGCTTTATTTACCCTACAGATCCAATTCTAACCCTTATCCAAATTTGCATTCTAGTGTAAACTCCTCACAGACCACTGTTCATAAAAGGGGGGATACGCTGTGTAGGGTCAGAGAAAAGTTATCAGGCTTTTTTGCCCTCCCACCATTGGTATAATGATGGACACCTGCGGTTCTGCACCCATGCCTAGGTGGGCATGCGCAAGTGGGTGCACCTGGGGTTAGACACGGGAGGCACCACGAGGATACCAACAGAACAAGAGCAGCAGGGCAGAGAGCAGGAGAGAGAGAGAGGCAGAGAGAAGAAAGCAGCAGCAGTAGAAGCAGAGACTAGAGGCTAGAGAGCCCAGAGAGGGAAGATGCTTCAGGGGCTGGGAGGCCTGTCAGCCTCCTGCTCCCCACCCCCCCCCCACACTCCTGCCTGCCCTGTACCTGGTCACCTCTGAGATAATGATGCAATAAAAACCAAAAAAAGTCACTGAGGGCTCCAGGACTCTTCCTTTACCTGGTCTGCCCAGAATCATCGAGAACTTGCTCTGGTGCTTTCCTGGCACTACAGCTGTTATTTTAGCAGAGGTAGCCAGTGATCAGGCCAGGAGTGAACACCTGGTTCAAGAGGATCCCACAGAAGTTGGAGGGTAACCCCTGAAACAAACTGTTGCAAAGATTTCTACCCTAGAAAGGAAATGATTAATCAGTCAAGATAAGTCAAGGTAGCTGTCCCCAGGATTTCAACTGGATATGAGGAAGCAGAAGAGAATCTACTGACTATGCAGAAGTATGCAGAAAGGCCAGATGAGAGATCATGGGCAAGAGGAGTCAGACCGTGAGGTTGCCACAAACTCTGATCATTTCCCACTTTCCAGATCCAGACAGAAGAGCTCAGTACTAAGTTCCTCCTCCTTACAGGGAGCCCAAAATGAGTCTCTGTTCTGTGATAGTCCCAGCAGTAAAAGATATATGTTCTAAAATTATAGCATATCATTTATAATTAAAATTATAACATCATTTATTTATAGCATTATCAGTTATTCTGGTACAGCTATAAATCAGTTTGACAATATATTCTCATTTCTTTGTACGTATTTTTGTTAGAACAAAGGAAAGATTTTATTTTCACCCCAATAATATTTCACCATTTTAGGATGTTTGTTATTCCAAACTGCCAGAAAGTTTGACTTCCCAATTCCATGTTTTCAAAATGTTATGTCCTTCACCTTTCATGACAGCTACAAAGTAGGCAAACATGCTACCTAAAATGACATTTATGTGATTAATAAAAGTACTGAGTTGAACACTATTTCACAGAGAAAACTGTGGTATCGGTATACTGAAATCCAAATTGCTAATAAGTACTGAATTTATTCTAGTGCCAAGATCATCGATTAATAATTACCAATCTCCAACTGGCTCCAAATCATCCTGAAGATATAAATAGCTCCATAAACTGACATGACCAAGCGATTCATTTTCCAGATAAAGGTTTTAACATTTACTTGATAGAGATGGTAAAACCCAGAAGAATTAGGTTTCAGCATCATTAGAGAAAATTAGGCCATAGTTGAGATAATTGGCAACATGAACTTTATAGTGAGAGTAATTACCTGTGCAGTAGACCAAGAAGTTATGTTTGAGAAAAATACTGCAAAAACAGCACCAAGTTAACTTCATTCTTCCCTGAGGTAATCATGGAAATTAGCAGAATCTGTCATCTCAGGTTATCTGGTGTCCCCCTACCAAAGGGAAATTGCTCTCCATAGATCTCACTATTTATCTAATTTGGCTTTTAGCAAGCTTTGTGGGATTTCTCCTTCTAGTAAAAAGCTCCACACTGAAGGACTCCTTAGAACAAACCCCCTCACACTGAAGTGTCTGCTTTGCTCTGTTTTTCTTTTCCACCAGTACTGTCAGGCTAGGAGGTATAATTTCTCATGGGACGAACTAGAACAACCCGCTCGATCCTCACTATTCCAGCTCCTGCCCTAAGAGCCACAAGAAACATAAAGATAAGGAAGCCTCTGGGCCTTCCTGGGTTGAATGTGAAAAGGATGTCTGGCAAGCTCCAGAGGGAGAGCCTCGTGAGCAGGCTATTAAAACAAAGCAAAAAATGGCAATATGTGTAGATTTCACATAACCTCTATTGACCATACTGAGGCTTTCTTGGCATACTTCCTTTTCTTCAGCAGTATTGAATTGTTAAACTGTTATTCAACAATTACTGCATCCTTTACCCTGAAGTTTGAAATTGGATAAGGCAATTCCAATGGTGAGACGTTAAAATAACCAGTAAAAATAAAATGAAATAGGAGCTATTTAAAAATTTTCCATCATGGTCCCTATTGAGGTCAAACTGTTAATTATAAAGTCTATATTACAGAAAGAAAAGGAAGATTTTCATAAAACAGACTAAAGCAGTTTCTTCTAAAAAGCCTAGCTTTGCAAATTTTTCATCAGCAGACTCAATGGAAACTCAATACCTTGATCCTAATAAAAAAAAAATATTCCTAACATATGTTCTCATCCTTTCTTTATCTAGTTGCCATGTTTCCTAGGAGCGATCACTAATTCTAAGTCATAACTCTCCAAAAAAAAAAAAAATACAGAGCAAAACAAAACTTACCACTAAGGACATGATGCTTCCCTAGGAGCCACAAGAAACATAAAGAAGAGTACACCTCAATGCCAGGAACTAGAGATGATGATGATGACACCTGTCATGTCGTATGGCATCTCCTGGTTTATTTTCATAGACAAAACCTCACTTATTACTGAAAGGTAATTATTTTTCTAGCTATCTTTTAAAAAAAAGATTTTAAAAAGTCCAGTGCAGGTAGCTGACTTTGTAATGATTCATCAAAGATGGTAAGTGTCAATGCTGCAACTCCAGTGGCTAGTTCTGTGGATTCTTTTTTTTTTTTTTAAGTTCTGTGGATTCTTACTCCATGTTGCTTCCACCAACCCAGAGATGCACCCATTATGTAGGTACATAAAATGATGACATGGAAGCATATATTGAGTACGTCCTCCATAGTGGGCACTTCTGTAATTGGCTGGCATATATTTGGCCTCACAGTAACCTTATAAGGTAGGCGACTTTATTATGCCCATCTAATAGATGAGGAAACTGAGCACAGAAAGTGGGCCACTGGCTCACAGTTACAGGCTAGTAGGTGCAGAAAGGGGTAACACCACAGTGCAGTGCCATCCGGAAGAATGTGGAGGAAGTCATTGGATGTGTTGCTAGGAAAAATGCTAAGAAAGTTTTGGAACGTTTTCTAGCATTTCCAGAACAGTGAGACTTTTCTTCTCTTGTAAATCCTGTGAGAAGATACTGGCATCAGAGATGAGAAAAAGATGGCCAATCCAAAGCCAGAAGAAAATGTGATGCCTCCCTCCCCTCCGCCATGGCTATGGATGTGTGAGGGACTTGACAGCACGCAGAGCTTCCTGCGGACGAATGCCACCTGCTGCTTTAATGCTTGCCATGTATATTTTCTGTTATTTTGAATTCCTTGGACAGCTCACCCTGATTAAGCAAAGCAGAGAGAACAGGCCCCTGGCATCTGTGGCCTTATATTTGTGGTTGATGATTTTACACTGGGAAGCTGATGAGGTGTGATTTGGCAGTTTGCTGGGACACCAGTTTGAATCACACAAACTGGCAGTTGCTGGGCACCCAGACCTCAGTGCAGTTTCCTTATTTCATAACTGTTTTGAGGCACAAAGGGAGGAAGCCAGTAAAAACGGAGGTGCTCCAGCATCCAGTGAGTGGCTTTCTTTACCCAGATGTGGAGCTAAAGGATCCTACTGCTTTTAATCCTCACAATAATTGCATAAGGCTGGCCATTTTCTACATGGACATGCTGAAGTACAGAGAAATCCAGGAACAAACCCCCAAAGCCAAAGCTTATCCATGTCAGACAAAGAGATTTCATCAGTTCTGTCTGAGTCTACTTCGGCATGCCTCTTACACTTCTGCTGAAGGTATTAAACAAGCAAACATTCTGTGAGGAAGGAAAGACACTAGGTGAGACAAAACATCAGTTAATTTTGAAAGGCAGTTCACTCTAGATGGGAGGTATATGCAAAAACACAGAGGACGTTGTAGAAATAGTTTCCACACAAAAAGCCAGGACCTCTACAAACCTTTCCATATTCTTGAACTGAAAGATATCAGTCTTAGAAATCAATTGCCATGTGAACTGCTGTGTTCACAGGAACTCAGTGCCATAGGAGACACATGTCAAGAAAGGGATGGCGGAGGAGGAGGAGGGAAAGAAGGAAGGAGGGACTGGGGGCAAGATAGTGAGACTGACAAAAAAACATGAAGTATAGATAAAGTGCTCAGGAAGTCCACAGGAAGGAGAAAGTTCTTCTGGCTGGGATCAGGCAGTAAATACCAACTTCACTGAGACTTTAACAGTGAACTGAATGCTAACGCTAGGGAGCTGCAGAAATCAGAAGTGATTTTAGACCAGAGGAGACTGAAGCATATTCATAGGCTGAGAAGAGAGAGAGAGAGAGACAGAGAGAGAGAGAGAGAGAGAGAGAGAGAGAGAGAGAGAGAGCGCAAAAGTAGTGAACAGAGAAGAGGCCAGTGCAGAGAGCTGGCTAGAAAGGAGACACTGGGATTGAGGGAGTTCCTACTACACTTTAGTCACCCTAACTACTTTACATAGAGGTTGTGTGGACTCATTTCATGTCTTGTCCCTAACAGAAAGAACACTCCTTAGACTGAAGCTCTTCTGAAATGAGTTCTCAAGAACTACTGCAACAGCCCATATGAAGAAACTGCTTGTTTGCATATTGCCCAGTCATCTTACTAAAAAACAGTTGGGTTCAGTCAAAACGAAATGAAATGCCAACACATTTCAACAGTAATACAAATGCCTTGCAACTTTGAACTTGAGTTTAACAGAATAAACAAAACAAATTTACTTTGATTACTCTGAAAGGCAACTGAACTAGTTCCAACTTGAGCAAGGATTTGTTTATTTTGTTTAGCTCCAGTCATTTACTAAATTGCTCAAGAAACATTTAGTGAGTGCCTACTATATAACATACATGAGTTCAAAACTGAAATGATAATGATGCCTATGTTTGTTCCTCATTTTTTGACTGGTTTTAGAATGGGGTTTTTTGGGGAGTGATACATTTTGCAGTTGTTTTTTAGTAACATTTCTTTCTGATAAAAAAATTGTTTTAATTTTTGAAAATGCAGAAAGTAAGGTTAAAAGAAAAAACTTAAAAACAAATGTTTTCTTCACCAGCAGAAATAAAAATTTTCAGTGTTTTAGTATGTGTTCTCCAAGTGTGTTATTTTTCCTGTATGTATTACGTCTTCATTCTGTTTTCAAAATAGAAATGGTATCATCCATTTTGCACTGCCTTAATAACCCACTGTTCTTATCTAACAATACAAAATGAGTATTTCCCTGTTATTAAATATTCTACAGTCCATTTTAGTCTGTGTAATATTGTATCATGTGAAGAAATCAATTACCAATTCCCTAATAATGGCTAGTAATGCTATTTCATTTGGCTGATTATTTTACCATTTTCTAAGGATGTACTGTTTTACTATCACTTGCTGAAACACTGCCAGTAAAATTCCTATACAATTGGTACGTGGCACATTATTCCATTAGGAGCGTCCATTTCCCTCAATGGGATTTGTGATCAGCTGAACTGAGAGGGTTTCAGGCTGGAGGCCTGCTCAGAGCCGGCACACCATGTCACCTGCTTCCACCTTTCCCCATCACAGCCCCACCCTCAACATCTGTTGTACACTGTAGCTGGCACTGAGTAGGCTGCATGATCACATGTGATCAGACACAGGCTGACTCTTAACCCAGATTATTCTCCAAGCTTGAAATTACCAATAAATGAATAAGAGCAAGAAAGGTGAACACTGGTCCCCAATCCCAGACTGTACGTGAAGACAGTTCTTCCTGAAGCAGAAAGAATTTAGTGAACAACTGAGAGTCCAACATAAAAAGGATGATTTTTCTTGTCTTAAAGTATTATGCCTCAAGTGAGACAATTGGCTGTACTGTGAAATCATACCTCTGTTTTAACAGTGGTGCTATTATTATTATACATTTAGATGAGAAAAAGAGCTACAAGTTATACACCTTCACCAGCTCATGATTTTGAGTCTCTAATGCAGTAGTTCCCAACGCTGCTGGTGCTTAAGCTCCACAGTTGATGTGTTCACTATCCTGCTTGTGGTTATGATTTCACAGGTGTCTGAACTTTCAAGTTCTCCATTATTAATATGTATAGTAGGTTGTATTAGTAGGTTGCATTAAAATGTGTAGGTTAATTAATTATACCTCAGTTATAAACTGTTAAAAAATTAAGGCTACAGGTGCTCCAAACCCACAGAGATTCTAACTCAACTGAACTTGAATGGGAATCCTGAACTAAAGTTAAGAACATTGATCTGATAATGAGTATTTCCAAACTTAATAAATTAATATGTTTGAGGTGAAACTGACAAGAGAATATATTTAAAGAAATTATTTCATCATTTTTAAGCACAAACAATAGCAAATCTGCCTTTTAAAAAAAATATGCTAGCAACAAAGAAACATGAAGGCTTGCTTTAATAATCTGTAATCACTGTAAATTTTTAAGAGCCCACAGGGTACTAGGTGATAGTCTAGACAGAGCAGAGATTGTGTATATGTATTAAATTGATGCTTTTAAAAATCCCAATGTTATCTTAAGTTTTTAAACTAGATTGAATTCACAAACTAGTTTAAACATTGATTTATTTAAGCAATATTAAATACAGAACTGAACCTGGTATGGTATGGTCCCATAGGGTGATCATGGATTGTCTCTGAGAGCAATTCATATCCAGGAGGTTTTGCTCTATTTGCCAAGTCACTGAGCTGGGAACAGGCTTTTTAGCAAGAATGTGGGAAAAGCTGTCCCAGAAAATTGGAAGCTTCCTGCCAGAGGGCACCATCATCCATGCCTGATGTTTGAGGCTCTATGCCAGTGTTCCATCTATAGAGACCAAGACAGCTTCACATCTATAACAAAATAGCCAAGCCCTCGTATTAGAGAAAATTAATATTCAATATTAGCTCACATGTCTCTACTCTGTTATTAATAAGAAACTTTGAACATAATTAGTGTTGGCTTTGAGTGCAGCTTGGAACTGCACCCAGCTGGAAAGGGGCCATGGAGCATAGGGTTTCATTACTCACCAAGGCTGAGCACTCTCTGAAAGGGATTAGAAGAAAAAGAAATGGAACCAACCCTCATTCAGAAAGAAATGGTCTCTTTGAATTAACTGGGATCGCTGTGTGTGGTGGAGGGGACAGGACTGACTATCACAGGCATGGTGCCTCTCAGGCCGTCCCACCTCCAGAAGATGCTGGTAAATGAAATCATAAAAATGAAGCACTTTCAGTTGGGGAAGGAGAGCTGTGATATGCCAGAGAACTGCCTGAGTTGAGGCAGGAAAAGAAAAAAAGAGCAGCAGACTGCCCCACAGGAACACAGATAGGAGGAAGGACTAAAGGAACACCAGGGAAAATTCTAGAGTTAGGTGAGTGCCAAGTATTAAGAGAAATGTAAATTGAGAAAAGGTACGATTTCCAAACTGCTGACCACGATCACCACTTCAGTGAAAATAAGGCAATATTGAACCTGGTTTTTTTCTCAATAGAAAAGCATGAACTATTTTATAACCCTTAAAAGAAAAAGTTCAATCAACTAACAACTTATTTTCAATAACCAGCTGAATGGTTTTCCATGTTCCCTCCTACTAACAGCCTGTGATACCCATACTCAAACTGGAAACAGGGGCCCCTCTTTAAACTCCCTTCCCAAATTTCCCTGCCTGTCTGACACCACCTGCCAGGCCTCTTTAAATTTGTGCTGGATCATTCTTCAATTCTATTTTCATCCCTGATGACACCTCTCAGGTGACCCCAGTCATCAAGCACCATACCTAAGGACCAGGTCACCCCATTACTCAGCTCAGGGGTTTAGGAATCAAGTTGTATTGGGGGGAGGAATACAATGCCCAATCTCCTGCCGCACACACACATTGTTCTAGGTGTTTCAACATCATTTTATGAGAGACCTCTGATGGAACCTCATTTCAGCAGTGAAAAAATTCAACTTTAACAAAACTTCCCCAGGCAACACAACACTCACACCCCACAGAAACTGTGAACACAAGGCTCTGTTGTCCTTAAGTTGTCAGATTTAGTAATAGGCATAGATTTTTGGAGGGAACTTAGATCCTAACACTATTCATATCATAACTTCTGTCACAACTACTGAACTTGAATCAAAGTCGCTATATTTTACCTATCTTTAATTTTCATTTTTTAACTTCACAATTCCCTTTATTATGCACATATGCTCTAGTATCTCCTACTTTGAATAAACCAACAAAAATCCTTTCCTACACTTTCCTCAACAGCCCCCTGCTTTCTCTCCTCCCCTTTAGAGTACCATTCCCTAAAAGTCATTGCCTGAATTCATCACCTACCCTTCCTTTCCTCTCATAATGTTTTAGTGATTATCTTTTTAATGGGCTCTATTTAGCTTACTGATTTTCTAGGAAATCAATTTCCAGTAAAAGATGATTTCCTTCGCATCCCAATTTTGCACTAAATGAAGTCAAGTATATATCCCACCTTTAGCTTATTTCTGCCACTGCTCTCAGTTTGTTTCTAAATCATTATAAAAAGCAAAATCCTGAGCCATTAAAAAAAGAGGTAGAGGTAGACTCATCAGAACCTGCCTAGTGCATGTATTTTGACTCAAGAAACTTCCAAATCCATATTCTTCTTTGAATTTTAATTCAATAGTACAACTGATAAACCTTGACTTTTAAGCCAACAAACTTTACTAAAGTATAGATACAAAAATATAAGCCCATATGTACAGGCTGAAAGGCCCGTGACTGAATTCTGGTCTGTTTCCTTTTAATACAATTCTGGTCAACTCAATTGTATTTTACCAAAATTCTTAAAAAGAAGTTTTTATAGTGATTTCAGTATAAACTGATGCTCATCATAGAGACCTTTAAAACATTGCAAGCCACTTCACATGAAAACTGCAGGATAATTCTCTTGGAGACAAGAGGAAGTTGAAGAGTGAGAGCTCTTACAACTTTGATGGGTGTCGAGAGGGTCTGGAGAGGATGGGGCTGGCAGTCCTGGCTGCACAGGAAACTCCCGGGGGCACTACAGAAACTTACTGATGCTTGGGCCCCATTCCAAGGGATATAATTGGTCTGAGGTAAGGACTGGGCTTTGATCAATTTTTAAAGCTCATTCTAATGTATACGTATTAGAGATAAGCCTTTTCAGAAGGTAGAGTAGTTTAATAGAATTTGGAAGTTTAATAGAGTAGTAAGAGCTTTGTAACAAGCAGAGCAGTCCAGGGAAAAAACCAGGTCACTTCCTGAGGGGGTGAGTCCCTTGCTACAGGAGTGTGGAAGGGGGTTACCTGTGTGAGCATCTATCATGAACTGCAGAGAGAAGGTTCCAAGATCTGTGAAACTAAATTCTTCTCCTATACTAGTTCTACCTACGGTGAGTATTCTAGCTGGAGTCAGAAAAAGAAAAATTGATAATTTACAATGTTGCCTGTGGAACAAAACAATTACATAAAACATTTTATATTATCCACACAAAACTTGTTAACCTGCACATTAAATCAAGTGAGCACAAAATTTTGTTCCATTTTCAGTATTACTCTATTTTTTTACTCTTTCCTTCAAAAATGAATTGAATCATTATATTCTAATTTTTTGTACTTTCCAACTTTCTGCTACTTCAGTATATAAAAGGCCTTTTAAAATCAGTTGGCATCTGTTTTTCTTTAACTCATAAAAGGAATTCCTCATCTGGGGGACTCCCCTGGTGGCAGATGGGGTTAAGTCTCAGGACTATGAAGCTATCAAGTTGGCCACTGCAGCATGAGATCGATCCCCGGCCAAGGAGGTGACCTACATGGCACAGCAGACCTCTCCTGTCTAGCCCACTGCTCCCATCAGCAGTGTATTTCAGCATATCAGCCTTTTCTGCTCCCCACTCTGTCTCTGGTGAATCCTCTTACCCCCTGCACCTCTGGACTATAACCTAGCTCTTATATGCATAAATAGTTTTTTTTAAAAAAGAACTCATCCTAAATGTTCTATGAAATGTTGTTGGTACAGAACTACCTATGGTTTCCCTCCCAATTATCTCTCCTTTTTTTATTCTTAAGCACTCCCATGAAACTTTCTTTCACTGACACTTTCTGGGATGTGAATTTTTTATTTTAAAGAATGATATCTTTGAGATGGTTTCTCCTTTAAATTTACACATGTGAATGCATGCGGAAGCAAACAGAATGAAACAGTAAAGACTTTTTATGTCTCCATCCTTGGATTGAGTGGGGGTTTTCTTAGTTTTTTTTAGTTATGCTCTATGCAATTTGCACTTTCAGTATAATCAATAATGATATTCTTCCATACCAGTAGATCTGCATCATTTGACAGACACATAATGTGATGTGCCTTTGTCTGTTACCCACTCGAGTTTCATAGAATAAGGTGAACCTCTACTCACTGAAGATGTGCAAAACAGACACCCCAAGATTCATGGAACTGTTCACCTCAAGATGCCCTGCCCTGACATGCAGAGTATTTTGAGCTAAGAGTAATGAAATCCCTTAAGGCTTTGGAGAAGATTCTGGTTTTTTCTGAAGTCCTTTATCCTTTATCCAATCATGTCTTAAGCTTCTTCCCTTTTCCCAAACTGAAGAATGTAGTTGTCCTTTTGGTTTTTGGTGGGGAAATGTGTCTTGTTCAGTTATAATTTTATCTCTAAAACATGTCCTATTTATCTAAGAATCTCAGCTTCACTCTCGGGAGTAAAAATGAGGTAATCTTTCTTGTTTGATATCTAAAATCCCCTTAGTTCCATGCCAACCCCGGTCCCTAAACTCAAGACAAATATCCACGATCCACTTCATTATTCTTTAGGATTTATAACTATGTAAATGCTCCATATGGTATTCATATTTTCCTTTACTAACTCATCTGATGCTATTTTGACTACTTGTCTAGTCCTAGAATTTAGGGGGTAAGGAATGATTTACTTTGCACACTATCATCAGTATTACAAACAAAACTGTCATAAAGAATTATTTATATACATGTATGCATATATAAATTCAAAAATGGAATCTGAGTCAATTCAACAGCACTTTACATTTTAATAAAAATTTCAAAGTGAGCTCCAAAATAGGCTGTAATGATTTACCCACTTAAAAGAATTTACAAAAAGACTATTCCTCTACTTCTTTATCAACACTAGATACCATCAAGGATAAAATTCAATTCAAAGGCAAAAACATCTTTGGGTTTTGACAAAGTCTGTAGTATTAGCTAAAGTATAAATAGTAATTTTCCAGTGTGTTGTTGCATTTTCCTAAAAATGATAAGGGTAATCTACCACATCGGACATCTAAATCTACACCAAACCTGGCATTTTGCTCAGATTCTAAGATTCCACAAGACTGTGCAAACAACTTCCTTTTAATAAATCCTTGCCATTACAAACTTATTTTTAGTTTGAGCTGGTTTTTAAATTTCCCTTTGTATCTCCAAATTATACAAGTACGGTAGAAATATAGTGGTAATTAACCAGACCTGACTGGTTATTTAACATTTATTATCTGTAGTTACTCAGCCAATATCTGCACTGGGTCCAATTTAGAGGCTTTTTGAGATCTGTTCCTCTGGTTGCTTGGTCAGTGGAAAATCCCTGCTACTGCTGCTGCCTCTTTGTCTCCTAACCAGCTATTTCTATCAGCCTGGGAGTGATAACTGTGGCTGGCTTCTGCTTTAAGCACTGAGGCAGGAGCTACATTAGTTCTGGTGCTTCTGTCTACCTCCACTGGTATTGTGGAGGCTCTCTCTCCTCTCACCATTTCCAAATTCCATGAAGTACTTGCTGTGGGTTATAGGATTTGGCTTCCCCACAGCCTGACCAGAAGGTCTGGGTAGAAAAACTTAGAAACAGAGGCTTAAAGCCCAATGGGAAAACCAATGAGAGATAGGAGCAAAGGAGGAGCTGGAAGATAAATCCCTAGTCTTTCCTCCCTGTGACAGACTGTTATGAGGTACAGTGGTTCCAAAAACCTTCCTGCAAGACAACTTACATATGTTATATAGCAACTAGTTGTGTTTCCTGAGATGTCACGGGCAGCTTGGTAACACATTATCTGTATTTGTCTTGCTTTCCCTCTTTTCTCACTATTGCTGTCCTGGAATTGCACTTCCTCATAAAGCCTCTGCATATAAGTTTTGCCCGCAACTGTTTTCTAGAGAACCCAGACTAAGACATGTTTATATCCACATAAACACTGCTCTATACATTAGACCAGCCCTGGGAGTAGGTTTGAAAGATGTAGAGTGGGCCTCCCTGGTGGCGCAAGGGATTAAATATCAGCACTATGAAACATCCACAGCTACTGCAACACAAATTTGATCCCCCGCCAGGAGGTGACCCACATGGTGCAGCAGACCTCTCCTGCCTTGGCCGCTGCTCCCTTCAGCAGCATATTTCAGTTGATCTGCCTGTTCTGCTCCCCACCCTGCCTCCGGTGAATCCTTTAACCTCGCACCTCTGGCCTGTACCCCAGTTCTTGTATGCATAAATAAATGAATCCTTTAAAAATGTATTTAAAAAAATACATAAAAACAATCCTGTCCAGAACCACCTTATAATCTAACTGAAAAGTAAAAACATCTATACATATAAGTAAAATAAGACCAACTAAAGTGTGGCACAACCCAGAATGAATGCAGTAGATAAAAAACATAGAGGCTTAGGAAATGGAAACTATTTTATAGTACCTTTTTTATAGGGCATACCATAAACACAAAAAGAACTCACAGAGAAAAGGAAACCCATCAGATTCCACTGATAGCTTATTACTAAGGAAGAGAGAAAAGAGGATATTGGGGAGGGGGGTGTTCCCTAGAGAAGTGCTGCTTGGGGAAGCAACATGGCCACAGCAATAGGGGTGCTGTTAATAGGCCTCAGAACCTAGAACTCTCTCACCCCAGCAGAGGGGCTGGGTACAGGGCAATGGGGCAAGTTTAGAGTTGAGAACAGGGGGCTATGGAAGCACAGCAGGAGGGTTTTGAGGGTGAAAGGCATGAACTTAGAAAAGATAAACACCACTCCCTTTCTCAGATTGTAAAGTGTATGTACAAGGTCTCCAGCTTCTCCTCACTCCCCCTCCTCATACCTGATCTGAGTCATCAGAGGGGAGAGTCTGGGAGAAGAAACTGAGTCTTTTTGACCCAGAATCTTCTGGCCTCTTTTTTGAACTGGCGAAAAGAAAGTGGGAAAAAAAAAAAAGAGAGAGAGGGAGAAGAGCTATATTTCCTGGACAGGCTATTCCTGCAGTGAGACCAGGCGGATGAGACCAGAAGTACCAGAAAGCCCTCTGTGGATACACATCTAACCACGCTTCCATTCATTTTCAACTGTATATAAAGCAAGCGTTTCTCCTTTTCCATCTGTCTGGGTTTTGTACCCTACTTCTCAATTGGTGCAATCTTGGGTAGGTAGGGGAGGACAAGAATGCTATTTAATGACTCCCTCAAACCTCAAAATGGGTCCTAAACCTGATGAGATGAGAAGCATGATAAAAGGACTAGTAAATGCTTCTTAATCAAGTGGTTGTCCCACATCCTAATTTATGCCCATAAAAAGGAGATGAGAGGGCTCTGTGGCTTCCATGTGGTTTCTCTTCCGTGGTTCTTACCCTCAAGTGTTTTTTACATTGGTCTTCTCTGCCTATATTTCCACCACGGAGTTTCCTTTCCCACTGAGAGACACCACAAACATTTCAGAAACCTTTCATTTGTCTTCTCTACCGCAGAAGGACGAATCTTCCATGACAGAACAGGGCCAGCAGCTCACGTGTGCCCTTCTCTCTCCACCAGCACGATCAAAGTGTTCATCTTCATCTACTAGGATCACGGCAGGAGATCTGAAAACCATGTCTGCTTCAAATAAAACTGTCAGCGCAACTCCAAGAGTTAGGCAGACACAGAAAGACAATGCATTTCTTTTACAGTGCCGTAGTGTCTATTTTAATCAGTACTGTACAGATGTTTTGAGACATTCCAGTAAAACTGACATGGTTGACAATGCCAGATAGAACTGCCTAGGGGCTGGGGGAGGGGTAAACACATGGCAAAGGACCTGCTTTATCAGAACTATGCTTTGTCATCATTTCTCTGATCAGAGAGATGTTTCTATGGCAGCAGGTCACACATTCTGGCCAGAGGCAACCATGTAGTGATTTTTTTTTCTTTTACTTATATCTAATTGTTTACCTCTTTGAAAAAGAAACAATAATTTTTTTTAAATCTTGTATTTCTATAATATGCTTTCCAAGATTTGAATGTCATGTCTTTGTAGTTGAAGGCCTGGAACCACCCCCAACAAAGCAAAATGCAATCAGTAAAAGGAAAGAAAACCTGAATGAAATTTCAGTCACTGAAGAGCAGTTCACACCTCCTGTTAATTACTACTGCCATTCATAATTAAGGGTGGTTCCTCACCGATCTTCTAGCCCTGCTATCAAATAGCAGCTACTTTTAGGAACCCTTAGAAGAGGTATGCATGACAGTTTCCTCCCATTTCAGCCCCATGCTGTTAATTTATCTGCTCAATTAATTGACATTACAGACACACATTCTCCAGAGAGGATTTCTAGTTGGTGGGTTTCACTTTTCAGTTGTGGCTATTTATTTTAGTCTTCCATCTTTCCTTAAAGAATAATTAATTAAATATTGAATAATTCTGTTTTTGTCATGCAACATGCTTCCTACAACTTGATCAAATAACACGGGTGCATCTAAGGATACTTTAACAGTAACCTAGTATAAATCACTAGGGAGAAAAGAAATACTGTTTTGATAACTGGGGTAAACAGTATATAGCAAGTCAATCGGGAGTTCACCTCACAATCACCTATAGAATTATTTCCTTTTTACTCAGCCACCCAGAACTCAACCATCCACATCTCTGCTGGGCACCAGGCAAGTAGTTCTGTTCTTCATTTTTCCTCTTTCACAAGAGCAGAGGTAACACTTCTGATCATTCCTTCTAAAACACCACTAGTCGACAGTCACTCATTTTTCTGATATTGTGGCAGCCCTTTAGCCAAACTGCTGACTCTCCAACGATGCATACAGGAGTAGGCAGCAATCGCCAACACCTCACACCAAACTGCAACCACAGCCCTGGAGCACTGAAAGCAGCTGTCAGTAGCCCTGTACTGAGGGGCTCTAGGTTAATTTCAGCAGAGAAAGAAAAGCATGGATCTTTGGATAAACAGAAAAGAAACAACCTCCAGGTGACCGGGAGAGGTGTGGTCACCTACTTCCTGGAGAGCTGTAATGCCACACATCTGCACCCTGGTCTTCCCCACAGCTCCAGGCCAGTGCAAGAGGACATACTGGTGTGTATTTTTGAAGTAGAGATTTCTTCTCCAAACAAAAGATGCCTGTGCTGTCACCAGGTACACAGTACCAAAGTATATTTTGAGAAAAGACAAGTCCACTCTGGGTACACACAGATGGACTTCTCCAGGGACACAATGGCTGGTGTGATCTGGGACATGCACTTTACTGAAGAGCATAGTAATGCAGGGACAAGTGGTGACACTCCACCCCAAGGTGGTCAGTGCTCCAGCCAAAGCCAGGAGGGTGGTGCTAGCCTGAGCACACTGGCTGTGTGGGAGATTTTATCTATCAACAGTACTGCCTGGTAGAGATACTCATCCTTGTGCAAACACTGATTAATCACCTAAGCACTTAAAAAAAAGACACCACCAGCCTCATTTTCAAGTTGTGATCAAGGCCCCGGCTTAAAATTTGACTAGAAACATTTAGTATCATTTTAACATTACTACTACATCATTATGTAGGTTTTTGTTCTAGCTTATTTTCCAGGATGAAAACTGACCTGACCATCAGTATAGTGACTTTTGTGACACAAATCCTTCCCAGCAATTCAGTGGTAAACAAAAAGTCATTTTCATAATTCTGCTCTGAATTTTTAAAATTACTCTAAGGATCTTTCAAGAGTGATTCTTTCCTACCCACATCCTCCAAAAATACCTCCCAGACCTTCAGATAATGATATTCTCTCATAGAATATATGTATGCCTAATTAGTTTCATCCAAAAATGCAATGTGTCTACCTTGGTTCATATTTATCATATGGATTTTTCTTTCCTGCCTGTCTAGCTCATTGGTTCATTTTTTCTTTAAGTAAAAGAACTGCCATCATTCCCATAACTGTTTTTAAAAGATAACATTAGTCTTTGTGTTCGCACAATATGCTTCTCATCTAGCAGTTAATTTCCCCAGGGAGTACTGCAGACGTTTTATTTTCAGATAATTTCCTATTAGCTTTTTCTCTTCATAATCCCACCCAGTTCAAGAGTACAATTTTCTTTTGCACATCATCCAACTCTTCACATTGCCTATATTTCAAGGAATATATATGATTTATATTGGTTTGAATCCTACCTTGCTATTTGCTGGTTCATCTATTTATAAGAAATTTCAGATTCTAATTTTAGTAAGACAATATTGCATGTCTAACAAATGTTGCTCTTCCATAAGCTCACTCAGTCTTCAATCATTCTTGTCATGAGTTTGGAGGAATATTTCTGAAATACATGTTAAACATGGCCTTAATAAAAAGAACATGCTGATGATATAGAAGAGTGAGAGGGCATGTAGGTGCTCTCATTTGAAAAACATCCCAAGAAAGTTACATATCTCCAGTTTGATGTCAACACCCAAAATTCCTCTTGATGAGACAAAAACTTAAAGCTTAAAACAGAGCAGGTAATAATGATAGGATCTTGTGTTAATGGATTAAAGCTGAATCCTTTCTTTAGAATAGGTATGTTATTGGAGTAGATGGGTCCAGTGGACATTGAGTCCCTCCAGTAACAGGAAAGAAAAAACTGAACAAAGGGGAAGTATTGGGGTCAATGAATAAACTTCACTTCATTTCCCATTTTTAAGTATGACAGAACCATCTCCCAGTAATTTAATAACATGTATCAGGAAGTCACATACTTAAGCATTTGTAAGTTTTAATTTCATACAATCATAATTTTTTTCAATATACAGGTACTTGCATCTACAAAAGGTGTACACTTTTAGAAATTCTGTGCTAGATTGAGGAATCTGGGAAAAAGAACAAAGTAACAAAGTGGCCTGAAATGTATTAATTTTTCCTTCTTTGGCCTTAGTATTTACTTTATCAATCATTAAAAACATCTACTTCAGTAGATAATATGTAGAGATTCTGCTTTCTGAATACACACACACTAAATTTCTGCAGATACTCGACTCAGGCACATCTCCTGTATATATTTCTGCTTCTGAGAGGATCTCCAACCCCAAATAATGAGCAATAGTTTGTTAAAAGAAGAAACAATTCTGTGAGAATGAATGGAAAGCTTTTGGCAATATATGAACTCCTGAGTTTTGAAATACAAGTAGAAAAATAAACCTGTATCCAGCTATATTCTGGTCACATATTTTAAAAGAATAGTAGAGTTCCACTTAAGAGGAGGAGTTTCTCAGCTATCTAGGAAGAGAGGAGAGTGATTCCCCCGTTGACAAAACATTTCCAACCACCCACAGTACCTAGGACCTGAATACTCATCTTACACTTGTTCTCTCTGAATTTCCCGTGTCTTAGTGTTTTTAGGTATCTGTGGTTCCTCTCCCCAACTATACCTGGTTTCCTTTCTTTGGTCTTGACTGTATTTGGGTAATACAGATACTCTTATAGTTTCTCCATTACATGACACTGTCTAAAGAAAAGTTAACTAATGGTTAATGAAAACCACAACTGTTTGAAAGCAAACACCGAACTCCATTCTCCCACACACACCCTAAAATAGCACAAACAGAAAAGCAACCCTACACTGATGGTTAAGAATTCATATGCCGCTACTGAGTTCAACAATATGGTAGGTGCTGGGGAAACAAGATTTTATGTGCATATACACACATATTATGTTATGTATATATGCATACATACACGTGTGTGTGTATATATATATATAAATGTTGTGTTCTGTAGAACAGAATAGACTAAAAACAAAACACAAACAACTATTGTGAGTTAGATACTAGCATGCTGTTTTAATTTGCAAAAACTCATCTTTGACGTGTCATATTAAGGTAGTACTTATTATATGCCATTTGTCAGTGTTTACATGTACTTCATAATCATATATTCAAATATGTAGAATAGTTCCATAACATGGAACATTAAAATTTTATTTAGAATACATCAATGTTTTAAATTGTTAAAAAATAAATATTATTAAACTTCGTAATAGCATTTCTAAAGTTAGGAGCCAGTATCATCAATCAACAATAAAGAAATGTCAAACTTTCCACAGAAATGCCTGTATCACTGTAACAATTTTAGTCCTACACAGATTCTGCATCATTAGTACAGAAATAATGAACACACTTAAAGAATTTATTTTTAAAAAGTAAAAGTCTCTCTTAATGACAAATGTAATTGAAATCTGTAAACACCAGATTTTCTTTTTTTTTTTTAAGTCAAACTTTATCTTTTTTTTTTTTTTAAGATTTATTTATTTATGCATACAAGCACTGGGGTACAGGCCAGAGCTGTGGGGGGGTGAGAGGATTCACCACAGACAGAGCAGGGAGCAGAACAGGCAGATCAACGGAAGTACACTGCTGAGGGGAGCAGCAGGCACAGCAGGAGAGGTCTGCTGCACCATGTGGGTCCCCTCCCTGGCCGGCAGCAGGGATCGAACTTGTGCTGCAGTGGCTGCGGTCTGCTTCACAGTGCGTTGCTTAACCCACTGCGCCACCAGGGAGGCCCAAACACCAGATTTTCTGATGATGAACTGAAAAAGAATGTGAAAGAAAGCACTTTGTAAAAGGAAAATCATTATCATGGGTAGGTGTTAGAATTATCATCATTATTGTTATTTTTGTTGTGAAATTACTTGAAAAAATGCAGGACAGAAAATTACAACATGCCTCAATTCTGTTGTGTCTTTTTTTTTTTTTCTTTTTAAAAAAGAGTTAGGTACTGTTTTCCCTAAAATCTAAATAGGAAACTTAAACCATTCAGTCCTCAAGGAAAATCAATGGTGTAGTAACCACTGACAGAGTAAGTCATTTTGTTCTTCAGTCATCTTGCTTTCTGACTAATCTGCACAGCTTACTTTGAGATCTCCATGGCTTTAGCTACTGTTAGGATCTTAAGAGCTTACAGAGCCTGCTGACCTGTCCTGTGGAGATTAATGACATATTTAATCACATTCTGTCTAAAAGGAAGAAAAAAGTCCTGACACATAGAATGGTGGCCGCCCTCTCCAAAGAAAACTGGCGGTGTGTTTATGACACACCATACGGAGTGCACCAGCAGTAAGCTCTCCGAGAGCTAGGTATTCCAGACTCCTCTGGAAACCCCTCATATAGCACAGCTAACACCTTCTCCAGTTCTTAGGTTAAAAGAATGTGGTTTTTTTTTTATGCTGAACTTTATTTTTGGCAGAAATCTTGTTAAAGGAAACTATACTTCACAGCATTCATAAACAGAATTTAAACGTTCTCTATGACTCAGGATCATCACCAAGTACTTGGGTGAAACACTCAGGGCTACTCCCTTGGGAGGACTAGAGCACTTCTCTAACCAGACAAGGGTGGGGAATACCAGAGAATCAATACTACTTAGCCACAGAGAAGCTAAGTCATCGGTGCATGTTGATTCAAAATTCCCTTTCTGGAAGTTGATTTTAAAATTTTCCCCTCCTGAACAAAATGACAAGTCTCACCTCTGAGTATACTGCTGCCTCACCACCTCCCCATACATCCTGCCTTCCTCACAAGAAGACAGGAGCCACCTCCCACAGCCCAGATGTGCCCCAGGACAGTTGATCGGACTATCAATCATGTGCTTCTGTAAGCCCATCAGCCTTGGATTCATGTACTCATCAATAAGAAAGAATCACCTCCTTACCGTCATAAATCTCAGGACCCCAATTGAAGGCCAGTGTTGCCTGACCAGGGTCAGGGTACATATATTATGTTTCCTACCAGGAAGGGAGCACCAAAGCAAGTGGGAGAGAAAGAGGGAGTTAGAAATTGGCCTTCCTTGTGCAATTACTGAGATGGTAGCCCTCTGTCCCTTAGAAAGATGAGGTATTGGGAAAATGGTTTGCTGTGGTTTCCTAGAAACCCTGGAGAGAACAAAGTCAACAAGATGTACAGTTGGCAACTCAACCTGACAATTACCATGTGTCTACTAATCACTTGAATAAAGGGGTGTGTGGCCTGTCAGGCAAAAGGACAAAGATGTGTGTAAGCAGTAAGGGGCCCTTTCTATAGTATGCAGAAATGCACCAGTTTCAGACTTCATAGCTTTTGTTAATGGGGCTTACACTATGATTCTGGATTTTTTTAGACTGGATGTAAGGGAGTATTAGCAATAGGCAGTGTGCAATGTTTCTCAAAGATGACTGGATATATAACCATTTCAGTTCAGCTGAGCATGAGTTATCCTAACATGAAAATATCAGGGGAGAAAGAAAAAGGGCACACTAGAAAATGATCCTTCTTTGACACGTTTAAGTTTTAAAACTTAAACTTGTACATTATTTTTGAGCAGTGGAATGACTACAAATTTAACATTTATACAACTTGGGATTTTTGATTCATTTCACCCTGCCTTTCTAGGTCAGGTTCTTCTTAATTTTGAGAGAATTAAGCTCTACAGAAAATGCTTGACACAATTAATTTCTTATTTCTTTCAAGGGTAGGACAGAACTAGTATATAGATAACTTAATTCATTACATTCAATGAAGGCCTTAGACATTAAGTTTCGATAAAGTACATGAACCACCTGCCCCTCCTCTCTCCTCCCACCCCCTAATTTCATAGAATTTTTTTGTAAGGTTGTGCATATGAGTAACTTCCTCTAGTGTTGTGTCTTAGTAGCCACTCGATTCTAAAAAGGACCACATGACCAAAGGTTAAGAACCGTTATACTAGAATATTAGCAAGATTATTTTAAAAAATGATATCTATGTTAGAGAATAATTTGGAAAGGTGAAAGATTAAAAGATAACATTTTCCCCTAATGTTTATTTTGTTTATTTTTGCAAATCTACTTCTGGTTATTCTCTGTACACATATGGGGGCTGAGGCTCCTGAACAGCTCTAAGTCCTAAATTCCCCTCAGATGACTCTACAAATAGGAATCTAGCCTCGGAAGAGGTGACATAAGTACAGTGTCTTAAATCAACTGGGGTATGTATGGTTATTAATAATTTGGGAAGCAGTGGGCTTAAATTCATCATGTCTTTTTTTTTTTTTTTTTTTTTTTTTTTTTTTTTTTGTTTTTTTTTTTTTT
>JAGFMF010012021.1:11592534-11647150 GCA_019455555.1 Galemys pyrenaicus
GTCCCCCCCTGGCCGGCAGCAGGGATCGAACTCATGCTGCAGTGACTGCGGTTTGCTTCATAGTGCGTTGCTTAACCCACTGCGCCACCAGGGAGGCCCATCATGTCTTTATTATCCTCACATTTTATTAAATGAGTTTGTGAAAATATGTAAACATCTCATAGCAACTCAGCCTGGAATAGTGACCCCATGTTTTAATAGTTCCTAGATACATTTGAAGCATACACTAATAATCAAATCAAATGAGGTTATATTAAAATACAAAATAGAAACTGCCCAAATATAAGTAATTGTCACATCAGCCCGTCTGGCTTCATACCGTACTGTAAATCACATGTCACTCTTATTACCAAGAGAGATTAAACAAACTATGGACACATCTAAGAACCTCATGAGCAGAAGTGGTGGGAAGCAGATTAGACCTTCGAGAAACAAAGTTACTAAGGAAAGGCTCAGCATCCCCGCAGGCCTGAGGAAAGCAGAGTTCAGAGTTCTCTGGCACTACTGCTCCTAGTTTTCTTTAGGTCTGTCTTTAGGCAGGTGGTCCACGCTGTTGTTTTCTTTATTTATGACAAAGAAAATGTTTAATTGTCCACCACACAACAGTGACACTAATGCATTATTTAAAGACTAAATTTGTATCTTCAAGGGGGTATGGAGAATGACTCTAGGTACCTCTGAAGCTGGGCTTATTCTGTCTGTCTAGCCAAATGGAGGGGTACATTTCCTCATCAGAACTAGCACAACATGGTAACATTCACAATTTTATGTTCACTTTTGAGCTGAAGTTACATATGAGCCATTTTATTTACTTATTATTTTTTAAAGATTTATTTATTTATGCACACAAGAGCTGGGGTACAGGCCAGAGTCCAGGTAGGTGAGAGGATTCACTGGAGACAGAGTGGGGAGCAGCACAGGCAGACTGACTGAAATACACTGCTGAGGGGAGCAGCGGGCACAGCAGGAGAGGTCTGCTGCACCATGTGGGTCACCTCCCTGGCCGACAGCACTGATTGAACTCGTGCTGCAGTGACTGCGGTTTGCTTCATACTGCATTGCTTAACCCACTGTGCCACCAGGGAGGCCCCATATGTGCCATTTTATATTCTGAGTATCGGTGCACCTCTCCTCTAAGACTGGAGAAGTAACCTCTGAACAAGGAAACACATGTTCTTCACTCCTTTGCCCAAGCATAGGCTTAAAAGAGAGTGAGCACTTTACATTTTTTCCTCGCTTATTTTAAATGTATAAATATTTAACCAAATGCCTATACATTTTGATAAAACATCCAACTGCATGACATCCATGTGAAAGTCATTATTTCACTTTGACCAGATGAAGTCTGTACTTTTTTTTTCCTTTCAGCAGAAGTCTCATTTAGGATAGGGCTGAAGGCCCTCTACTGAAAAACAAGAAGACCCATGAAGGGGGTGTAATACCAGCTACTTGATCAGAGAAGACCCAGACTTCTTTTCTCCATCAACAGATAAAGACCAATTGTCATTTCATGAATAAAAAACTCACACAGAAGTATAGCTCTACAGCCTAAGCTACCACTAATTAAGCATACTACATTAAAGTACTCAAAAGATACAATTATTATCATAAACCCAAATATGAACTTTTATATTATTTGCTGTTTTGAAGATATCTGTAAAACCAGACTTTACTTCAGAGGCCACAAATATGTATGGGAATGAGGAAATAATGTGCAAAATTTTATGAAATGTTCAAATTATGTGTGGATTCTGCTTACCTATGGCAGTTTAATATTCATTCAATAATGCTTTTATTATCAGTTATTTAATCAAAATCTATTCTCATAGTTCAGTACACTACTAATTTTTTACTAAAGTAAATTTGTAAATTTGGTCCACTTTGATCATTCAATCTACTTGTATATATTCCCAGTAAGTTTTGTTCCACTCAAGTCAATATTCCTAATTGTTTCACAAACTTGCACTTTGTCTGGAATTCCCATTCCTCATTCCAGAGGCTAAGATACTCCATGGCCCACCTCTTTTTTTTTTTTCTTCCAGGAAGCCTTCTCCAACAATCGCCACCTCCAGGGACCAACCACTCCCTTCCCTGAAGACCCATAGCATTATAGCTCTACAGTCTAAGCTACCACTAATTAATGAACAATGCAGGCACATGAAATTGTTTCAGAAGAGCTAGTTCTCTCTTCTCAACTGGTTGAGTTCCTAGAAAGCACTCCCTGTGCCTCCCACAGCTCTAATGGATAAATAATAAACTGCTTCACCCACGTTTATACTGACAAAGAAATGTATTCGAAGTCCAGCGGGACCCAACTTGAACATGCATCACCTAGACAGTTTACTTAGCACAGATAGCTGGACTGCACCCCTAGCATATCTAACTCAGAAAGCCTGGGGTGGAGCTCAAGAACTTGCATAGCTAACAAGTTCCCACATGATCGTAGTAGTGTTGGTCCTGGGAGCACACTTTGAGAACTATTAGTAGGGTTCACTCACTTGAGGAGCAGGTTCTAGTTGGCAGGAGAAGGCATGCATCATAAACACTGGGAATGGCCCAGGACCAGAAGCCAGAAAAACTGGCTTCTTGGCTTGCTCTGTGACTGGCCACTATTTGGGGTTGGCAAGTTCATGGTTTCAGTCCACTCTCTGATCTGTGGACTGAAAGGTTGGGGTAATATTGCTTATTCTATTGCCTGAGACTGTTATGAGGATCAAATGTAATTAAATGAGAATGAGGCACAAATGCATAAAAACAAATTGTGAAGTTATTTTACAAATGTGCCTGGCACATATCAGGCATTCCATAAATATGTGTTGAATTTAATTTTTTTTTGGCCTGAAATTTCAATTCCAAATCAATTTCCTGGAGACATGGACTGATTTTCTTCTTCAGGATAATTTCACTGGTTGGAAAGAAATCTTCATGAGAATTACTAATTATAAGAACTACCAATTTTAATTTTAAGAGAAATGTATTTATGGTTACATTCTCACTTCATTAAAAATAATTGAATTCTACCATGTTTTTTGTGAATATATATAAGAACCTTTACTTAACAGTAAGAGATGACCACCAATACAAAAAGCTTGCCAATTCTTCGTCCAGAAAGACATTATTGGCTGGCAATACAAGTGATAATTTAAAGATAAACAAGCCTGAGAAATACTATATTACATTGTGAATCTGATCTTGCTCTAGATATATTGGTGCTAGTCCTGGGACCACACTTTGAGTACTGCCATATCGCATTTTATTTGAATGATTAATAATCAATCAAATTTTAAGATTCCCCTGTGGTCTCACAACCTGCAAATTAGGAAAATGAAATGTCTCCTTTACCACTGAGTTAAGAACCATGACCTTTTTAAGTAGATCTAATAAAAAAGAGGTCATGGGTCATTAATGACAAATGGGCTCTGTGATGAATGGTTCTACCCAGAGAAAGGACAAGATAAAGCAAGAGAAACAATTCTAAAATTTCATAGAAGCTAAAAGATAGGATATAAAATCTATAGGTATCTCGCTATAGTAATAGTTTCATGCTGTATTATCTACAAAAAAAATCGTTCATGGTTTTTCTACACACATTTCAGAAAAGGAAAAGTGACTTTTAAATACATTTTTGGTTAATGTAGCTTTTACAATGTAGAATTGTAAAGCTGACTAAATAGCTTGCCACAGTTCTGCCTCAATATATTTTTAAAAGTATAGAAATGTTTGCATTTCTGCCCTCTGTTTTCCCCGTGACACATATTTCCATGTCCTAATGAAGAGAGCATGTGGACCATGTCGCTGCCGAGAGGGTGGGAGCCAGAGCTCTGTGCACATGTGACCTTTTGTAAAGGCTACATGTTCTTGCCAACAAACTCACAAAGGCTGCAAATCAAAAGACGCTGAAATCCTTGGACAAAAGGAAGAGAACTGGGGAAGGACAGAGAATCAAGGCATGTGATCATTATGCACTAAGGATAGGCTCAGCAGACATGGGTCAGCCCTCTGTGGGCAAATCTGTAATCGACCAAAAATAATAGCTTTTACAGCAGTTTTACGCAATACCAGCATAAATCATTTTATGTTGCTGTTGATCAGAATGTCTAAAACAGTATAAATGCCCTTCCTTTCAGACTTCGAAGTTGTTCATACTTTCTCATCCCCCCACTTAATTTACACCTGCTTTTCAGGGCATTTTGTTGGCAGAAGAAAGGAGATGTTACTTGATAGGCTGGTAGAATACATACTGTCCTTTTCTTTCTTTTATAGTAACTATTGGCAAAGACCAAAAGAAAGAAAGAAAACTGGAATTTTTGACATGCTATTTTGACCTTAATTTTTTTTTTTCTAAGAAGAGATTCCAAGGATTATCAAACAGAGCAATTCTCCAGATTATAAAGAAGAAAACTCAGTAGGCTCCACGGAAACTTTGTTTTGTTCAGAGGGGCTAGTGAAACAGGCATTATGTTACAGGTTTGTAGTTAATGACATTTAATTTTCTTAATTTGAATTACAAAACAAAACCATGAAGTCCTTATGAAGGCGATTCCTTTTTAATAACTAGACATTTCTTTTTCAAATATGCACAACCCCACACAGAAGTAATTTTCCCCTTTAGTCCTCCTCATTGCAGCCTTTATGATTCTCCCAACTAAAAACGGTACAATATGTAAAGTGTGACACAGTTCAAGGTGGTGAACATTTGTTTCAGAGGTGCCTGTCATGTTTCCTCACATAGATGAATTGTGAGGCAGCGACTGTTCCCTTTGAGTCATTCAACAGATATTTTCCAGGACCCTAATGTCAACTGTGAACTTGGGATACAAAACCTCTGGTCTTGTGAAACTTAAATTTATATTGGGAGGGAAAGAGACCACATAAGAAAATATTGTAGTATTTTAAAGGTGGTGAAGTAATGCAGAAAATGAAAAAAGCAACAGCAAGTTCAAGGGAACCAGAAGGAGTAGGGAGTTGCAATGAAAATAAAGTGACCAAGTTGGGCTGTTTGAAAGGCAACATTTGATCAAAAATATTAAAGAGGTAAGAGAATGGACCTCAGACCCAGGGAAAGAAGGTTTCAGGCCTGGGACAGCCAATGAAAAGCCTAAGGCAGGAGCAATGCCTGAGAATTTTGCCTTCGCATGAAGAGGAATGGGTTGCCATTAGAAGTCATAGGATCTGATCATTGTTTAGAGAGGCTCTCTAGGTTATTGAGAGTAAAATGAACAGGCAAGGGTGAAAACAGAATCATCGAGGCCTTTGCAGTAGTCTGGGCATGGGATAATTATGTCTGAACAGGGAATATTTGGTGATGATGGTGAAGTGGTCAAATTTCAGGAAACTGAAAAATATTTGCTGAATGAATGTGGCAGGTTGAAAAAAATTTCCCACCAAAATATGCCATGCCTAATCCCTAAAACCTGTGACTATGTTGCCTTGTGTGGCAAAAGGGATTTTTCAGATGTAATTAAAGATCCTGAGAAGGGGAGATTATCCTCGATTATCCAGTTGGACCCAATGTAATTACAAGGTCCTTAGAGGAAGAAAGCAGGAGGGTGTGTGCTGGGTGCAGATCTGAAGATGCAATACTGCTAACTTTGAAACTGAAGGGAGGGATGTGAGCCAAGGAATACAGATAGCTGTATTCCTTGACATTTGAAAAGTAAAGGAAAATATTTTCCCTAGATCCTCCAGAAGGAGCACAACTCTGTTGACACCTTGCTTTTAGGACTTCTGATTTCTAGAGCTGTTTAAGGTAATACATTTGTGTTGTTTTAAGCTTCAGATTTGTACTAATTTGTTATAGCAGTCATAAGAAACTAATAGAGTGAGCAAATAAATCCAAAAGCAGGTTAAGAACTGAGGCCATTTTATTCACAATTGTTAGCTGTGCCTGGAGAAGAGGGCCTCATGAATATCTGTTGTTAGTTTACTTTGACCACACCTGTATGCCTTTGAATGTGCTGGTTCCTCTGCCCAGAAAGCCCTCTCACCTGCTTTTTAGTCTTGCAAATGTCTCATTTTCCAGAGCTACATGTGATGAATACAAGTCCCCTAGGTAGAGGAGCCAGAGCCACTTCTATTCTCCAGTGGCCTTTGATAGCTGCTGCAACTCTAAAGCTAAACCACAGTGCTCTGTGAGGATGTGCGTGTTGGATCCCTTCTCCAGCACACTGAGAACCCACAAGATCCAGCTCCTAGGGGTCTCCTGGTGTACTTACTAATGGGGTAAGACATACATGGCGCAGACATGTTTGCGGAATAAAGAAACAGTACTAATATTTGCCACTGTTTTTCACTTTTTCAAAGAACTCTGACTTATTATCTCATCTCATCTCAATAATAGCTCTACAACAAGAGGGTGGCTTTGTTTCTATCAAAGGGGAAAAGGCTTAGTCTGCCCAAGGTCATGTTATTCATGGCAGACTGAACCCCAGCCAAAGCCTCCTGACTCTTCACCCAGTGCTCTTTCCACCAGCTTGTGCTACTTCCATTGCCACAGGGTCTGACTGGGCTGCCAACATAAGCACCCCCTTTGTTACAGACATATTGTGTTGGGGAAATTCAGACCTTACGTGGCACAGTGGTGAAAGGGAGCAGCAACTGTTCAACAATTGTCTACTGTCTTTATGATCATGACTCATAATTCCTGCCAAAAGATCAGGAGACAAGGGAACATTAAATTTACAGATCAAAAAAGAAAACATGTATATGTATATAAAGGCCACTGGAGAATAGATATATATTTTTCTTGGGCAAGGTAATATTGCCACATATCAGTTTTGAAAGATCTATTCAGGGCCATGATAGTTAAAAGGCAGAATTAAAGTATAGAGAGTTCCTGGACCCAAGGCTAATGAGTGTGTGGAGGTTTCCATACCACGAGCAGTTTTCAAACACCAGCAAGATGTCTGAGAATTCAACTTAATTGTATCACTAACCAGAGATAGTATTAGATTCCACAGGTCTCAGTCTCCCAAGATTGTGTTCCTCTTCAGGTACAGTCACAAGCCCAGAACCTGGGCTTCTACACAACCAGCCTTAGTTCAGAGATTCTCACAACCCCCTCTTCAAACTTCTGGTAAGGTCCCAAATCCAGATTGTTACCTGTGATTCTGAGGAACCAGCTATAGAGAGAAACTTCCCAGGATACTTCCTCATGTTTAATTACTTTTCTAGAACAACTCACAGAACTCATGGAAGTTTACTCACCAGATCACTGATTTATTACAAAGAATGATATAACAGTCAGATGAAAGCGGTGCATAGGGCAAGGTATGGGGAAAAGCCATGGAACTTTATGCCCTCTCTGGGCATGTCATACTCCCCCAAACTGCTACATGTGCACCTACACAGTTGCTCTCTGAAGCTCCCTCTTTTGCAAGTTTTATGGGGTTAGTAGGCAAGATGATTAAACGACTGACCATTGGCAACTCAACTGAACCTCCAGTCTCTCTTCCTTCTCCAAAGGGCTGGAGATGGGACTGAGAGTTCCAACCCTCAACTGATTTCCCTGGCAACCATCCCCAATTTAGGAGTATTTTGGAAAAGTTACCTTCATTTATATAACAAGAGTCCCCTTTATGACTCACAACACTTAGAATATTTCAAGGATTTGGGGAACTGTGAGTCAGGAACTATAGATGAAGACTACAAGTATCTAAGCAATATATATTTGGGGCATTTTGCCCCAAATATATATGTCTTGTAAATCATATCACACAAAGATAACTTAGTTTTAGATGAGTTGAGTTGCTTTATGTACCTGGTACTTCTTTACCTAAACTTGCAATATGGGAGTCAGTTTCTGACCTCAAGGTCTTACAAAAAAGGAGGAATGAAAAAAAGGTCAATGGCATTGAACTTTAAAATGAGTTATTTAAAATGTAACTAGTGACAATCACTATTTCCACCAAATTCTTCAGATAATACTAGAATACTTTAAGTCATGCCAAATGATATGCTTCTTCTTGTTCAAAGAATTGATATAACAAGACTATCCATTTCCACCAAACAGTAACCATAAGAAAAGACACGCCCTTGTACCTGGACTAAGGAGCCTCCTAGAAAGATGGAGGATTCTCAAGTTATCAAAACACAATAAACAAATCTGTTGAATATTTGCTGACAATAAGTATTCAGTGAACACCATAAAGGGGAAATTAAAGTGGTCTCTCAGACTGTAATAGTGACATGGGAAAAATGAAAAAGTAAACATTTTGTATATAAATGTGTGATAAAATAATAATTATATAACAAAATAATTTGAACCTAATCTTTTCTAAGGTACCCACTAGCCTGCCTATGCCTAACTGTAATGCCCATTGAAATGCCCATGAAAATTTTCCTGGGATATTCACTACTGGTCCACACATGCCAGTTCTTAGGCTTAGGAGATATCACTAACTGCTACGAAAATATGACAACTGGTTAAGTTCAAATTTATTTACTATTCTGGAGAGGGTAAATGGGTATTATATGTTAGCACTTGATCCTTCATCTACTGTCCTAATTCATTTTCATTGCTGAGAACTTTCATTGCACTGGCATCTGAACCACCGCAGTCACAGTTACTGAGTAGATTGTCTAGTCACTGTATCAAAGACTCTACGATTCTCTTCTAAATTAGACTATCCAGGATAGTATACCATCTATTTAATTTTATTTTTCTGAAATATCTTCTGTAGCAATCTTTATTGAAAATCTCTGTAAAATTCTTTAGTCCATTTGCCTAGACAAATAGGTAGACCATTGAACATATTTCTTTGTTTGACTAAAATGGACCTCACAGAGCCTCAAAGTCATCACCAGCATGTAGACCCACTGACAAATACTGCTGAAGCTGACATGGACCTTAAGGCAGATGAACCACCTGAATGCTGGCTCTATTGCATAATAGCTCTGCAAACCTCTGCAGACCTACCCTCTTATGCCTTAGTTCCTATCACTATAGTTATAATGTTGAATTCAGCAGAGACTTCAAAGCAGACATTACAAATATGATTTAAAATTTAAAAAAAACATGGTTAAAGGAGCCTTACATGATTAAAGGGGCCATTCTAGTGGACTAGGGGTTAACTCTCAGTTATCACTGTGATGGCCCACCTGGGTGGCCTGATTTCGATCCCCGGCCAGGGAGCAAACCCACACATGGCTCAGCAGACCTCTCCTCTCTCACCCACTGCTCCCCTTAGTAGCATATTTCAGTAGATCACCTGTTCTGCTCCCCACTCTGTCTCTGGTGAATCATCTTACCCCCACCTCCCCATACCTCTGGCCTACACCTCAGTTCTATGCAAAACTAAAAAAATGGAAAAGAAAAACACAGTTAAAAATTAAAGGAAAATGTGATGACTTTTTAAATTATTCAACTGTTAGAGAATCTCAATAAAACAGTGAAAATTATTTTTAAAGAATCAAATGAGAACATTTGAAGTTGAAAGTTCAACTAAAATGAAAATTTATAGAGGCACTCAGCAAATTTGAGAAGGCAGAAGAGACACTGTGAACTTCAAAAAGGATACTAGAAATTTCAATCCAAAAAACACAAAGAAGGATAAAAAATAAGTTAAGTCTTAGAGATCTGTGGACAACACCAAGCTTACAAACAAAACGCAACAATACTTCCAAAAGAAGGGAAGGTTGGGGATGAGGGGTGAGGCAGAGTAAACATGTGAAGAAATAATCAAGAACTTCCCAAGTTTGACGAAACATACGAATGTACACATCCAAAAGTTCAATGAACCCTGAATAGGATAAACAAAAAGAGATCGCTTTCTAGGCTCACCAGGGTCAAAATGTTGAAAACCAAAGGTAAAGATGTTGCAAGTAGCAAGAAAAAAAAAATGACTCATCATCTACAGTAAAAAACAATTCAAGTATCTTACAACTTCTCAGAAACAGTGGAGGCTGGAATGACATAATCAAAATGCTGATTGAAAATATGAGTTCATCAAGAACATATCACAAAATTATTCTTCAAAAATGAAGTTTAAAAAAAGACATTTCATGGGCCTCCCTGGTGGCGCAGAGGGTTGAGCGCCGCACCGTGAAGCATGTGCTGCAGAGCAGCGCGAGTTCGATCCCCAGCCAGGGAGGGGACCCACATGGCGCAGCAGACCTCTCCTGCTTCGCCCGCTGCTCCCCTCAGCAGTGTAGTTCTGTTGATCTGCCTGTTCTGCTCCCCACTGTCTCTGGTGAATCCTCTCAACTCCAGGGCCTCTGGCCTGTACCCCAGCTCTTGTATGCATTAAATAAAAAATTAAAAAAAAAAAAGACATTTCATTTGATAAAAGGCTTTATGAAGGAATAATTACAGCACTAGAGGACTTATTACTCCTAAGTATCTACCCAAGAGAAATGAAAACAAAAACCAACAAACGAATATTCAGGATAGCATCACTCATAATCATCCCAAATTGCAACAAATAACTCAAATGTCCATATATATGTATATATGTAAACTGAATATACAAACAGAATGGAATACCACTGTATTACCACATAGGGGAATCTCAAAAACATTATGCTCAATGAAAGAAGCCAGACACCAAAGTGTCCATATTTTATGCTTCTATTAATATGAAAAGTCCAGAAAAGGCAAATCTGTAGACAAAGATCAGTTGTTGCCTTAGGGTGGGGGCAGAGCTTGATTGCAAATGGCCTCAAGGAAACTTTAGAGGGTGATGAAAGGTTCACAAACTGGATTGTTGCTGTATTGATTTCCTACACTACACAAGTTACCACAAACTTAGAGGCTTAAAACAAAACACACTTATTTTCTCAGTTTGTCACAAGTCAGAAATCCAGGCATGGCTGAGTTAATCTATCCGGGTGTTGGTCAGCTGCTCTCTTATCTGAAGCTCAGTGATCTCTTCCAAGCTCACTCAGGTCGTTGGCAAAAGGTTGTCCCTTGCAGTTGAAGGACTACGAGATACTCTTCTCTAGAAGCAACTTGCAACATGGCTGGAAGCTTCTTCAAGGTTAGTGATCTTAAGACAGCAACTTTTAAGGGCTTACATCTGATTATGTCAGGAAAGTCTCTCAAACCATTAACTCATAATTCACTGACTTGGGACCTTAATCACATCTGCAAAATCGGTTCAGTATTGCCATATACAATGTAACATCATTGTAAATACCAAGTTATTCACAAATCCCACCCAAATCAAGGGGGTATTTAAAATGGCATGTATAGCACAGGAGAGAACTTTAGAGGTCATCTTAGAAAACTGTTTACCATAGGTGCACAGTTTATAATTAAATTTATTTAAAAATCACTAAGCTGTATGCTTGCCATGGCTGAATGTTATGACATATAAATTAAAGCTCAATTTAAAAAAATTTTTTTAAAGATTTATTTATTTATGCACACAAGAGCTGGGTACAGATCAGAGTTCAGGGAGGTGAGAGGATTCACCAGAGACAGAGCAGGGGGCAGAACAGGCAGACTGACTGAAATACACTGCTGAGGGGGGCTGTGGGAGAGGCAGGAGAGGTCTGCTACGCCATGTGGGTCCCCTCCCTGGCCGGCAGCAGGGATTGAACTTGTGCTGCAGTGGCTGCGGTTTGCTTCATAGTGTGTTGCTTAACCCACTGCGCCACCAGGGAGGCCCCTCAATAAAAAATTTTAATTGCCATGGAAAAAAAAAACAAACTAAAAGTTGTCTGTAGTAGCATAATTCCATTTTTCCGTGTAGTGAACTAAGACTAGGATAATCTTTTCTAGGAATTGAATTAATAGAAATTTTTCTACATCAACTACAGTCTTGATAATTCATTACATCAATTAATTCACAGTAACCACTTCACATGAATATACAGCAATCAACAATTCCACTAATTGAATTTTATTCCTCTGTCTCCTTTCTTTGTAATGAATTCAAAGATTTGAGATTTCCAGAAAGAGTTGGGTTACCTCCCAACAAGAGTTTCCACTCTGATTTCTCCATCAGGGAGTGGTTCCATTGTGAGCTTCCCTCAAACAAAGTACAAGCAACAATGTTTAGTCACATGAAGACTCCATTATGCCAGCTGCATACTTCCTAAAATTTCATTCACCCTGCGGTCAAGAACTGTGAGTTCTGGCTCCCAGTTATGGTGTGCCAGGAACGTCTTTGAAGTCTGAACACTCATGGTGTTTTGTGAGTACTGTTGTCTAAAGCAAAACGTTTCCTAAGTTCTGTCTACTCTGAGAAACTTCAGCCTTTAAATGAGCTAGCTGCATAAAAAATACAGCATTTCTGTGTAATTCTCCATCAGGTGCTATCTCAAAACCATGAAGTACCACAAATTCCCTAAGGGGATGCACAAAATGTCAACTGGAGGTAATCCTGAGGGTTTGTTTTACTCAAGCCAACACTCAACTGTTACCATGGAAATAAAACACAAAAGGAATTGTCCACCCTGGAAAATAAAAACAGCTCGGGCTATGCATTCAAGGTTTTTGTCCCTGCCCCGTCCTCATTTTTCAGATAAAAGGGTGTATGTATGTGTCTGTGTGTGTGATTTTTTTTAAAGTGAGGTAACATTGATTTACAACACCTCACATGATTAAGAGATACAGAATCACAGCTCTTCAGATGTATATTATACGTTATCATACCACACCCACCACCAGGGCACCAACAGTCCTCCACCATAGTCCACTGGGCTCCTCCCCTCTTTGCTCTCCATTCCTCTCTCCCACTGAGAGCTTCATTTTTATAGACAGATTTCTAGAGGTTTTTCTATTTAGTTTTGTCTGATCTTATGTTTTGTTTCTCTATATTCCACATAGGAAAGAAACCATCCTATATTTGTCTCTCCTTTTGACTTATTTCCCTTAGCAAATTCTCTCCAGTATAGTGCATATTTTCACAAATGGCAAGAGTTCATATTTTTTATATCACTGAGTAGTATCTTATAGCATGCACCACATCTTCTTAAACCACTCATCTGTCCTTGGGCACTTAGGGTAGCTATTGTAAACAATGCTGCAATAAACATAGGAGTGCATACATCCTTTTGAATTAGTATCTTTGCATTCAAGGTTTGATATTAAATGTGGGAGATACTCTTCTGTGTGATTTTTTTTGTGAAAATAAAAATATGTCTTAGAAAATATACCTTACTACATAACATATGGTCCACCCCGTGCATAGGCAAATTTTTTAAAGTAATCATGTACATACTTTGAAAAATTAGAGGAATTTGCTTTCTGTAATCCTATTGGCAAACAGCCACAATACCAGGTCATTTGGAAAATCCTAAAAATATGCAGTCATATCAGTAGAATTATAGATCAGACTATTCACATGGACCTAAAGGCACTCAAAAAATTTGAGAAGGCAGAAGAGAGAACTACAAAACAGGTAACAGAGATATCTAATCTCAAGAAAACAAAGAAGGATGACAGAAAGTAAGTCAGTCTCTGCAGGACAACAAGAAGTACACCCACATAATTATAATAATAGTCCCAAAAGAAGAGGAGATTGAGGGTGGACGTGAAGGGGTTTGTAAGGGCAGTTAAAGTGTTTCTTAGACGTTTGAGTCATAATCTGTAACAGATAACTTGTTGAAACTAAACTTCCATTCCTTTCTCTTCCATTTCATTCCATTTTCATGCCAACATAACGTAGTAGCTCACATAGTAGATTAAGGGGTCAGGAGGAGACTCCTTGAGTTTGAATCACAGTTCTGCAACTTAGCAGCTGTGCTACTCTGGCCTGTTACTTAACCTTCCTGAGCTCAGTAGCCTCATCTATGAAACGGGTATACTGTCAGCAAACTATAACCCACAGATCAAATCTAGTCCACTGCCAATTTTTGTAAAGAAAGTTTTATGGTAACTTGGAAATGTTCAATCATTATATATTGTCTATTATATTTTGGAAGATACTGTATAACCCACAAAGTCTAAAATATTTACAATGTGACCCTTTACAGAAAAAAAATTGCTCGTTTCTGACATATAGGGTTATTGTGAAAATTAAATAATTCATGTAAGGTGCTCCATAAATACCATGGACTATTTTTATTTATTAAGAGTAAAAAGTTGTAAAATCACTGTGCTCTCATTTCCTAAAATTCAGAGACACCTCTACTTATGCATCCTCAGGAGCAGACTAACCATGCAGATCAGCAGGCTCACCCCCCTTTTTTGATGGAGGTGGCTGAGGTGGTGTGATGGCAGGACGGGATGTGCAGCTGTCGGTGCAGGGCAGGGAGCCCGGTGAGCCACAGACAGCAGCTGCCACGAGTCATCCATTTCAAGTAACTGATACGCGCAATTCCTTGATGGACGAGCTCTTGGTCACAGGTGTGTGGCACATGCATATTCATCACTGGCCCCATTCCTAACTGTGTAGAGGAGATTGGAAGGAAGGGGGAGGGGGCTGAAATCAAGCTTAGATGATAAACAGAGGAGAGCCCATTTCCATTTTGCCTGGCACTAACTGCTTTCCTAAGATGTATTCTGCTTGCCCAGCATAGAAATAAGGAAAATGTATGTAGTCTTGTACATAAAAATTTAATGTCAGAGCTTTTAATGTAATAAAGTCTGGGCTAACAAATCAAAAATACTACAATGGATCTAGAGCTGGAAATTTATCCTAGAACTGGAACTGCTGGCCCCATATTGGTGTATTTGTGAATAAACATTGGTCAACATGAAATATGACAATAGCTCCCACCATAAATCTTTCAAACAAACTTCATAGAACTGTCCTTGAAGGCAAATATTTAAAAGAACTACAGAGTTTACACTAAGAGAGTGATTTTCAGAAATAAACCGCTGTCTATTGTGTGCTCATGTCTGGGGACTTGGACATTTCACTCCATCAGTTTGCACCTCACTGCCTTTCATGGAAAAGGGATGCAGCAAGAACCTGCAAAATTAAAACAGCCATGACTCCAAATTATTTCCTGCTGGATGCTGGTGGGTTTTCATTAGTCTCTCCTGACAGGTTCATAAATAAACTCAAGTTCATAGCAAGAGAAAAACAGAGAGAAAAACATAAGAGAAAAACTAAGAGAAAACAACAAATTGGCAAGAGGAATTAATGAATCACACACAAAGTCAGAGTTAAAAAGTCCTTGGCACTCATCTCAAGAGCATTCCTACCAAATCATCTCACTTGTATTTAAAACAACTGGGCACTTCTTTGGATGTCACAATCGTTAAAAACCATACATATGACATTAACAGTTAAGGTCACTGCCCTGGAGGAGCTTACCACTGAAGACAGGCAAAGCTATTATTGGTTGAAATGAAAGAAGAGACATTCACAAGTGGACACACATCATTAAAGACCAACTAAATTGGCTTCAGAATTTCCAGTTCATTCAAAATAATAGTTACATTGATTTAAATCACCTGGCTATCCTGCTTCTTGAAAAAGACAGTGGGTGCTGTTGCCTGATTACAGTTAGTTGGAAATTCTCGATATCACACTGAGGTTGTCTGGCTATTGATGCAACCCTCTGCTTTGCTCCACATATGGAAATACGAGCAACTACACCAGTTCTCAAGTTAAAAGCCACCTTCTGATTGGCGAGAAACAGCAAAGACACCTGCAGAGAGACGTCAACTGAACATGCTCCCTGAAGTTCCTAAGTGATAACAATTTACACTCAAAGGCAGCCAAGTTGAAGTCAACTTGATTTCAACCAAAAAAAAATCATCAACTGATTAAACTACTGACTTCATACACTTCTAGCTAACGAAACTAATACTCTCCCTACCACTTCTAGTATAGCTGTGGTTGGTTTCATTCAAAATATAGACAGTTTCTAAGTAATTGAGTCTTTTCAGCTATAATTGTTCTATGTTTGATCATCAAACTTTATTCTTCCTATAGATAAAAGTTTGTAATCTTTTACCAACCTCTCATTTTTTCCACCCTCTGAAAGTGGTAATGATTTTTTTCACTCTTTGTTTCTACAAGTTTGTTTGTTTTTAGATTTTACATGTAAGTGGTTTCATGCAGTATTTCTGTCTTTCTCAGTCTGGTTTATTTCCTTTAGCACAATGCCCTCAAAGTTCACGTGCACTGTCACAAGTGGCAGGATTTCCCTCGTGGGAAATGTCATCCTCGTGGTTGAATAATATCCCATTGTGTAAAGATCACATCTTCCTTATACATTCATGTGTTGGTGACCAGTTAGATTGTTTCCATGTCTTGCCTGCTCTGACTAATGCTGGGAAGATCAAGGCAATCCAGGTATCTCTTTGATAGTCTACTTTCATTTCTTTTGGTTATATACCTAGAAGTGGGGTTGCAGGATCACATGGTAGTTCTTTTTTTTTTTTAAAGATTTATTTATTTATGCATACAGAGGTGTGGGGTGGGTGAGAGGATTCACCACAGAGAGCAGGGAGCAGAACAGGCAGATCAACAGAAGTACACTGCTGAGGGGAGCAGCAGGCACAGCAGGAGAGGTCTGCCACACTATGCGGGTCCCCCCCCCCACCCGCAGCAGGGCTCGAACTCGTGCTGCAGTGGCTGTAGTCTGCTCCATAGTGCGCCGCCCAACCCACCGCGCCACCAGAGAGGCCCCACATGGTAGTTCTTAATATTTGCAGGGGCCCCCATTCTATTTTCTACAGTGGCTGTGTCTCTTTAAGTACCTATCTCTTCTCTAAGGAGCAAAGGAACAGAAAAAAATACAAACATCCGTACACCTCACTATATGTATTTTTCTTTAAGTCAAACCTTTAAGTGTATGCAGTGTGTAAGCTGAATGAATTTAATATATTAAAATGATTTTTGCTTTATTGGTTTATGGGGTTCCTAGTTAGTCATGGTTGGCCCCCCAAAAATACTGCTGCCCTCTTGAAAAATATGAATAGGATATGGTTTGCAATAAAAACAATGAGATTTCAAAAGATTATTACTAACATTGCACACAACTGGGGAAAGTGTGTGCTGAAATTATATCTTCATTATATAATATTAACTCAACTAACTTTCACATATATTCTCATTTGTTGAACGTTGAGAATAGTCTATTTTTGAAAACTGTCCCACCATACAGCATCAATAATCTTTCAGACTGTAGCCACAACCACCTTATTTATTCTAAATCAACTAGATACAGTTATTACTAAGGATGAATGATAGATACATGTCTGAGGCAATTTGGTTACAAATTTAATTACACATTTCATGCATTTTTTTATTCTAGATCTTGATCAAACATGGCACACCTGCCTTTACCCCACTCACTATAACCTACTAACTAGTTGTAAAAGGCCATGTAGTAACTCAACTCACACCTTGGAATATAAAAAACAACAGATCAGACAACTTAATGTCCAACCAAAAGGGGAAGAAAATTCCATTTTTTAAAGGTCCAGCCTGACTATTTCCTATCTATTCCACACCAGCTTTTTCACTTTTCATTTTAGTCCTATGAGCCTCAATTCTAAGTTCTTCTAATTCAGATGATGGAAAGCAATCTCAGAAAGCACTTAACTGAATCAGTGTGCAGCCACCCAAAGACCTCCTGAGAGAAATGACAAGCAATGACTTCAGACACTGAAGGACAGGAAAGTCTCATGCAAATCCTGAATCATCTGCCACAAGCAAAGGTAGAAAATTATAGAGGAACTCTTTGGGGTCACGAAGGTATCATTAGGACTCTGAAACAGCAATTTTTTTAAAAAATGGTACCCCTCTGGATTGAATTATTTCCCCTGTCTGCTCAAGTGCCTAATTTAAAGCCAACAAGAAAATTACAATCATACAGAATCCAGGCATGAAATTATGACTACTTGATTTACCATGGTCTAGACGTCTGTCTTCAAACCAGGACTGAGGACAAAATTCACCAATTTTCTTCAATAAAAGATCTACTTGAGGGCCCGCCCTGGTGGCGCAGTGGGTTGAGCAACGCATTATGAGGCAAACCGCAGTCTCTGCAGCGCAAGTTCGATCCCTGCCTCCGGCCAGGGAGGGGACCCACATGGCGTAGCAGACCTCTCCTGCCTCGCCCACTGCTCCCCTCAGCGGTGTGTTTCTGTCAATCTGCCTGTTCTGAGTCCTGTTCTGTCTGGTGGATTCTCTCACCACCCCTACACCTCTGGCCTGTACCCCAGTGCTTGTATGCATAAATAAATAAATCTAAAAAAAAAAATCTACTTGACATTTTGCAACATCTTGCATTCAGTCATTCATTCTTATACTCATTCATTCATCAAATATGGGGACTCTCACATATATACCACCATGCATAATGAGAAAAGTAGCTCAGGCTCCTAAAGGCATTGAGCATGAACTAGATTTTCACTGTCATAAGTCTGCAGAAAGCTGACAAATTTCTCTTATGAGCAAGGGCCAAAATGCCTGGGTCATTTGGAAGACTATTTCATCTCCTGCTTTCCTTTATCATGGCATACCAGTCCTACCAATGTTATCTAGAGAAAATATCCAATACTTTCATACAATTGAGGTATTTTTCTTCATTTACCATCTGTCCACCTCTTTATGGGTATTTTTATTTAGTTTTATTTACTTGAGTTTCATTTGGTATCTATTATACTATGTTCTTTCAGTAGACAGAATACCTACTTAGATATCCCTGAAAAGGTATTTCTGGATTAATTTTGACACATTTATAGGCACTTACCCATTGTGCCAAATAAAGAATCCTGCTTACCATGAAAAATCACCTAAATAGGTCTGGTAAGTCCAACTTTTCATATGCCTACCTCTCTTAAGCTGGGGTCATCTGTACATAAAGGAGCAAAATAGCCAAAGAGAAGAGATGATCACAAGACAAAGAATTTGTTATGCTGAAATAATTTTAGCTTTGACCCACAGTAAATTCTTCTCAATACATTTCTTTTCAATGGAAATGTAATTATGGTATCTCTTTTTTGCAGGGTCATTTCTGAGTTTTCTATTTTATGATGTCAGGATACTTTAATGACCTAAAGTGCCACAATAAACTCCTTTTAAAATATTTAATATTGGATGCTATGAAATGAAGACTATTCTCCATAAATTGAATAATCTTATTTTTCCCCTCCCTTTCTTTGAGATTTTAAGTTTCTACCTTTCTAGTACTCTGTTCTTGATTCTTTCCCTATTATTTAAAATTTCTCACTTCTTCCCTAGGACACTTTTCCAGGATGTCACAACTCTCATTATCCACCTGAGCCTTCCCTCCACCTGAGTCCTTTGCACTCTGCTCTTTCAATTCCAGTCCCAGCAAATGACTCTGACCATGAACTCATGTGCTCCCCGCTGTTTAATGAATCCCCTCATAGTTCTGGGATAGCAATAAGCCCTTGATATATTTATCTTCCACTATAATTTGGCAAGGCAACTGTTACTAAAGCCATATGCATAGCCATAGAGTTTTCAAAACCCTACCCCAACCATTAAAATACAATTTACCTTGAAATTTGAGAGATATCCAAAGTATACCACAATTTATGTATGACACTTGATATAAGGTAAGTCAACCCTGAAATAGATTTGCTTTTGTTTATGTAATAGTATGAATTATCTCTGATTTTTACTTTTTGGTTTTGTTCATGTTATTGCTATGTCAATGTTATTCTCCTAAAAATATATTTCTTTGAATGTAATAAATGCATGTAAAAAATGGTTTTAACCACCACATTCCTAATGTCAGAGCAAAAGACGATGTCATCAAGTTTTTCAAGTGGTCAACAGACACCAAGGCAAAATTTTTCCAATTGTAGTTTTATAGAATACCAGGAAGCATTTCAAATACCCCAAAATTATTTTTGTATCACTTCTATTTTAGAAACCTTGACTTCACAACCAACATTTTATTATTCTAGTTTTAAACATAGCTAACTTCTCCTTTTCAAATGTTTCAAATCAGATGCTGCCTACCAAACTGAATGCAAACAGCGTATGTATTAAAAACTCCAATAGCAAAGAAAGCAGTAATGGGTCCCACTAGAAGCAATCATTCTTCATAATTACACTCATCCAGGAAAAAATCCTGACTAGTCAATATTTAGGACAGATTTATCTTGTCATAATCAAAGCAATCTGTGGTCAGTGCTGAAGCACCATGAAGAGATTGTATAGGGAAGTTGGCTGGATATCTCTGCATTTATTCGACTAGATAACTGGACAGGAAAGTAGCAGAACAGTCAGAAGAATATTTGCAATGCAATTAGGGGGGACAAGTGCATCTGAATGTATGCCAGAAGCAGGGGCCTCCCCTTAATTTACACAGCCCAAAGTCTTCATGTGACATACAGCATCAAACTGCACTTCCTACAGTTTTAAAACTTTTGTCAGTTAACTAGATGTTTACCGAGTGCCTTGCTCGAGCACCCAACATTTCGGGTATGCCATCCAGCACTACGTACGTTGTTCCAACACCATCTGTCACTTAAGCTTCCACAGATTCAAAAAATTTCAGTTGAAACTAATCTACTCACCACTCAAACTGAAGCTATAATTCAAATTTCGACATGAAGCTTGAATTCCTTTTCAGTGTTCTTCAACTTTGACCCAGCTCCCCCCCCTCCTTCACTGAAAGGGGCCAAGACAACAGCCCAGCAAGTGGGGCAGGCAAAACAGGCCTCCTTTGTTCACTTTTGTCCTTTCAGCTCTCTATTGAGGTGAGGGACTGAAAAGCCGCACAAGGCTTTGGAAGGCAGCAGCGCACCAGCTCACAAGCCATCCTGCCTCAAAAACCAAAAACTCCAGGATGAAACACTTTCGGCAGTCCATTTTTACCTTAAGGCATAATTAGTGCAAGATTAGTACTTTTCCTTTCCCCTTCCCTTGAGAGAGAATCTGTTAATGGTGTTTAACATGAGTTGGCAATGTTTGTCAAAAACGCATGCCGTAAATCATACCACTCAAATGCCAAAGGCATCTAAAAGAGTCATGAAATTAGCTTTAAAGTTGAAATTTAGAGAAAAGATCACTACATACTGAATACATATACTGAATTTTTTGAATGCTCTCAGCCCACTTGAGAAAGATAAATCAAATTCATTGCATATTACATAGTGGAAGGCCTCCTACAGGATTCCCTCAGATTGCCCTGGAAATATATTTTTCTAGTTACAGTGGATTTTGAACCAATTTACCATGCACAACATAAAACTGAAAAGTGTGTAAATTTATATATTCAGAATATTCTCTCTAGTTCTTCCTATCATCTTTAATAATAAAAAATGCTAACAAGGGTCACTGCCTGATACTGTCACTTTAATTCTCATATTAATTAAACAATGTTTTAATATAGGGCAATATGGAAGAAAATCAGAAAACACATAAGACAAAATAAGATTTATTTGCTATTCCTATTTTAAAGCTGAAAATTCATCTGGACAGTGTGTGTATTAGATGAGCAATAGTAGTTGCAGATTCATTTTTTTTTTTTTACCATTAGCATTTCTTATATTCACTAGTTTAATCAGTTGAGAAAAATACTCCACCAGTCTCTTAAAAATTACCTTTTTCTATTTTGAAATTGCAATCTTGTAGTCAGTAAAACAGGTCAATTAATTTGACACCACATCTTTTTGTATTAGCTCAGCTAAGCAATTATAATTGGATAGTGAGGGTTTACGCTGTCATTTTCCAAGATTCAATGGCGGGGAGAAATGCCCAATACAGACCTATAATTTACAACTTCTACATATCTCTAAACATTCAGCACAGGATATTCCTATCTATTCCCAGATAGAAGGTGAATTTGCTTATGTTCTGGGTTAAGATAACAATGTCTTCTTTTTTCCAGTGAAATACAAGCATATGATTCTTCATAGCAAAATCACAACACAAGTGACACACAAACATACATGCTCTAATGCAATATTTTAAAAATTAACATGAAAACATATCTCCAATGCCAACTAATCCTGGACTACAAAGGACACATATACTCTACAGCATCTATTCATCTTTTACACAAAGTATACAGTCAACTAATACTTTTTAGAAACCACACATAACCCTGTTAATAAAAATTAAGCCAAGAAGTTGGAAATTATTGTGAATGACTTACTTATAATACAGAGTACATTAATTTATAACTAGCCACTGTTACAGCTATGACTACACCCATTAGGATGACTGTTATTAAGAAAACAGAAAGTGTTGGTAAAGACGTGGAGAAATTGAAACCTTTGTGCATTCTTGGTAAGAATTTTAAATGGTACCACTGCTACGGAAAATAGAGCAGTTCCCCCCAAATTATAAATGGAATGACCATATGATCCAGCAATCCCACTCCCGTGTATATACCCAAAAGAACTGAAAGCAGTCACTCAAAAAGATATTTGTAGCCTGTGTTCACAGCAGCATCATTTACAACAGCCAAAGTCAAAAACAGCCCAGTTGCCCACTGGATAGATGGAGTTTTTTAATGTGACATGTACAACGGATTATTATTCATCTTTAAAAAGAAGGCAATTCTGACACACAGGTGAGCCTTGAAGACATTATGCTAAGTGAAGTAAGATAGTCACATGACAGACACTGCATGAATCTACTCATGAGGTACATAGGTATTCAACTTCATAGAAAGAAGCATGATGTCAGAGGCTGGGAGAGTGGGGAGTTAGTGTTTATTAGTCATAAAGGTTCAGTTTGGGAATATGAGAAATGTTCTGGAGATGAATGGCAATAATGGCTACATAACAATGTTAAGTATTTAATAACACCCAACTATATGGTTAAAATGGCAAATTTTACATTCTCTGTATTTTATTATATAAAACTAACTTAGCAACAATGTCACATTTTTCATAATAATACTGCATTGATACCCTTATTTAAAGGCAATCTAATATTGAAAAAGTTATAGCGCTGACACTACAGGCAGAACCAGTCTCATATTTTTCTCAGGGAGCCCTCTCTTCCACATTTTGAGAGGAAAAATGAGCATTCATCATTTCATTTTGGCACATTTTTCTATTCTTAGAAACTTCAACATCTGATGCCAAAAAAAAAAAAAACTTTAAAAGGAAAGGGCTTTTCATTTTATGGGTTAAATGAAATAAGCCAATGGAGTCCTATCTCTAGCATCCTTAAAATCTATCAGATCCCTAGCACTGCCTCTGTCCTCACTTGGCAGAATGGTTCAGGTGGGAAAGCATGAAACAGGAAAGGTAAAGGACATGTAAATGTATTTGGTAATTTTTAATCATTTTCATACCACATCTTCTTCACCAGTCAGCAGTTGAAAGCTGACCTAATGCAGTCTTTGGATGCAAGCATACAAAACTTTGTAGAGAATACTTTAGAAGCTCTATAGTCTATTGGTTGCTGTTCTTCACACATGGAAATTGTTCCTTGGACTCAGTATGAGACTCTAAAGGCTGTCAGTGGAAGAAATCAGGACTGCTATGGTCTGAATTGTGTTATCCCCATCCCACACCCCAAATTCATATGTTGAAGTCTTTACTCTCAATGTAACTCTATTCAGAGATAGAGGTTTTTAGGAGGTAATTCAGGTTAAACAAGGTAATCAGGGTGAGGTCACAATCTGATAGGATCAGTGGCCTTATAAGAAGAGGAAGATAGGGACCTATCTCTACACACACATGCACAGAATAAAGGATGTATGTGAGCACAGAGGGAGAAGATGGTGTCCACAGGCCCAGAGGAGAGCTGTCACCAAAACCCCACTATACTGGCACCCTGAGCTGGAACTTCCAGACACCAGAAGTGCAAGAAAATAAATAAAACTCACCCAATTCTATGGCATTTTATTATGGCAACCTGAACTGACTAAGATAAAGAACTGACTTCTTGGTGAGACTATCAGGAAAAATGCATGGGTATCTCAGGGGTGACCATGGGGGCAAGTAGTGACTGGTAGGAGCCACAAGAGGGCTTTCTCAGATGTTCACAACACCCTGACCCTTAATTCAAGCACTAGTTAGAGATGTGTTCAGTTTGTGCATGTTCATCAAGCTGTATGTTTATGATATGTGGAAAAAAGAATCTGAGTACAGAAGCACATTGCCAGAGATGATAAAATGCTCATTCCCAGGGGAGAGGAACTGTTTCTCCCACCGGTAAGAACTGTTTTACTCATCACTATGGCCAATGCCTAGAAAAGGAGGCCATATACTCAGTAAAGACCAAAAAATGAATGAATGACTCAGAGTACATCTTTTCCAGAAAAGCTTCTCCTGTGGTTCCATTAAGTAACTCCTTTGTACATACTCAACATAATATCTGCATTTTCCATTTATATTCAACTGGTTACACAAAGGTTACACAACCCATATAAAAAAGCATTATTTGAAATGATTCTTAGGATAATTTTCTACAACCTAGATATATACATTTTAAGTACTCACTCTTCTGAGGCACACACACCTGATTATCATTGCCATTATCAAATAGACCTCATAGGAAGTACCATTTCCAAAGATGACTTGCTTTTCATTTAGTGTTACTGTCACTGCCTCAATAGCAAAAATGATGTGGAATAAAAGCATGACCTGCAGCCTGAAAACCTCACCCTTACCATGCTGTCAAGGGCTGAGTCCCACTCTACTTATTTTGAAACCCAAAGTTTAAAAGACATAGTATTTTCTTACTGATCTAAAACTCCTGGATTACATGTAATGCTTAGCAACTTTCCTGTAATAAAATAGGAAGCAGGTTGAAAGAAGACCATGAGTCAGTAGGACTAGGAAAGCAATATGAATCCACTTTTCCAATTAGCCAGTTAATTATAATCAATCTAAAAGCAATTCCAAGAATAGCTTTACTTCAAATTTTTGTTCCTATTAGTTAACATGGGGCATCTCTTCCTTTGTAAATATACCACACCTTATTTATTAAAATATCAAATGCTTTCCTCAGATCTTATACTAGTGTCCTATTCAAACTGAATATCCAATTTTGAGTAAATCTTCTGCAGTCAAAAGAGTCTACAAAGGATATTCAGAGCTGGGAGCTGGAACAGAAGCATTTGCCAAATGTAGACGTTTGCCTTTTCTTTAAAAAAAAAAAAAGGGTTTTCAAAAATTGTGATGTGCCAGGAAGCTCTTGGCTCTTGGACTTTCTATAATTGCAGGGGGTTGTGGCACTAGGAACAGTCCAGTCAATAACTGGTTAGATTGTGGGTTAACAGCTGCCACGACCTTAAAAGCTAACAAGAATAAGGAACTAAGGGACGTGTAAAGAAATTCATGGGCAATACAGGATAATAAAAGGCTATTCCACAACACAATTCGCTGAATTACAATATTGCCTGTGAGATTTGCAGGGGTCAGAATTAAATGTGCTTATAACACGTCCCTGATTTTGAACAGTCGGCCATTTGGGGCATCCCATACCATACCTCCCAAACCCATACTAATGATAGGTCCCCCCAAAAGTCACATTCTCCAAATCATAGGTGGTAAAGTATAAGGACAAAAGCTAACCTTCGTTCACTACTTAGCTATGTACCTTGGAAAAGTCACCTGACCTCTTTAAGTCTCCCTCTCTTAATGTTTTTCAAAATTATTAAGTAACACAGGTACACAACATCATACAGGTTTCAGGTGTACAACGTTATACCCTAATTTTTTAAAATGGGGTTGGAATCAATGTTTAATGAGATGACATGTGTACCACACACAACGCCCAACATATCTGAAGCCTTCTCCCCCTACCCCCCAAAAAATGTTGACTAACGTCAGTATTACAGTAGCAATTACTTGTCAACATACACTTCAGTACTGTTGGAAGATCTCTTCATTCGGAACTATGATTGCAGTATCACAGAGCATGGTTAGCATAATAAGTCCCAGCCAGAGGTAGGTTTGTATTCAGTGGCTACCGCGTTCCTTCCCCGGACAGCCCGAGGAGACACTCCTGATGCAGAAAGAATGCCTTCAGCCCCACCTCACTCGCCCCATCTCTCACAAGAGCCTGGTGCAAGGAAGATCCAGCCCCTCGGACCCGCATCTCCTCGCGTTAACCTCGCGGGATCGGAAAGGAAAATAACGTTTTCCTCTTAGAGCCGACCTCTCCGCGCCGGATGTAGCTTCAGGCTAGGCTGCTGGTAGGGGGACAGAAGATGCTGCCGCCTGCAGCGAGCCAGGCAGAGGCGACGGGAGGGAGGGGGCGCTGCTTGCTCCCCAAGACCCCAGACTCAGGGAGTCCTCCACCCGCACTTGCCGGCCGGGGCACACCGCTCTGGGAGAAATAAGGACTCCCAGGCTCACCCCGCCGTGGCACCCAGTCCCTCTCCGCTGAGCCGGTGAACGGCGGGGATGGCTCGCTGCGGCGCCCACCAGCGCGGCGCGGAGGCGGGGGGGGGGGCGGCGCGCGGTGCAGACGGCGCTTGCCCTACACGGATGCTCCGGCGCCCGCAGGCTCTCCGTACCCAACACAGCCTCCCCCCCGCGCACACACACACCCCCCACCCCCGGCGAAGCTGGGACGAGATCCCACCGCTGGAAGCCTGGGCGGGGAAGGGGTTCTTCGGAGTCAGCCCCAAGCCACCACTAGCCCCAGCCCCAGGCAGTTGGGCGGGGCGCCGGGACCCCCGGACCCGCACCTGTGGGGCCAACAAAGCCCCGAGCAAGCCTCGGGCGTCTCTCCCACACGAGAGGCGTGGCTTCCCCTCCGAGTCCCCGACTTCTCTCTCTCCGGGGCGGCGGGAGTGGAGGTCGGTGTCGCCGCTGAACTCCGCGATCCGCGCAGGTGTGAGCACATCCGAACAAAGCCCACGCCCAGATGTGTCCGCGGAGACCGCAACGCGCACACGCCCGGCCGCGCCGGCCGAGCACCTGCGCCCCTCGCCCCGCCGGCACCGTGCGTGACACCCCGCACCCTCGGTGTCCCCGCCCGAGAAGCCGCGGCGCGGGGCCCAGCCGCCTCCCCCTGGCCAACTTCCCACTGAGAGCGCTCGGGGAAGGGCTTCCCGGAAAGCGTGGGGCGCGGACGCAGAAGTTAGCCGCCGACCCGAGCAGGTGACGGGTGCCCTCCGCGGCAGCCGGGGGCCGCCGGGCTCCAGCTGTGCCCTCGCCCGGGGAACCCGGGAACCAGGGGGACGCGGCTGCAGGCAGCGGGGTTAGCCCTGCCGCGGGGAGAGCGGGCGCGGCGCTACCGGGCGGGAGAGCGCTCGGCCGAACCCCGGCGTCCCGGTGACAACACCGCGGCCCCCTCCTCGCGCCAGTCGTCGGCCCCCGAGTGGGAGCGGGTGTCGCCGCCAGACGCGCTACTCACGTTCTCGGGCAGCGCCCGCCACTCGGCCCCGGCGCGGTGGCTCAGGACCCTGGAAAGCCGACGTCGTGCGTTCCTGACGGAGCTGTCGTCTCTGTCAGCCCGGCCCGGCGGCCCCTGCGCTGTCCCCTACGCCCGCGCGTCTGAGGCTTCGACTGCGGCGCGCGTCCGCCCGCGACCCAGGCGAAGAGGCTGGCCCCGCGCCCGCGCGCCCCCGCTGCTCCCGCTCCCGCCCTCGCCGCTCCCCTCCCGCGTCCGACTCTTCCTCCCGGCGGCTCTTTCCCTCCTCCCCCGCCCCCACGGCCCCTCCCCGCACCCCTCCCCGCCGTCCCCCGCCCCTTCCCCTCCAGCCGGCCCCTCCCGCCCCGCTGCGGAGGCGGCAGCGAATGGGCTGCGGCCGCCAGCGCCCCGGGGACTTGGTGGCCCCCTCACCTGGCGGCCGCCACCGTCAAGCTCCGTCCTCCCGCGACCGCGGGCGGTGGGGGCGGTGAGGGCTCGGCACGAGGGTGGCCGAGGTTTGGCCATAAAAGACGTTCCAGAAAACGAGTGGTTTTGAAATGGCACGCTCATGGTTTAGGTGTCTGTGGGAGGTCTGTGGTCTCATTTCTTTGAAACTCAGCAGTTGGGATGGTTGAAATTGGTCGTAGGTTTTTGGTTTTGCTGGTTTTTCAATCGTTCTTTCCAAACAGCGGCCAAAAGGGAGCATCCAGTGTAAGGGGGATGCTGTTTACTCGCTGTAGGAATTGGGTCTTCTAGTCCCTGAGAACAGGATTAGTCCAGACTTTCTTGTTTTCAGATTTGGGTGCCTTCATAATCATTATTTCCGCTGAAAAAGAGAATAAGGAGTTCTCTAAATGGGTAGTAGTTTAGCAAAAGCACTGCCGGCAGCATGGCTCAGCCTCTGGAGCCCCCTCCACTGAATCCTGGATAGTGTCCAAGATCCTTAACCTGGAGTCAGGGTCCTCAATAAAACGCTGAGGCCAGTGGTCTTCCCAACCTGGGTAATACCCTTTGGCAGGTATCACCCAATTTGACCATTTGCAACAGGCTCCAGCTATCATTTCGCTGGTGGCTTGTTGCCTTCAGTCCTCCATTTTAAGAAAACATTTATGGCACCCCCACCCCCCTCACCCCCCAAGGTCTAGGACCCCATGCTAGGGCAGGGATTCTGCAATAAGAAAGGCACCCGTCAACCTTCAAGACCTCCAAAACTCTTCTGTCTGCTTTCATTTTGGACTTGTGACTTCAACCCACAGCACCTGGAACGTGAATGTGGTTTTCTTCCTCCTGCTTTCAGCCCCTTCCTCCTGCACTGCCAAATGTGCTCCAGCCACAGAAAACCTCCTGTTCTGAAACAGTGCTAAGATCGGATACTGGGTCTCTGCACTGGCCATTTTCTCGGGCCTATTAGTCGTCTGACTCTGGGCCTGACCACTTGGGTACATCCCACCTCTCAATTGTCCAAATTTCTCTTTGAGTATCTTCTCCTTAAAAAAAAAAAAAAAAAACCCTTCACAATCTTGTCCTAATTTATCTCTCCATTCTCCAAACAAAAGTAATTTTCATAACTAATCTTCCATGGGTGAAATTCCTCCTATCTAGAACATTCCATCATCTCTTCCTTTTACTGCCTGTCTAGAACATTCTGCCTTCTCTTCCTTTTACATCTGGCTAACTCTTGTTCATCTGTCAGTCTTGCTCAGTCGTTACCTCTGTGAACTCCTGAGTCCCTGTATGTTTTGTTGCAGTAGTGCTCATCACATGTTAATTATGCTCGCATGTCTGACTCCATAAAATTTCACTTCTTTGAAGACAATTTGTCATACTTATTTTTGTGTGCCCTCCTTTCTCACCAACACAGACAACCGTAATAATAACTCACTGCTTGTCAACCCCACACATAAAGGACTTCAGACCCCTTCACTGCCCTCCTTATTCAGGTGTAGGGTTAGAGAAATCAGGTCTTTCCACCCTCCCGCCACTGTGATGATGGACAGCTGCGGTGCTGCGAGCATTCCAGGCATGCGCAAGTGGGCGCACCTGAGTTTGACGTGGACTCAAATGGGCGGTGTCATGAGGACGCCAGGACCAACAGTACCAACGTGAGCAGAGTCAACCAGCAGCAGTAGCAAAGCAGCCAAGAGGATGAGATGCGCCGGGACCGGGAGGCCTGCCAGTCATGTACCTGGCCACCTCTGCCTGCCATGTACCTGCCCACCTTTGACAATAAAAAGCCACTGAGGGCTCCAAGACCCCTTCCTTGACCCGTCTGCCCAGAACCATCCCGAACCTTGCTCCTGTGTCCCTTTCCTGGCCGCTACACCAGGTAACTGCAGTATCTGCTGACAGTCCCGGGGTCACCCTACATGTCCCCTGTGCTGGGAACACGGATTCCATCATCCCAGGCACTGTGAGTTTGATTTCCTGTCCACATTCTTTTCCAGAGCACCCAAACCTGTAGGAAAATGGCACTCTGCTCCCTTCAGAGGCACCCCTCCTTGTATGCCCCATGTGAAGCAATCTCACAAAGACTCTCCTTAAGTCCATTGTCTGCTTGGAAATGTTCTTTTCTCCTCTTCAGACCCCAGTCCTAGAAAATGAGAAGTTAGGTAGGAGTAGGCACTGTGTGGGCCTGGTGAGGTCCAAATCAGTTCTACTGTCTTGGAGACAACTTAGAACACAGAGCCGCCTGGGAGATTATTGAAAGAAAGCGTATGTGAAGGAATTGTGAGCAAGAAACAGCTCGCTAGGTAGTGTTCCTTACCTCTGCAGGTAGAATAGAAATTTTATTATACAGGTATTGTAAGGGTCAATTTAAAGCACTGCACTGTGTCTAGGATATAATAGCACATTCTAGTTTTAAAAGCAATTATTTGATGTTTGCCAAGTAAATACATGCTTGAATAAAAACAACAAAGAAGAGGGGGAAGAGTTTGGGGGGGGGGAATGGGGACCACAGGGACAGCATCAGAATTGAAAATGAAATCATTTTGATACTGTATATACTTGAGTCCTATAAAATTATATTGTTTTTAATTTCCAGCTTATTACTTTACCTATATTGCACCCTGTCTCCTGAGAGCTTGAGAGATAGGGAAAGCCAAACAACTAATGCTTGAGCTGAAATAAGGGAGTATGAGGGGAAAGAGCAAAGATCTGAAATAGGATTAGAAGGCTGCCTGATGGGCAAAGTGCTATCTAGTTGATTTACCTGGTGATACATGGGTGTTCTAATTTGGCTGTGTACTAGCAATGATAGGTCCCACTCGCACTAACCACTGCCCGTTCCCAACGCTAGGCATTACTTCTCCTTATCCCAAGCTTTACTCCATTCTCAAACCCAGGTGATGCTAAGAATAACAAGTCTCTTGTCCCCAACACTTGGTAATAACAGAATTTTCCCTGTACCTCACATTGTTATAAGCATTTTACATTTATTAACTAATTTAATACCACAGCAGTCCCGTGCAGTGTATACTATAGTATCAACCCCATTTTAGAAAGTGAGGGAAGATAACTGAAGTAATTTGCAAAGGTCCTATAGCTAATGCAGAGCTGGGATTCAAGCCTGGGCATTCTGACTCTAGAATCCATAGCTCTAACCACTGTACTACGCTGCCTCTCAGTGACACTGATATAAACCTCTCTTGACAAGGTGTGTCAAACAAATTTGTCATACAAGTATAGCATGCTTTTTTAGTTTGCTATATTAAAAAGTACATTAAACGTTCAATTGTTTGTTTGGTAGACGCATCAGAATGTCACTGCATGAAAGCAGCTGCTTTGGAAAGCCAGGGAACTCCCCCAGCCCCAACACACACACACACACACACACACACACAAGTACCTACAGTGAACGTGGTTGTAAGCCTTTCACCTCTCCTTTTGTAGTCCTCTCTCTCAGAATTCTCCCACTCCTCTTTTCTACTTTTTTTCTTCCCTCACCTATATTTCTAGTTTTCTTCATCCATGCTTCAGGCTTCCCAGATGAGGTGGTAAAATCAGCCCCTATCCTAAAACCATTAAGTTAACCAAACCCTAAATGAGTCCACACTAATACCACATTACATGTCCATGAACAAGTGATTTCCTCTCTGTCTGTTTCAACACTGTAAAATGAAAGGCATGGAATAGGTAAGAATGAAAGTCCTTTTTCAGCAATATTCTCTATTTGTATAACAAGGTAGTTTGCTCCAAGAATGGCTTATACCAGTGTCATCATTGTCTTAAAGTACTGTTGTATAGCTGGACAACATTAGGTTTCTGAGAAATGTGAATTTAGAAAATCTTAAAGCGCTTCCACTTGAAAGGGCATTATAATAATAGTCAAAAAGCATAGTTGTAGGGTGGCCAGCTTCTAAGATGGCTTCCAGGGAGCCCCTCCTCCTGGTATTCATGCCTCTGTGTAACCCCCACCCCTTGGGGTAGTGATTCACTTCCACTGAGCATAATATGGCAGAAGTAGCAGTATGTCACAATGCTAGGTTACCAAAAAAGACTCTGGCTTCTGCCTTGTCATCTTTCTCTTCAGCTTGTTCAGAGGAAAGCTAGCTGCCACGTTGTATGATGACCTTTGGCAGGGACCAAGGGAGGTCTCTGGTCAATAACCTGTGAGGAACTGAGGCCCTCAGTGCTCCAGCTCATGAGCAGCAGCATCCCAGCTAGGCCAGGCCCACACAGCTCTGTAGCGGATGCCTGTCTCCAGCCTGTGCTAATTCCGTGATTGCTGCCTGGTGATAGCCTCTGAACAGAGGATATGGCTCATCTATGCCTGGTTTACCAGCCCACAGGATTGCAAGGTAATAAATGTTTCTACATTTAAACTGCTAAATTCATCACTGTTAGTTGTTTAAGAGCATTTTGGAACTCTGAATTTGCACGTGACCACACAAATCATTTCTATTTTCTCGGTAGGAAAGTGGCATGGTAGCTCTCCCATAAAAGGCAGATATGGTCCTGGGTAAAGAAGCAGTTTTGACCTTAGTATGAAGTTAACCTCAGCAGCTCCCCATTCTGTACTCCAGAGTCACTCTCAGCTTCTACAGCACACCTGGGCGTGCCTGTCTTCTGTGCCTCTCTATGCTCCTTTCTCCTCTTGAATGCCAGCCAGTCTTAGCTGCCACACCTCTCGAAGCTTCATAGTGGGTGATTATTACCCACTATAGATAATTATAGGATTTCAGTTTTAGATAATATATAAATAATAGAATGTGCCATTTCATACATGGCTTGACCAGTGAGCAGTGGAAAGTTTCCACAAATACAAAACACCGATTGCTATCTCGTGCCTCTCCTCGCCATCTGCCATACAACCACAGAATCCTGTGTGCCTGTCTGGTGCCACTTGGGCACATGTCAAACGGAAACCGGAAATTTGCAACCCATTCCTTGCCTGGTGCTTAGCAACACAGTATCCCTACACCAAAAAGAATGTAAGCTCAAACAACTGAGGAAAGTGTGACCTTCCTGGTTGCCATATGTGGATTTCTTCCCTGAAAGATTGTGAGTCACTAAGATCTTCTTGGCTCAACCCACCCCCATGCTTAGGGAACCAAATTAGAAAGAGGAGCAACGTTTAAGTGATTATAAGTATTTTCCTGGGAGCCAGCTCCTCCATCTGTTCCTACAGTTTCTATGTATAAGAACGTGCAAAGTTTCTGCAGAATGGATTTCAGGCTCAACAAGGTTAGTGTGCAGTCGGTCACTGCAGGCAGGGTCCTCAGGGACCACGATCTCTCCCTCTGGAAAACAGATGCTGAGAAATACTCTTGTTTGTGCCTTTCCTTTTTGGCTTAAAAGGGAACAAGATGACAGGTATGATGAAGAAGAATTCACTGTAGAGGAAAGAAAGGAAATGGCTTCAGACAGAATACTCTGGATTTTTTTTAAAAGATTTACATATTTATGCATTCAAGCACTGGGGTACAGGCCAGAGGTGTGTGTGGGGGGTGGGGGGGTGAGAGGATTCACCATAGAGAGCGGGGAGCAAAACAGGCAGATCAATAGAAGTACACTGCTGAGGGGAGCAGCAGGCACAGCAGGAGAGGTCTGCCCGCCATGTGGGTCCCCTCCCTGGGGCAGCAGGGATCTAACTCGTGCTGCAGTGACTGTGGTTTGCTTCATAGTGCGTTGCTTAACCCACTGCACCACCAGGGAGGCCCAGAATACTCTGGATTTAAAATGAATGGTTGATTCAAAGACTATTTGGTGTCTCATTGCATTATTTTTTTTAAGTAGGAAAAAGGATGCTAGGTTAATAGACATCGACAGTTTACTTCATTTTATATTTTTTTAGAATTCAGTTAAAATTTAACTTTAACATCTAGTTTTTTTAAATGGCATATACTCATGGGATACAGCAAGTCCAGCACTTCCCACGGGCCCATGCCATCCCCTCCTCCTTCTAGGTCACACCTGAGACACCAGAATCCCAGAATCCCATCAGGACCTCCAAAGGCTTCCTCCTTACACTCCTGACAAAGGACTGTTCTGTTGGGGCAAAACTGGAGGTCCAAAAAGTGACCAATGCCGTGGACAGAACTTAGGCACACAGGCTGAGTGGTCACTTAAGAATGCTTGAGATCCTTGAACGATCACAACTAAGTCAGGGGTGGCCGGTGGGGGGTGGGGGGGAGGCCAGGGGTCAGAGTCTAAGGGTGCTTTCCTTATTCTAGCACGGGTTGGCATAGGACTCCAAGAATTCTAAACTCAAATGTGAACGTCAAAAGCTTTATGAGGGTATCTTTGTCAAGATAGGAAGACAGAACAAATCTTGTAGTTTTTAAATATTTAAATATGTGATTGAAATACATGTAAACCTTCTACTGTATTTTCCTTATTAGGGAAAATCATAACTGAGTGAGTTGTTTTTTTTCCTATCATCTTGACAATAGCACTTTATTGTTTGTGATGTTGTTCTTTCTCCTGAGAAAACATTAACTTACAACACTCTGTAGGTTTCAGGTAGTGTCTCATTTCAGCAACCTGTCACCATCCACCATCAAGCTATTCCTCCCTTCTCCTCCTCCCCTTAAGGACTACATATGTTGTCCCAGCCAAGGGTTTGCTTTTTCTTGTTGTGTTGGTCTTATTGCTTTTGCTTTTCTTTATATTCCACAATCTTAATTGCCTCAAGATCCATCCATGTCGTTAAAAATGGCAAGATTTCTTTTTTTTAATGAATATATTTTTAATGTAATTGATACACTGATGGTTAAAAAGTACTTTTAGAATAAGGTTACATCTGGATTTAAGTGATCTTATTTTAATTCCACATTTTTAAGTGGAATTAATCTGAATTCTTTTGGGTGGGAGGAGAAGAAAAGCAGAATTGACGCAACAAATTTTCCTGAAATCAACTGTTGATAATAGTTCAGAAAGTGCTTTCTTTTCATTCTCCCCTACCTTGAAAAATATACTATTTTTAAAGATACCTACTTTCAAAGATAAATGTGATTCTGACTTTCAAATGTTTTGATTATCAGTTGGTTGATTGTCCAAAACTGATGTTTTTGTTTCTATTTGGGCTGTTGTCATTTGCCAAGAATTGCACTGAGATAGAAAGAGGTGGCAAAAATCAACTCATTTCATTTCTTGCTTGATTCCACCTGCTAAAATTAGAGGACCTTTAGTAGTTTAACAACTTATGGCACAACATAATGTGAAGATGCCATGCTACAGTTTAAATCAATAACTAAGAAGACTGAAATATAAGGAATATCTTTTAAGCTATATTTTAAGTGAAACTGGTGGAACACAAAATGGTATATACTCTATTGCAAATCTAAAGTGCATGCAAGAGAAAAGTAATATGCAAATGAAAAGTTATATTACAATGACAGAATTATGGTGAATTCATGTAAAGTTTGACAAGACTTAAGTTTCCAATAAAATATTTTTTATTTAAAATCTGTGCTTTCTAATTTTTCTTCTTCCCTTCTCTAGTGTCATCTTTTAGACCAGAGAGTAGTACCTGGCAAGCCTCTGGGCATTGCTTGGCCTTGGCACTGAGATTTGGGAGCTAAGGCAGCTAATGTTTGCACTCTGTAGCATGTCGCATTAATGTGTACTTTGGAGTAAAGAGGCCTCTGCATTCTGGTGATCTTCAAAGATGATCTAGAAATAGAACACACCATAGTCATTCAACCTTACAAGGGAGGCACGCATGGTGAGGCAAAGACTTCGTGCATGTTTAATGAACTCTTAGGGCTTTGGCCCCGGTGAGTCTTTGGGAATGCATGGTATATTGAAATAGATAAACCGAAAGGCAATAATAGAACCCCCAAATTCTGAATAGTTTTACTTTTGCTCTTCCCTGCATGCTTCCATATAAATACATAGTCTGTGTGATATAAAAGGTATTTCTCATTAAAAAGCAATGTTAGGCTCTTTTTTAATTTTTTAAAACATGAAGATAGATTTTTGTCAAGTAAGATGGGTGTTCAGTGTCGCTACTACCATTCTGGATTCAATAACAGTAAGTAAGTCCTTTGTTAATCTAGTCTCATAGGTGAAGAACTGAGCCATGGAAGTGTTGAATAAACTAAAGTTTGTTTTCTTCTAAAGTTACTAAAGAAATTAACAGAAGTAAACATAAATCAGAAATTATATACTTTACATATAATAAAAATACATATTTTATATATAGTAATCACACACACATATACACACACATACTTATATACAGTACACATACAGCATGTACTGGCTCGGGGATGTAGTTCCAAATGAGAGAGGTCCCAATGGGAAAATCACTGATGCACTGCAAAACTTCCCACAGTGACAGCTTAAAATACTAAAAAAACTTTCAGTTGTAAAAGTTCTGCTATTTTAGTGTTTCTCCTCATTCTTAATTTCCTGGCCATATCTGGCATATATTAGGCATTCTAATAAATATTCATTCAGTGAATGAATGAAATGTCAGCAAAGAGAATGCACAGGATTCATCAACTGTGCTGTCTAGGTGTCAGGAGAGAGGGAGTGTATAGTATGAGACACAATGAGGATACTCTTTTAAATAACAAGAATTCAAAACATACTAAGCCCACAGATAACATAAAAATCTTGTATTTGTGATTTTAGGAATATATATTTATGTACTTCAGTAATAATGTGCTTTCCCTTGGTACTTTGTTTTTGACAAATGACATTTCACTTGAGATATAAATGTTAATTTTAAGGATATATATTTATACATTTCAGTAAAAATTAATGTATTTCCCCTCAGCACTTTAATTTCACAGAACACAAAAATAGCTATTATTAATTGAGTGCCCACCAGACTCCAGTCACTTTAACCTACATTACAGTTAGTGCTCTCGCCACTCCGCACCACTGTTCAGGTGAGGAAACTGTCGGGGAGGTTAAGCAACTTGGAGACTCAAGTTTTGCCAAACACCTTCATCTTCACACAAAATCTGTCACCATCTGTGGGCTATAACCAGGAAGGTTAGAGAAATGAAGACATGAAACTGGACCACATTGCAACATTTTCTTTCATTTTGTGTATTTGCAACTAGTATAGACTATTGCTTATTAGGTTGTTTTTCTGACAGTCAGATCTTCAGACTCTTGAGAATAAATTCTGATACACTGTAATCGCAAACAGAGTCAGATTAGTGATGTAAATGGGCACTTAAATATCAATTGGACAACCAAGAATTTTCATTTTAGGAAAATAAAAGCAAATCTTGTAGAAATAGATCTCTCTCGTACAATACAAATCTCTACCATGGTCAAAATCTATTTATTGCATCTAAACCTCACATCCCTGTTATTATTTTGAAAGCAGCAGTAAAAGTCCCAGGCTGGGAATCCAATGACTCAATTCATATTTAACAGGTTGAGGTCATAAGAACCTTTGTGCTTTTCATATATTCCTTGGGTGATAACAATGTTGGCCAAATCCACAGGACATTTGTTAGAGCAAAATGAAATATATTTGAAAGCATCTTGGAAAGTAAATAATGTTTGTGTTGTACACAGAAGTATTACTATATTGCTCACTGAAGATACAGAGCCAGCCCCCCGACGCCATGAATTTACTAAAATAAAATATAATATAGCCTGATAATGATTCAGTCTGACAAAACCAGGAAGACTCCAAGTTAGCAGCAGTGATGAGATATCTACAGGGATATAGTTTCAGATGGTTCAGAAAGTAGAAAAAAGCTCACATTTCAAAGTGGCACCCTTTCTTCTGTGCCTGAAGGGGTTGTACTTAAGTACCTGTCAAAAGATGTGAGCGCTGCAGATGGCATGGCTGGCATTCCCACCTCAGGCACTAGAGGAGAGGAAGTGACAGGTTCTGAAACTTTCGCAATTTTTATGATCTGGAAAGCATCCCACTCACTCCAAGGAAAATGATCCCATCCGTGATTCTACCTATCAGCACAGGAAATGAGTCCCATTTTCAAAGTAAACTGTTTCAAGGAAGTGCTTTTCAAAGCATTTTCGTTTTCCTCACCTTCCCATAATGTTGTAATTCAGATCACTCAAATTAAGACTAACTGAAGAAAAATAATGATCTATGATATATCTAGCAGGATGCTAGAAGTGTCATATTTGTAAAAAAACAAAGGATGAGTTGGAAACACATATATAATTATATAACAGTTGTCACCATTATTTCAATTTTTTTTGCCTAGAGAATTTTCTTTCATGCTTCACAAAGCACATATAATAATTCTATCCATGTGTTTTAAAATTATAATCATGACTTTTGCAATGTTTTCAAATGACTATAGTGTACACAAGATACTTTTTAAAATACAAGTCTGTAGTTGTGAAAATTACTATAAAGAGAGTTGGAGCTGAGTTCTTATTTTTATTTGAGCTGATTATGCTTGTAATGAACTGATGTAGTTTTGTTTCCACCCACTATTGCAAATACACGAAACACTGTCTGAAGATCAGAACATAGCCATTTACTCATGCTCAAAACATGAGAATGGAATAAGCCTAGATCACAAAATTATACACTACCTAACGCCATCAAAAATTTTGTGGCATAGAAGTCCTTATTAGACTCTATAGACATATCTAAACATTTGCTTTATATACCAAATAAATGTCTAAATTTCACTTATTTGAAGATCAGCATTGGACACTTCACATAATTTAACACAAAAAATAGATGCCTAAAGGCATGTTGAGATGTGTATGGATTAACTGTATCCTGATACCAGACATGTTCAAAAATAGCAGCTGTGATTTAAGATTGTGGATTTAATTATAGAAAAAATGGTGGTTTTAAATGACTCCTAATTCTACTAGTATTATTAACAAAACTTGTGTTTTTAAGATCAAATCTTGAAAGTCAGAGAGAGAGGTGTCTGTTACACTGGTTTTACCTTTTTCAATTTAAGAGATTTTTGATTGAGAATTCTGTGGACTGCTCATGTATGTTACCACAATCACAAAAGCATAAAGAGAGTTACCCTAGAATATTTTTTAGAAATGTAGTCCAGTTGTACAAAGCATAATGTATGACAAGATACTTTTGCAAGGTTGATATGATGAATCTCCAAAATCGTGTATCTTGGCGTAGAAAATTTGGTAACTAAGCTTTCACACCTTTTTAATATTTTTGCATTTGGTCAAGATATGGATTATTTTTAATTGCATTAGCATACTTTTTCCATTACTTTATTTTTAAAAAATATTTTATTTATTTATGCATACAAGAGCTGGGGTACAGGCCAGAGTCACAGGAGGTGAGAGAATTCACCAGAGACAGAGTGGGGAGCAGAACAGGCAGACTGACTGAAACACACTGCTGAGGGGAACAGTGGGCACAGCAGGAGAGGTCTGCCATGCCATGTGGGTCCCCTCCCTGGCCGGTGGCCGGGATCCAACTCGTGCTGCAGTAGCTGCGATTTGCTTCACAGTGCATTGCCTAACCCACTGCGCCACCAGGGAGGCCCCTACATTACTTTAATAGGTAATTAAAATGCTACATCAAATGCCATTTTGGAGCAAGGTGTGTTGGGAACATGATGTAAAATAATTAAAATGATACTCCTTCCTTTCTTCTCAGATAATTGGCCAGACTTTTGAATTGCTATTAATTACTTTGCTTTTTACAAACTTCAGTAGTAGGCATATGCACTATAAGAAAGAGTACTACCAAATAGCAATTGTTAACTTACTAATTTATTCTTTTACAAAATGGGTATTTACCTTGGTGTGACCCTTGAAAACTGCTAAATAATACAAATCAGGTATTTAAATGTGATAGAAATGAATATAAATAAAATTTGAAAGGATAATATAGTATTTATTTTAGATATATATTTTAAAGAAGGATGACTACATATGCATGTTTGTACTAGAATCTACAAGTATCCATTGATAATGAAAAGGCTATTTACTTCTCTCTATAAAAGGAACTGGGGTTTGAATTTAATGGCAGTCAGAAAATGTAATACATAACTTTCTTTTCTATAAAATCAACTTAATGCTAGTATAAAGTGGGGATGATAGTATTTATCTCATGACATTGTTGTTAAGATTAAATTACATGTTAGCTACAACTATTACTAGAACTCCTGACCATTTCAGGCCATGTAAGCTTTTCACATTCAATCAGACTGAAATCTTTAAAATACATCAGGTATGTAGATGCCTGGAGACAAGGAATGAATCTATATTACAGATTTTTACCATGAAGGTAAGTCAACATTACAATTCATACTTTATTTTTAACAAGCTAATTTTCCAAACTAATAATGCATTACCTCATCAGTTGAATAAAGGTTATAATGAACAAAGTAATCAGTGTGATTTCTGAGAGACACATTTATTAAACCCTTGGACCAGCACAGGCACAGTTTAGTCCAGGGACATCTGTACTCTATGAATCTTTTTTGGATTGTGGATCGCCCCTGCCAGGAACAGAACAAACTGTGTTTTAATGTGATCTCCCTCCTTCCTATTTCCTAGTCATGAAAGAGTAACTGCCGTAGATTTGATCCAGAAAAAGTGAGATGATATGAACAGTTCAGTTGTATTTAAACTTGGCTAAAAGGGGAAGAGTTAAGGGCAATTAATGCAAAAGAATTCCTGTTAGGATGAAACTAAAATGGAATTTTAGAAATTTTTATGCATCATAGGTCTGGGTAAAGTATATCCTCAATTTCTTGGAAGACAGTCATTATTTGTTTTCTGTGGATAAGCAGCTCAGTTTCTGAAAGGGAGCAATGTTGGTATTTTGACGGGAGAGTCCTCCATTATGAGGGGCTGTCCAGTGCCCTGTGTACTGCTTAACATTTACCATCTCCAACACTTGGAACACTAAATGCCAGTAGTTCCCCAGACAATCTCCTCTTTCTCCTCCAGATTTTCAAATCATTCCAGAGTGTTGGGTAATACCATTCTTAGTAGAAAACTGCTGTGTTAACTAAGGACAAATGTAATATTATTCATATAACGAGATGTTGGAATAATATCTTCCAAAAAACAACTCTGAGGTCATGAAAATTCCATTTCCCCATTGTATAAACCCAAAATTTACATATTCAATTAAGCAAAGTGGATTTAAGTATGTATTCACCATAGAAATCCACAATGAAGAAATATGAAAATAAGGACAGCATGCTCTCTAATTCCTAAATTCTTAATCTAACAAATGAACTGGGCATCTTACATGGTGTTCTTCTCTAAAATAGTCTATAATGCATATTTGTACTTCACTGGGGCTGAACTCTAATCCAATTCAATACATTTATTCAGAAATAAAATATTATAGGTCAGAATAACATACAATGATGAAATGGATATTCCTCAGCTCCTCAGTAAATGAATACCTGAAGATCTAAAATACTATCTAATTCATAATTCAGGGTCTGACTCTTTCTAAATGAAAAGTATTTCTAGAGATTTAAATTCCTTCAGCCAAAATAGCATGATAGTGTAAATGTGACATTAAATATATACATTCATATTGTACAATTTGAACACTTTAAAATAGGTGCTCACCTCCCAATGATTAAAAAATAACTCAGAACTGTCCTTTCATTCATTACTCTTAAGATCACTATATTATTTTTTTACAATCAGTTTTGCCCCATTACCAAACTTCATGGATTAAAAGGTTAGCTGTGATATTACTAGTTTGATAATTCAGAAGCTGGAAAATCACACTATCACCTGAGTTACAATCATTAATTATATGTATACATTTCTATTGGTTAATAAGTCAGAAATGAATTTTTAATAATTCCATTCATATCTGCATCAAAATGAATAATACTTATAAATGTATATTACAATAGGAGTGCAAGACTTACACATTAAAACTACAAAACACTTGTGGAAAAATTAAAAGATATAAAATAGAAAATCAAATTCACTGTATATGCTTTAAAGGACACCATCAAAAGATTCAATATTGCTTATACGCCAGTTTTCTCAAATTTAACTATACATTCAATACAATCCCGCTCAGAATTTCAGCATGTGTATAAACTGTCAAATTGACTCTAAAGTTTATATTGAAATGCAAAGGAATCAGAAGAGCCAAAATAATTTTGAAAAAGAACAAGTTGGAAGAATCATAGTGTCTGAAGCACAAAGGCAATTCAGTGGTAAGATTTAAGATTTTTTTTTTCATCAAATGATGCTGGGACAACAACTCTACATAAAAAAAAAAAAATTATAATAAATGTTGACCTTTCTTTAAACCATCCACTTGACTCAAAAGAACAAGCTGGTAAACTGACCATCAAAATTAAAATTTGTGTTTTCTATAAAAGACACCCTTAAGAAAATGAAAAGGCAAGCCATCAACTGGAAGAAAATAGTTGCAAATAATCTATCTGACAAGACTTGTATCCAGAATATATAAGTAACTGTAACAATTCAGTAATAGGAAGACAAACCAATTTTTTTAAATTGGTAAAAGACAGGAATGGATATTCATAAGGTACACAAAGAGCTAATTAAGCACATGAAAGGATCCTCAAGGTGAATAGTCAGTAAGGGCAGTAAGGGACTGCAAATTAAAACCACAATGAGGGCTGCCCTGGGTGAAAGGGGTTAAGTCTCAGCATTATGAAACATCTGCAGCCACTGCAGTTAATCCCCAAGCTGGATAAGGAGTTAACCCACATGGCACAGCAGACCTCTCCAGCTTTCCTGCTCCCCTCAGCAGTGTACTTCAGTCTATCTGCCTGCTCTGCTCCCCACTCTTGTCTGGTGAATCCTCTCACCCCTTCCCCCTGCACCTCTAACCTGTACCCCAGGTCTTATATGCATAAATATATAAATCTTTTTTAAAAAATAAATAAAACCACAATGACATGCCATTAAATATACACTAAGAGGGTTAAAAAAGACAAGCAATATCCAGGGCTGGGGAGATGTGGAGAAACTGAACTCACATACACTGTTGAGACTGTAAAATAGTATATACACTTTGAAAAACATTAAACATGTACCTATCATATAACTTCAGCAATTCTACATCCAGATATCTACTCCAAAGAAATGAAAACATAGATTATAGCAGCATTATTCACAGTAGGTAAATACAGAAAACAATTCAAATGCTTATCAGCCTGTAAGTGGATAAATAAAGTATGATACTACCATATAATGGATTCTTACTCAGCAACTAGTGTATGTGTAGCCTGGAAAAATCTCAAAACATGCTAAATGAAAGAAACCTGATGCAAAAAAAATAGATACTGTATGATTTCATTTATACGAAATATCAGAAATGGCAAATCTCTACAGGTAAACAGTAAATCAGTAATTGTCCGGTGCCAGGGACAGGAGCAAAAAATTACAAAGGAGCATGAGAGAACTAGATGATAGATTTGTTCTAAATCTGGATTATGGTAATGATTTTACAACTCTGCAAATTTACTAAAAATTATTGAATTGCGGGGCCTCCCTGGTGGCGCAGTGGGTTAAGCAACACACTATGAAGCAAACCTCTGCCACTGTAACATGATTTCGATCCCTGCCGCAGGCCAGGGAGGGACCCACATGGTGCAGCAGACCTCTCCTGCTGTGCCCGCTGCTCCCCTCAGCGGTGTACTTTCCGTTGATCTGCCTGTTCTGCTCCCCAATCTCTGTGGTGAATCCTCTCACCACCCCCACACCTCTGGCCTGTACCCCAGTGTTTGTATGCATAAATAAATAAATCTTTAAAAAAAATTATTGAATTGCGTTGTTACAATGGAGGTCTTTTTGGCATAGAAATTATACTTCAATAAAGCTGTAAAAAAGACATTTAAGTTAAATAGTTGATGATGGAATATGGGTATAGGATAGAGTCAGTCCTGGAGTAAAGGTGGCAGTGAACAGATATTCGTACAATGAATATGAACACATGAATTTAGCTAATTGGGAGAGAAAAAAGTAAAATCTTAAAATATTTATTACTTCTTCTTTATCACACTGTTAAATTTCTATAGGCTCGGTTTCCTTAGCTGGACAACAGGAATAATAATAGTACCTCCTTCACAGGGATATTACTAGACCTAATGAGATAATAGTTTTCAGTATAATGCTTGGTATATGAGTGCTAGATATTAGTTATTAACAATCAGAAAAGTATTCCAGTTTCCTCTATAAACATGGAGTACTTATAAAGAAATACACCTGTTTCTTTACTTCAATAGTTATGAAATTTCTCTTAATGTAGAAATGAAAAACACAATTTAATCAACTTCACTCGAAGTTACTTTAAGTTGTAATAGAACAAGTTGTAAAAGAACAAAAAAGTTGTAAAAAAAACAAAAAAATTTGTCTTCAGATTTTTCAAGACATATTAAGTCCTCACTTAACACAATCAGTAGATTCTTGGAAAACTGTGACCATAAAGCAAAACAATGTGTAACAACAGCAGGTCCTCAAATAATGTCTTCTAGTTAATTAAAGGTTGGCCAGGATATTTTTATTCCTTCTCTAAGGAAATAATACCCTAATTGAAAGAATGTCCTAATTTCTTTTTTGATGGATAAACATTTTTTAAACGGATAGTTTATTTTTATAAATTATTACAGAATTATAGTTAGATGAAACCTAAGTAGGCCATTTTTCTGTTTTCAAATGTTTTTCTCACAAAAGAACTTAACCTACTTTGAAAGTCTAAAGGAGAACCCATAACTTACTTGGCATGAGTTTTTCTTTTTCAGAAAATTGTTCTTCTGTTCTTTCCTGAAAAGAAACCCTACTCTGCTTTTGGACAAAGGAAAGCACTAGCCCCATATAGGCGCTCAGAGGTGAATTACACCCTTCTTCAGATAACCAGAGTTTCAGGTACAACTGTGGGGGATACTAATTGAAAATTGGGCACCACACAACTGGGTGTACTTTTTGTTGAAGACTGAAAAGAGCTGAAGAAACAAGGGAAGGGAAATGGAAACATACTTAGATACCAAGTAGTTAAGTAGCTTAGGCCAGAGTACATCTGTATAGTACCGTTCAAGAGAAATATAAATGGCCAAAGACAGAAAATTAATTTGGGCTGAAAAATGGGTGAAATGAATCATATTAGGTCAAAAGCAACTTTACAAATAAGGTGTAAGTATATAAATTGCATTAAATATTACTGTACTGTACCCCTGAAATTTGCATTATTACAAAGAATATGCAGAAATATTCTGACTTCCAGATATATTTATCTTACATTTGTTTACAGGTTCTAATTGCACATGAATGTGTGAAATTTGTGGTCTTGAAAGGGTATTTTATAGTATCTTTAGAATCACTGGTAACTTCACATTTCCTTACACTAAAAACTGTAATTTGGATGTTACAAATCTATTTAAAGTCACATAACTAGCACTGCTGCTTGTGAATTATTCAAAACTTTGACTAGGACTATTTCTGGAGCATAGCAGGTAAGGCAAAATTTTTAGCTTTGAACTTTAAGGCTCCTAGTTCAATAATGAGCCCTTCTGTAACAAAAAGGGGAGGCAGTTGGCAGCTGCTGGGGTCGAACACAACTCTAAAGGATCACATCCATCCATAGATTAAGTTGTAAGGTTCTCCTCAATCCACCCCCCTTTCCAGACTGCTTGCTGACCTTTTAATTCCTTCCCTCTCAGAAGATTCCTCTGACAGATACTTTCTCCTGAATGTGTGTCGGGGAGAAGATGTATACAGTATCATTATATTCCCGGCCAGCTCTTTCCCCTCTCCAAGGGAAATGCCTCTAGGGACAGGTCCATTTGAGGTACTATTGTTAAATAAACCTGGGAACCTATCCCTCTGAATCATAACACAGTGTTGTAAATCAATGTTACCTCAATAAAGAATAGTATCTACTTTAAGACCAGAATGAAATTACTGCCAATAAGCCATTCATTACAGAAATAAGAATTTTGAGACACCCAAGAAAGGCTGAGCATCACAACAATTTTTATTCTCTGTATTTTTTATGTAATTGATGAGTTGGAGAATCTACTACATTTATAATTAGACTATATTTTCTCTGCTTCTCTGAAAAGATCAGATATATTACCTTTATAGAACTGAAATTTTATGCTTTTATTTCTTATCTTTTGTACATTTGCAGAATTTACTTTTTCAGGTTGCCAGAAATGAAGAGCAAATGAAGAAAAAAAGAGTTAGCTTTCTTCATTTTACAATGGAAATATGAGATACACAGAAAACAGGTCCTCTGCTTTCTATCAGGTCAGCAACAAGAGGTTAGTTAAGATCCCAGGTCCAGATTTCACCACCTTCCAGACCTCTTAAGAAACATACCTCATTGCCTCCATGAGTCAGTGTTGCAAAGCTTTAGTTTTTATGTACAAATCCTAGGTCACTTACTTTTTTTCCCCTTTTCCTTGCTAATCTAATCATGGTAAGAGTTTACATGGCAAATAGTTAACACAAAAGATGAATTTGGTTGGCATAAAGAATGATTCAGGTTGTTGTAAATGTTATTAGCCTTTGCAAAATCTAGGCAGTTAAAGGAATTAATATGGTAAAAGCAATTTTTTTTTTTTTTTAAAGCATACTGTTGAGGGCCTCCCTGGTGGCACAAGGGATTAATTAAGTCTCAGCACTATGAAGCTATCTGCAGCCACTGCAGCGTGAGTTTGATCCCCGGCCAGGGAGCTAACCTACATGGCACAGCAGACCTCTCTTTCCTCTCTGCTCTCTGCTCGCCTCAGCAGTATGTTTCAGTAGATTAGCCCATTATGCCCCCCACTCTGTCTCTGGTGAATCCTCTCACCACCCCTCCACCTCTGGCCTGCACCCCAGCTCTTGTATGCATAAATAAATAAATCTTAAAAAAAAAAAGCAGGGCCCCCCTGGTGGCGCAGTGGGTTAAGCAATGCACTATGAAGCAAACCACAGTCACTGCAGCACAAGTTCGATCCCTGCCCCTGGCCAGGGAGGGGACCCACATGGCATGGCAGACCTCTACTGCTGTGCCCACTGTTCCCCTCAGCAGTGTGTTTCAGTCAGTCTGCCTGTTCTGCTCCCACTCTGTCTCTGGTGAATCCTCTCACCTCCCTGGACTCTGGCCTGTACCCCAGCTCTTGTATGCATAAATAAATAAATCATAAAAAAAAAAGCATACCATTGACAAATGTACTCAAATGTTACAAAAAGATGAGGAACTACATTATTATAAGCAATAAATAATTTAAAAATGACATTCGCTTAAAACAATAGATTTCAATAGTTTATTTTTGTTAATGATAGGGTATTTTCACAGTAAATTCAAATAACTGTATAACAGCAAATGATAAGCTAGAGCTAGAAAAGTTAACATACAACATTATTTTGAAATTTCTGGAGGAAAATGTGGTTGGAAATTCACCTAGTCTTTTCAATCCAACAGTGCTGAATAAGCAAATTTTGAATAGAAAACTGAATCTGGTTCTTCCACATTTTACATGTAAAAGTTCTTTGATAGAGAAAATTCCACTTTTCTGTATCTGTTTAGATATTACAGTAAAAGGTAACATTTGGATGTAGTTAGTGAAAAAAATGAGTGATGTAAATTTGAAAATAAATTAGCTTTTCCACCGGTAGATTTTCATAAGATAAACAATGAGCAAATAATTTCAACATGATTACGGCAAATAAAGCAAAAATACATAGCATAATGAGATAGTTTTCAGGTCTTGCTTGGCACATATACTAATAAATTTTCAAACATCAAACAAAGTAACATCAATATCTACTAAAACCAACTAGCACAATAAGATTCCTAAAGCCTAATTCCTAAAGTCTAGTCACAAAAACTCAAATTCCATAAGAATTGTATAATCCAGAATACCTTTTTTTTTGTGATGTGCAAACTAGTTCAAGCACTGTCTTTTCCAGAATTCCCAAATATTTAACAATTAATCATGTGGAACCCCACAATTCGTTATTTAATTTGGTGGTTTTTATAAACAGGACTTCATTTATGACAATATTGTATGCACTCATCACAATTTTGAAAAGAATGGAAGACCTTCATACATGTCTGTTTTCAATTTTACCCAATCATTAAATTTTTGCAGTGTTGTTTTTTCTTGACTTAGTATTTTTGCAAGCTTTGTCATTTTCTCTTCATTTCTTTCTATGTACTTCATACTTTCCAACTGCAGCTGATCCAACTTTTCATTTCGATTTTCATCTAGAGGTATGTTTTCACACATTACAGGATTGAATCTAAAATAGGTGTCAGGAGGTAACAGACTATCAAGCATTACATGGACTTCTGTTAAAATAAACAAAGAGAGGTTAGGGTGAAAGAAAACTGAATTATTCGGCAAAGATCTAATTTTATCTTTATTCAAAAATTTCTTCTTTTAGGGAAAAATCACAAAACTTAGTTTCTTTCATCACTCCAGATAATTAATGGAAGTAGGAATCCATAATTATAATTACAATGAGAAAATGAAACTCATGTCCCCAAGTACACACGTGTGTTACCACAACAATCATGAAGAGCATGTCCATCACCCCAAAAAGTTCTTCCATGTCTTTGATAATTGGTCCCCTCTTACTCTCTGCCTTTTCTAGAATTCCATGTAAACAAAATCCTAAGTACATAGTTCTTCTTTGTGTCTGGCTTCTTAGCAAAATACCTTTGAGATTCATCCATGTTATAGCACATATCAAAAGTTCCTTCCTCTTTATCACCAAGTACTATTCCATTGTACAGGTGTATTACTGTTCTCTCCAGTTCTCATTCTCTACAGTTATCAGCTACTGGGGATAATTCTGTTGTATTTTACACAAATAATTCTTTTTTTGTGGCTACATGACTTCCTTTCCCTTGAATAACTACCTGGGGATCAAAATGCTTGGTTATATGATAAAAATGTATTCTTTTGAATCAGTGTTTTTGTGTTCTTTGGGTATGTTCCTAGAACTGGGATTGCTGAATCATATGGGAGTTCAATTTTTAGTAGTTTGAAGAACTGTCGCACTGCTTTCCATAGTGGTTGGACCAGTCTGCATTCCCATTGTAGCTTATTTTATATTTCTTAGGATTGTCAACACAGAAAACCATGTAAGTGATACAAAAAAATGTACTTCCTTATTTCTAACCTATATGCCATTGTTTTGTCCACTACTCTAATTGTTTAGCGTGAGAAGAAATATATGGTTCCCATTATCCTATCATGGTCACAAATAGAAGTCTTACCCTTTCCAAATGTCTAAACCCTATGTATGCTTTAAGAACTGTGTTAAGTCTAACTTACTTTTTTATTTTTTTAAAAAGATCTTTTAAAAAAAGATTTACTTATTTACGCATTCAAGAACTAGGGTATAGGCTGCAGGGGTGGGGGTGCAAATATTCACCAAAGACAGAGTGGGGAGCAGAACAGGCAGTGACTGAAATACACTGCTGAGGGGAGCAGCGGGGCAAGGCAGGAGAGGTCTGCTGCGTCATGTGGGTCCCCTCCCTGGCCAGGGATGGAACTTGTGCTGCAGTGGCTGTGGATACTTCATAGTGCAGTACTTAACCCCTTGCGCCACCAAGGAGGCTCGAATTTACTTCTTGTATACTGTCTACAACAATCCAATTTTCTCATGCTTCTTACTAATGCACTGTAGTAAACATCTACAACATTTAGCAATTTATGATATCACCATTTATTTAGCAATTTATGATATATTTAAGCAAACAAAACTGCTGTCTTTGCAGGTCAATAACCATTTACTATCAGTTAGTGTAAATATTTTGACTGTTCATTGACTAGGGTGTAAGTACACTATAAGAGCATTGCATACTTCTTAAAAATTTCAAACATGGGGTCTCCCTGGTGGTACAAGGGGTTAAGTCTCAGCACTATAAAGCTATCTGCAGCCACTGCAGCATGAGTTCAATCCCCAGTGAGGGAGCTGACCCACATGACAGAGCAGACCTCTCCTGTCTGCCCACTGCTCCCCTCAGCAGTGTATTTCAGTCAATCCACTTGTTCTCCTCCCCACTCTGTCTTTGGTGAGCCCTCTCACCCCTCACATCTCTTTCCTGTACCCCATTTCTTGTACACATAAATAAATAAATCTTTAAAATTTTTTTCAAATGAGCGCATCACATGGCTTACAGGAGATAAACATTTAAGTATTATGAGAATGGCTAAAGTTATCTTTTTCTCGGCACATGGCTTATTGTAAGAATATTTTATTGATATGACAACACACCTAGAGATAGTGAAAAACCCGCTATATTAATTTTTTTTGTGTTATCACTTAATAGATTTAAGAAAGTCCTCAGTAAGGAGTTCCGTGTAGGCTGACGCAGTCAACAACATGATGATATACCACATTACTAAATTACCTAATTCCCTAGGTATATTCTTAATTTCCTTACCGTTATCATGTGTATATATTAACCAACCTTATTCCTTTCCTTTTCCCCATTTCTTAAGTTACGATGGGGTATGCACTTTATAGAGTTCACCCTACTGACACTTCACCATCCAGCTCTCAGATGGAGAACAGTCTCTATTCTAGGTTTACTAAAAGAAATGCGTGAGAGGGAAGAAAGGAAACAATGGAAGACTTGCTTCTGTATGCTTCTCCTTCCTGAGCCTGTAAAATGAACACAACACACTCCACCAAAAACTCTAGAAATTAAAATAAATTCTCAGTGTTAAAGTACTTAAATGTAGGAGGCAAGCAGACTCACCTTCTGTGTCTGTAGCACTGTTGATGACATTCGACAGCTTGGTTTTCAAGCTTGTGTAGGTTACATTGTTTCTCACATCACTCTCATATCGCCCAGTGCCCAGGGACACGATGCACTCTAATGGAACGTCTGGCCAGAGACATTTACATTCATGCATTGCTAGTGCTGAGGGGTTATTCAGAAGCAAACCTCCATCCTGCAAAATGTAAGTCAAGCAAATAAATGTGTGAAATTTAATTTTACAAACAAGAGAACAAAAATTGTATTTTAAACTTGAATTTACTCACAGGGAAAAGTGAACTATGCAATGAACTGAACCACAAATTATTTAAAAACAAAAGACTCTTTTACAGTAACTGACTTTATATATCACAACTGCAAGAAAATAATCATGTGAAAATCACTGGCCTCATGAGGAAGATTGTTATTAAGTTTTCCTTTCTTGTTATAAAACTTCTAAGGGCCTCCCTGGTGGCAAGCAGGTTGAGTGCTACACTGTGAAGCATCCCTGCACCATGGCACCGTGCAAGTTCTATCCCCAGCCAGGGAGGGGACCCACATGGCGCAGCAGACCTCTCCTGCCTCGCCTGCTGCTCCCCTCAGCAGTGTATTTCAGTCGATCTGCCTGTTTTGCTCCCCACTCTGTCTCTGGTGAATCCTCTCACCTCCCATACCTCTGGCCTGCACCCCAGTTCTTGAATCCTTAAATTAATTAAAAAAACAAAAACACAAAAAAAACTTCTAACTTCTTTTGGATTACTTTGCATATTTTGCTCAAGACTACTGACATGAACTAAGTTACTTTTTAAAGATACATTATTCTTGTTTAGTGGTTAATATGGATTCTATGTAAGATCTAACAAAATTATTGTGGTTCTACCAAACTAGACTGAGCTCTTCCACAAGTCAAATATAATAAAAAAAAATAATCAACTAATTTAAAATTTTAATAACAAAATTTCAAGATACTACAGTCATTATAATGCAGGTATAATCTAAGCAAAATAGGTAAACTTCATAAGCATTTATCAATAACCAAAATAGTCCTAAGAATTAAAATGGAAAGAAAGATAAAGCATGCTAATGGAGAACTACAAAATGCAACAGAATAAAAATATAAAGCAGTCATGCATTCCTGGGGTAAACCTCACTTGGTATAACCATTTCATTTCAAGCTATAAACTGTAAGAAAATATTCTTTCTAATAAGCTCAAGTCTTTCTCCCTGTAACTTTTACCTATTAATTGCAGGTTTTGCATTTTGAAGCGATATAGAATTGGTCATCATCTAATCTTAGAGTCTAGCTATTTCTGAATTATTTACAGTTTTCTATCCCATGTAAAAAAGGATCAAAGTTCCTTATATAACCATGTGACTTCTCATCTTAACAAAACCTTGGATTCTCAGTTCCTTGGTCTTCACAACTGTAAAATCTATTCTGCCATCTATTCCCCCAAAGTCACACTTCAGCTCTTTTTCTCAAAATAAATGGAATCACACAGTACTGGGTCTTCAGAGTCTGGATTCTAAAATAATGCTTCTGAGATGGTCCATGTCACTGTGTTGTCAGTAATTCTTAATCCATTCCTTTTTATTGCTGAGTAATAATAGCCCATTAATCAGATTGTTCACTACCAGTTAAAAGGAATTATTTCTAATATTAGTAATCTTTATACTGAAAACTTACAAATTGGCAAGATATTTATATTTAACTCTGTAGAAATCTACTTGATTCCTAAAATAACCAATAAGTTATTTCGTAAAGTTTTCCTCAAGTACAGTTTTAACTTAGTCCTTTCCATGTTTCCCTATGAGAGGACATTAGAATGACACTCATCCCAAAATAGAGGTAACATATTTCATTTCTAATTCAGCAAAAAGGTTCTTTCATTAAACTATGTTTATTCTAAATTCTCTAGTTAAAGTATGTATAACTTCTAACAATCATCTGAGTATTTTAGATGAAACATTTCCTCATTACACAAAAACCTGTAAATATGGATCAGAAAAGACAAGAGGCAAAGAATCAAACAAGACGTGGTAAGAACTAACAATTGCAAAATCCACACCAAATCAAAAGTTGCCAGGTTTCCAGCGGTTTCAATAACTATGCTTCAGTAAATACTGTACCCATTTTCTATCAATAAAAGTACAGAAATTAAGATTTCTATATTTTCTCTAGTCTAATAGTGAGGCAGACCAATTCTTATGCTGTAGTTATGGTTACTTTACTCTTGTCAGCCTGCCCTATCAGTAAGTTGTTAGGCTAATATCATATCCCTGGCATTTCCTGTAGCCTTCCACTCACTTAAATATTCACAGTTAGAGGTATTTACTGATTGTGTAAGTGGTATTTGCTGGGCACACTGTTAGGTAGTCTTGAAAAACGAATTGACCAAATAATTCACTATCTCTTTGAGGCACACACAGGATTGTGTATTAGCTTCAGGACCTGCATGCGACTTCAATGCCCTAAAATTTAGGTTATTTTTTAATTGCTCTTAATGTACATTTCATCAGTTCAAATCATAAATCAGAGTACCTACCAGAAAATACTGAATGTCAATGCTTCTTAATCATCCAAACTCAGCTTTTATGATTTTAGGGTTTAAAAAAAAATTTTTTTATATATAATAGAAGGTATATAACTTAAAATTGGTCCGTTCAACCATTTTCAATATTAATTAACTTCAAAATGTTTTATAAATACCACTACTGTCTGGTCCCAGAATTTTTTTAAAATGTATTAGATTTAATTGTATTTGACATTTATAGTCCCCAGGGGGTTCCCACCACCATTTCACCCGTGCACCATCACCTCAGTCCCTTGTGCTCTTTATGCCCTCATCACTGTCTTGGCTCTCCCCTCCCTCTCCCCACCCCCATGATCCCTTGGGTTTATCTTTGATCTTTTGATCTTGTTGAGTTTTTGTTTGTTTGGTTGTGATTGCCCATTTCCTTGAGCTTTCTCTTATTTTTGTTTTGTTTTGTCGTTTTCTTCTTTTTTATTTTTTGTTGTGGTTGTTGTTCTTTCACATTCCTCCTAAAAGTGCGGCCATCCGATATTTTTCTCTTGCCTTCTGGCTTATTTCACTGAGTATAATTCCTTCTAGCTCCATCCATGTTTCTATAAATGTCGCTAGTTTTTCATTTTTGATTGCTGAATAGTATTCCATTGTGTATATATACCACAACTTCTTGATCCAGTCCTCTACTTTTGGGCATTCGGGTTGTTTCCAGGTCTTACCAATTATAAATAGTGCTGCAATAAACATGGGGGTACAGGTACTCTTTTGGATCGGTGTTTTTGTGTCCTTCGGGTAGATTCCTAGGAGTGGGATTGCTGGATCATATGATAGTTCCATCTCTAGTAGACTAAGGAACCTCCATACGGCCTTCCATAGTGGTTGGATTAACTTGCATTCCCACCAGCAGTGTACTAGGGTTCCTTATTCTCCACATCCTTGCCAACATTTATTGATGTTGTTTTTTTTTGATATGTGCCATTCTTACTGGTGTAAGGTGGTACCTCATTGTGGTTTTAATTTGCATTTCCCTGATTATGAGGTATGTTGAGCATTTTTCCAAATGCCTGTTGGCCATTTGTATGTCCTCTTTGGTGAAGTGTCTTTTAAGTTCTTCTGCCCGTTTTCTGATTGGGTCGTTTGCTTTGATGTTCTTGAGTCTTATGAGTTCTTTGTCTATCTTTGTGATCAGTCCCTTGTTAGTTGCAAAGATTTTTTTCTCAATCAGTGGGGAGTCTTTTCGTTTTGGCTAATGTTCTTTTGCTGTACAGAAGCTTTTTAACTTGATGTAGTCCCATCTGTTTATCTTCGCTCTCATTTTTATTGCTTTGGGGGATGCATCTTCAAAGGCATTACTGAGGTGTATGTCTTATAGCGTTTCACCTATGTTTTCTTCTATATATTTTATGGTTTTAGATCTTACATTCAAATCTTTTATCCATTTTGAGCTGATTTTTGTACATGGTGTAAGGCAGTAGTCTAGTTTCATTTTCTTGCATGTGGCTGACCAGTTTTGCCAGCACCACTTATTGAATAAGCTGTTTTTGTTCCATTGCATATTTTTTCGTCCTTTGTCAAAGATCAGGTGTCCATGTATGGGTGGTTTTACTTCTGGGCTTTCTATACAGTTCTATTGGTCTGTATGTCTGTCTTTGTTCCAGTACCAAGCTGTTTTTATTACTATTGCTTTGTAGTAAAGTTTGAAGTCTGGGAGTTTGATACTTCCAATTCCCTTCTTTTTAGCCAGGAGAGTTTTGGCTAATTGAGGTTTTCTGTGTCTCCATATGAATTTCATCAATATTTGTTCAATTTCTTTGAAGAATGTCATT